>UFQX01000141.1:547619-807942 GCA_900497675.1 Arapaima gigas
GGGGGGGGGGGGGGGGGGGGGGGGGTAATGCAGCAGCATAAATTGAAGCGTTGCACCAAAAGGCATGATTCAAAATAGAAAAATGCTCAAAGATGAGTTGAAGAGTTTTAAGTGATCATTATAAAGGTGGGTTAGAGACAGATGTGCAAAATTATTATTGTTATTATAGTTATTATTATTGCAACCAGTACTCATTGTACTAGTTGTGCTGGTCATTTTATGTGGGCTACCGTATCCTTGAATAAAATGCTGTATGGCCATCATTATACAATATGTTAATTTAATGATTTTACGGAGGGGGTCCATCTGCCATTTTCACATTAAAAAACAGCAGCATGTTAGTGTCCCACAGCTAAACCACTTGGGTGTAGGATCAAACCCAACTCAGGGTGTACAGAACAGAGTTTGATCATTCTCCCAATGTTCGTAATTCAAAGAACACAGTGCTAAATCACTTCCATCCCTCCTCTCAGCAAGAAAACCACGCCAGCAGTTCATTACATGGCATGTTTTAAAAAATGTATTTTCAATTCTATATGCAATCTGTACTCATATTAATGGTCAAATTTAGTATTTAAAATAACTCTTGTTCAAGTTTTGACGGAAGTATTTTCTATGATGACACAGGACTGTTTTGATACTTTTCTTCCATTAACCATTTGATACACAGTATATTATAAAAAGTGTACTTTTCTCTAGTTAAACTTCAGAGTTTGCATAATTATATTCAAGAAACTAGTTCAAAATTTGCCCAGCACAAACTCAGTCGGGGAACAAAAATAATGTTCCCCTGCTTGCATTCATTAGCAGTCCCATAAACTTAAGCAATTAAAAGCACAGAAAATGTATAACTGAGAAAATGTGGATGCAGGTGGAAGCATCTTGATTTGGTTAACGCAGCGGAAATATTAACGTGTGTTGCACGTGTCCGCGCACTGGGTGCGGCGACCACACTTGTTGCTTGTTTCATCTGGCTGAGCAAAACCCAATGCAGCCGTCTGATAGAAACTATGACCTAATGGACGAGGTGCCTAACATACTGTCTTACAAGGCATCTTACAGAGCTGTACACATACCTTCAAAGCATTGTGTGCCAAAAAAGTGAGCCTTTGTCAATTAAGTGAAACCACAAAGACGTCCACAGAGCACAGACAGCCACTTACTTTCCTGTTCCTGGAGACTATATGCCAATGTATGGTCCTCCAGCACTGCAAAGTCCCGGCACACTGCAAATGAGAGAACACGGTCATCAAGAAGTCAGAGCACTTCTAAAGTTTTCAAAGTTAAAAACACACAGAAAACACTTTTTCATACTTTTTTCATACTTTTTCAAATGCTAACAGACAGATGATTTATTTGTTAAATCTACTTTTATAACTAACTGGATGAATAAGAAAGCTTCTCAGACCCAGGGCAGAAACCAGGTCTGTGAATCTATAACTAAGTAGCAACAAATATAATTACTAACACAAAAAGAGCGTGTGAGCAATATAACTGGATCTCTGCATCAAACAACAAATCTTACTTAACAAAAACATAAAATAAAAAAATAGATGTGTAAATGCTGGGGCAGCAAGTACTGTGCAGAGGTTAGACCTGGCGCCTTTGGGCTACAAGGACACGTTTTCAAATCTCACCTCCCGCTTTAATATCCTTGAGGAAGATACTTACCCTGTACTGCTAAAGTAAAAATACAGAAGTATTAAGCCACCTAACCGTGCCAGTCATTTTGGAGAAAACCGTCAGCCTGTATGTAGGTGCAAATTTTTATTACTACAGGCTTTTACAACATAGGTCCGTGAAATTCTGAATATGCTTATTTAATTTAACTTAATAACAAACAATTATTTTGTGCTTACAAACAACTCAATTGCCACTTGATTCATTAGAGTGAGATTAAATCTAACTTTCAGTTGAGCTTAACACATTTTGAAGAAAAAACTAACATTCAACTATGCAGGCATGTTTGTGTTACAAAAAACTCAGTATATTCTGTAGTTGTCCTCTTAAATATCAGCACTGGTGCCATGACAGCCTACCCGCTAAGAATCGAAAGCCAACACCATAAACAAAACTTGCAAACACACAAAAAAAAAACAGCCTAATAACTGTAAGCCAAGTACTTTACTGGCAGGAAATTACAAATTAAAACTGATAACATCTGAAACAGCAACTGAACAGTTTTAAAAAGTTAATATATGCGCTGTGTGATAATTCAAAATGACAGCGGTGCAATTTCTGATGGAAAAAAGTCATAATGTTAATGTTTAAAAAGCCTTTTCTGAAAACCCTACTTGGAAAAACATAGTACAAAATGTGTGGTGCTGTATACTCCCCATGGGTGACTGTAAGCTGGCTCTTTAAATGTCTCTCAGAGTATTATTCCAGGGACACAGTCCCTATATTTGTAAGTAATTTTGCACAAGAGTTGGGTTTCATAGTCTCAAACAAGGTTTTCCCTTTTATATTATCTGAAACTGTTAGACTAATTATCTGTTTACTTTTTATTTTAAAAATTATTCCACGCAGAACAGGAAGAGATTTCTATGATTCTTCAGTACAGACAAAACTGCATGTGCACTGAGGGATTTCCTTTTTGTTTCGATCATTCATCTCACAGGTCACATGATCCAGTGGGAGCAACTATAATTGTTGATAATTAATCCCAGTCAAGACTTTAAAGTTCAAACTTTGTTTTTAATGAGTAAAGTTTAAAAAGAAATGTATAAGGTTTGTACTGATACAGAAAGGATGGAAGAGGGTGCGATGCTTTAAACAATACTGCAATATCATCAGCATCATCATCTCTGGCTTTCCCCCCCAGACAAACAAAAATTTAAACTAAAGATATAACTTCCATTCTGGTCAGCTACTAAGACTGCCGTTAGCCTACTTTTCTGTACACTTTTACTAAAGAGAACATAAAACATACATATATGAAATGAACTGGTGTACATTTCCCTCAAAAATGAGCTAGTTTTTGAACACCAAGTGGGAAATTTGCATGTTGGTTCTGTTAACATCAGCTGGTTCTTGTGGCTTTTAATGATTCACTTTTTAATGTATACAATGCTAAAATAAGATTCCCACAAGCTTTCCTAGGTAAACTCTGCTGTAACTCACTCACCTTCAAAGCCCCATCATCATTCTTCTTCCTCTTTATCATTTGATAGTGTTGACTGGTTGAGTGAATTACTAATGTATTTTTTCCACAGATTTTTCCCCTTTCTACCATAAAAAATAGGTTTTTACCATTGTTAAGAAACATGTTTAAATAATTGAGGTTTTAGGGTTGTTTGGAATTTGCACAGCTGCCCCTTCTGTGTTATGATATTTACTTAATTTCACATGTTAGTGCCCCATATTGTACAGCCCCTTGGTTGTAAATGTTGTAGACTACAAACAGCTATCTTCTACCAAGTGCTAAAGCAGAGAACAAGCTGAGGCAATTGAAAGAGCTAGTGTTGACCAAAAAGCAGTTTGTAAGAAGGCGTTTGCAGAGAGAAAACAGGTGGTCACTGAGTCAAATTATTCTGGATTGAGTATAAAAACTGTTAATTAGACTTTGGTCAATTTCACTGTCACTCCATCTTTAAGAAAGTACATCCACCTTGACTATAAAATAAATATACCATATTTTCTGGACTAAAAGTCAGTCCAGAGACGCATACCCTAAAAACAACAAACATAGTTGACAAAAAAAGGGGGGGGGGGGCAGTAACCAGGTATTTGACCAGTACAACCACAATGCGCTGAATAGGTATGCCAGACCACACATGAATTCGCATTCATAACTGCTCCCTGTAGGCCAAAGAGATCTTGGAGTATTCAGTTATATGGATATGTAACCTCACTCACCCACTCACTCACACACAAATAAATAAACTGGCCTATCAGTGGTTGAAACAACAATAGCATACAGACCTTTCTATTACTAGTAGATAAATATAAAAAGCACAGTCCAAACATACATTTTTGAAAATCAGTATACAGTGTACACTACCGAACACACTGTCACAGATTACAAACACGCTTGTCCAGTTTGTTTTCTTTGTGTCTTCATATGATGAAATTCTTAAAATTTCTCTTCCATGCCAAATTCACGTTCAGCCCACTTCTGTCTGTTTGAAGTGAACGTGTTCAGCAGTCACATGCTGGGAAACACATATGCAATACATTTTTTTAATTACAAAATGATGTGCAACTGGTGCACAGAACAAGGGGATTTTCTATATAGCCCCGATTATAAAGTTGAATGGTCAACTTTAAATACATCAAAGCTCAGACTGGACTAATGCTAACTTTTGCTACTTTTTTTTTTTTTTAAAACAATAGACAGGACAGCAGTAAACTACCCCTTTACAGTCCACTTTTTTCTGTCCAGATCCTCAAGGTCTATTGTGTTATGCTGGTGTGTTTTTTCCTCATCATTTAGCTTCTGAATCAACTCTACAATTCAGACCATTGGTGAATAAAATCTGCTGCCAAATGTTTATATTTATTCATTTAGTTGACACTTTACTCTAAAGCAACTTAAAATGTTAAGCCACTTACAGTAATTCACACATTCATGAATGTGCAGTTTTCATTGTAGCAATTCAGGGGAAGTACCTTCAAGGGAACTACAGAAGGAGGTGGAATTTGAACTTTCCATGTTCCAACCTCTATGCTACCACTTGGCCCCTTAACCGAAGGGCCTAAAATATTTTTTTTCTTTCTTACAGAATGATTTATTTAAAGTCATTTAAGTCTAATGTGGATGGATTTACAAAACTAGAGCAAAAATGAACAAAACTACTGAATTAATCAATCACAGCTGAAGAACTACAAAGGACTGAGTAACTAATGTTAGCTGAAGTTATGCTAAAATAAAATGTTACACTCATATTAAAGGAGATCCTCCATTAGAAGTATTGCTCATGGACCAAAAAACTAAAAAAAAAAAAAAAAAACAAACAAAATGTTCAGTTTAGCATCTGAATGGTATAAATGCGCTCAGTCAACTATTCAAACAAATTGTAATCTTTCAGATATACAAAACCAAGCATACATAAAGGCCAGTTGGAAGTGGCACCCAATCCTAAACTGTTTAAGTACATAAAACTAATATGTAAGCCAAAAGATACAAGTTCAAATCCAATGAGAAACCCTGTTCTCACCCAAATATTTCTTACATCCATTCCAATTATGTAAGCATGTTAACTATTAAGTTCATTTGACCAAAGACATCTACAGACTAGCCTTCTGTGCAATGTTTCTCAAACAGCATCGGTTTAAAGAAAATGTCAGTATACAGTTGATAATGCTGATGCTTACTGAACCTGGAAGTTACATAGCCCCAAGCTGAATGTATCTCAGCTTAATATGTTCTGTCTGGTTCTCAGAGAGTGTGTGTGTCTCTCTCACACACACACACACACACACACACACACACACACACACACACACACACACACACACACACACAAATTTCTACTGTTAATAAATGACTCAACATTCAATCTCGACTTGGCACACCCCCTTTTGATTTATGGCAGCTGAAACGTGTTCTTGTTTGTTACGGAAATACCTGATACTGCATTCCAAAGGCTGCCTGAGCCATTTACAACTGGCTGGCAGCATATATTAACCGAGACTGTCAAGCATATATCCCTCTATGCGTTTTAAATTTGGCCATATGGTAACAGAGAAACGAGAAGAAATTCAAAAGGCCCTCTTAAGGTTATAATGAAAAAGCAACACACTTAGAGATGTATGACAAAATTTGACACAGCAAGCCAATACAAGCATAAACAGCAGAAAGGCAACCTGATGAGCAGATGGGGGACACAAGCCTGGATGACTCATTTAATCCCTCGAATGGAGGCAGGAACACTTGGCACGGATCTCCTAGGAGCTCGCAGTGCATGTTTTCAAGTGCTCTCCATCAAGGCCTTATAACACAAACATGGTCTATCTGGCCTACTGTTAATATTTTTCCTGTTACTATCCATCAATGAGGCCTGTCACGTTACCCCAGAAAAATGTAAAAACAGCACAAAACAAAATGATAAATCAGCACAAGTTTAAAAAAAAAAAGAAAAAGGCCCAACTCACTGAGATGAGCAAAGGAGTAGATTTTGGCCATCGGAGCAATTTGTACATTATGTAGTGAACAAGACACTCAAAATATTGACTCATTAGTAGTCTATATGGATATAATTCAGGTTACTGCTGAACACTTATCTTTTTATGTAAAATATATTAAAGATTTTCAGGGGAAGAACCTTTATCAACAAGGGCTTTTAAACAGTTTATTTATCTGCTCTGTTTTACTACATTCCCATAATGTCCAGAGCAGAAGGCCAGAATTTCACACCATGCTGAAGTCACACATCAAGATTCATGACTAAACATTCTGGGCAAGCATATTCTTAGTGTGAACACAGCTTGCATAGCATTTTTAATGCACAATACGGCTTTTGCTAAAAACTGCAGATAAACCGTGCTTAAAATCCTTCTGTTTGACGACAGGCGAGATGCTCCTTGTAACTTTTCTGATGATGCGTAATGTAAGACAAAGCAAGGAAAATGTAATTTGTTTTTTCATCTATCATCAATAATTGCATCTCCACTGTAGGGTCACGGTAGCTCGGAGCCCATCCTGGAACCACTGGATGCAGGGATGCTGCGATTAATTGATTTAACCTGTGAATAAAAACATCATGGCTTCCAAACTATGAGAATTTTAAAAAATCAGGGTAAAATTCCATTCTGGAAACCTTTCTTTCCACATCGCTCTGAAAACAACTTCTTGTGAGCAAGTCACCAGCGTGCGGTGTGTCAGTCTTGGTTCGGCCGGCTATTCCAACAACACCCAAGTTAGCCCACAGGGAGCAGATGTACTGTGAAAATGATAGAGCAATAGGACATTTCAGTTTCATATCCACCAAAAAGCACCTTAAAGCAGCAGTGTGGAACCATTTTGGATATCTTGAAACAACTGGGGGTAGTAGAAGAGGATGGATATCCAATTTGTAAAATGTGTTAAAAAAAACAACGGCTCCAAGAGCTTGAAACACATAATCTGCTTCAGCATCTCACCGAAGCAGCATTACCAACAAACATCCCTCTATTTTTTCACCTTGACATATATAAAGTAAGATTACATTAGTTATCTAAAGTTAGGACTTGTTCTGGCAGGAACAGTTTACAGCAAAACAGCTTTAATGTTGCATTCATTCGAGTTCACTTTGTAAATGTAAACTCCACTACCAAAACAAGTTTGTCTAAAAATTCGATCTTTACCAAGTTACTTAAAGGCCTGTAATGTGCTCTCTGTAAATCTTAAGAATACCAAAAAGCCATAAACCCAGACAATAATCCCCTCTTGAAAGTAATTAAAGAAATTAAACTTACTGGAGATTACCAGGGAATTTAAGGTGTCTTTAGGCAGTGTGTTAATTCTGATTCAATCAACACACAAATATTCAGAAATTGTGTGTTTGTGCATGTGTGCGCTCATTGCCCATCAATTTCGTCACACCTCACAAAATGATTTAAGTACTTCAAGGACCTCAGAAACTCAGGTGTACATGTAACTAAGTGAAGGTGGGAGCATCACCATATTGGACTAGTATGAAATCTTCCTCAAAACAGATTTGCTTGTGGTGGTCACTGTAATTCTCAGACCAAAAGGGGTCATAATATGTCTTGATGTATAGCAGGAGGCAACATATTGATTATTGAACTTGACTTGTGTTGAAATGGTTGACAGTTGAAGAATAAGTAGAAGTATCTATAAATACCTATAAAGCTGAATCTGTCTGTTTGTTCTTTATGCACAGCTTTGTTTTTGAAGCCACAGACTTGACATTTGGCACACTGGTACCTCTCACCCCAAGTTAGAGAGAGAGAGACTACGTAAAAGAGCGCGGGACAAAGAATCGGTATTTCCAGAGATGAATACAGCACGTGTTCCTACATTCAAACGTAAACTTGGTGCCATATATACATATATATTCGCACGTTACTCACCACAGGACAGGGCAAATATGTCTTTACTGGTCGTGTGAAACACTGTCTCTGACAAGCACACACACACACACACACACACACACACACACACACAAAAAAAACACAAACACATACACTGTACAATAAGTGTTCGTGTTGATCTAAAAGTCAAGTTCTCGCACCCCACACAAACACTTCTGTACACACATGCTGACATAAGTTATGCAAACAAAATCTCCAGTGCTCCACTCATCCACTAGTTAACAGTTTGGTGATTTTTGACCAAAAATGCGTAAAATTCAAATTCAGAAAAACAAAAAACTTTTAACAGTTATGTATGAAAGTATATAATACAATAATTTTGTCAAAATTTGTTAAAAAAATTCAGCTTTCAGAAAACATCTATTGTCTCCAAATCAAAACCATTGACAACACATTCAACGTAAATTAAACTCCTGTTTTAAGTTGTCATACAGCACATTACAGTTCCATATCCCATATCCTAAGGTATAAGCAAGTCTTACAGTGAAGTTCTGAAACGAAAATCAAGTGATACACTAGATGTAAAGACAGGGACACATTTACAAAGACCTCAAATCAATGCATTAAACACAGACTACATGATTAAAAGTATGTGATTTGGCTATTTCAGCCACATCTGTGCTCAGTTTCAACATCACCTGAGTTCCAAACTGCCTCTGGAAGCAATGTTAGTACATGAACTGCTGGTCATGAGTTTCATGAACTGGGTTTCTGTGGCCAAGCAGCTGCACATGAGCCTAAGATCACCATACGCAGTGAGAAGTACTGCCCGGAGTGGTGTGAAATGCACCACCATTGGACTCTGGAGTAATGAATCACACTTCACCATCTGGCAGTCTGACCGACGAATCCGTTTTTGTCAGATGCCAGGAGATGCTACCTGCCTGCATTCACACTGTCAACTGTTAAGTTTATTGGTGGAGTAATAATGGTTTGGGCCTCTTAATTCCAGTGAAGGGAAACTCTTAATGGTCCAGCATACAGTGTCATTCTAGATAACTGTGTGTTTCCAATTTTGTGGCAACAGTTTGAGGAAGGAGGCCCTTTTCTGTTTCAGCGTGACAGTGACCCCATGCACAAAGAGAGGTCCATAAAGACATGGGTTACTGAGTCTGGTGTGGAAGAACTTGACTGGCCTGCACAGAGCCCAGACCTGAACTCCATCAAACACCTTTGGAATGAGTTGGAACAACAACTCCAAGCCAGGTCCCATCACTCCACCTGAATGTCTGACCTCACTGATGCTCTTGCATCAGAATGGGAGCAAAGCCATATTCCAAAATCTAGCAGAAACCCTTCCCAAAATACTAGAAGCTGTTACAGCAGCAAAGGGGGACCATAATAATCATTTTGAAATGTTCAAGAAGCACATATGGACATGGTGTTCATCTGTCCACATACTTTTGGACATGTAGTGTATGTACCTAAAATGAAGAAATTCCTCAGTTTATGTGGGTATGGGTAACTGATACATTATCATAGTGTTGAAAAAAGCTTCATGTCTACTACCAGACTTTCTTTAAAATGTTTCAAATAAAGTGATATTTAAAGTTGTAATATTTTTAAAATCATAGACAGATAATGCCAGTGTAAGAAAGCACAACAAATGCACCCCTTTTAGAGATTTTGATGTTTCACGTGACAGTGGTATGCAAAAATCTGAATCTGGGCAGAACAACATATCTGGAGATGCTTTAAATAGTAATTTTTTTAATGTTATTCACAGTCTACCTAATATCATAATGGGAGTGGTATCAAAACTAACTTATAGCTTTTTTTTCCCCCCATGGGAGCTACTGTATTTGCTATATATAAAATATACAGTAAAAAATTAACCGAATCAAATTAAGACTCTTGGCCGAAATCCACAAATCCTCCACCCTTCATTTTGGCCAACATTCCATGCACACCTGCTGACTTTGTTGGAGTGTTTGGGCTGTAGAGATATGTAATGCGTGAGATCTGAGCCACGGCACATTTCACTCATTGTTGATTCAGCAACACCACTACACAGATAACAAGTGGAAACAATGTACCGAAACCTAAGAGACGGAAAAAGGACAAGCCAGGCCACAAGTGTTACCCAGAAACTTTACAAAACGAGGTAAAAGAAAAGGTTCAACATTCAGCAAACCTTTTCGTGCAGCAACAGGCAAGACAACAAAATTCATGGCTACTGGCAACTACTTTTTGCAGTAACACAAGTAGTTTTTTCTTTTCTTTATTGAGTAGAAGCAGAGGGGTCTGCGTTAGCATCACCCATCATTTCATATTTGGATCATTGGTTTAACAATAAATAAACCCATCTTCATTTTCATACACTGCTTGTTTTATTTAAAAAAAAGCCCTCTACAGCTGGAATTGGCAAGACAGGGAACTGAGAGCTTTTGTATTTCGCGTTTTCATCCCAAAAGATATCCTGTAGCGCATCTCACGTCACCTTTCTACACTACACTCTTCCTGCTTATTTTACATTTAGGTAAGTCCCTAAAGAATAAAAAGCCACAACTTTCAACTGCTGGTGCTACTGATGGCCAGATTTTAAGTTGCATTGGTCCTAAGTCAGACTGTACTCATGACAGAGTCTCCAATCCACCATTAACTAACCTTTTCAAAAATTTGTTGATATTTTTGACCCATTTTGTTTTATTTCTGGCCATAGGATATTATCCATACCACTCATAAATAATTCAGTCATGTAAAAAGTATAGTGTTCTTAACATTTAAATTCTTCAGTACACTGTGCCATACGACAGCAAAACGTAGTAAGCACAAGCAACATTGTGACTCTTCTGATGAGAAGCCTGCTCAGTTTGTTGATGGCCAGTCATCAGTCAGTGGGGTGACTGATGCAGAGGCAGTGATATGGGGGACTCCGTGGCAGTCAGAGGAAGATGTTTACTGCTCGCAAGTGTCATACCTGTCATACTGGGTTAGGATACAAACAACATTACAGCATGGAAGATGAGAAAGGCCCTTGGGCAGAGTTTTTGGCAAGTTCAGTTCCATAAAATTCACAATACAGGAAAGACTTGTGCCAAATTAACCCCCCACGTCCGTATCTTTGTGCAATATAAGTGAGAACAACTAACACTGTGCAAGACACAAAGATGGTTGTTGACTGTGTGTGCGCGTGCTGCCATTCTACCATAGCACACAATCTCGTATGGTGTTCACCTTGTGTTTTAAAACAATTAATATAATAAACAATGATGGACACAAAACTAAAGTGAACTGATTTTTTTTTTTTTTTTTTTTTTTTAACTTTTAGTACTAGCAACAACACACACACGCATATGTTCAACGATCAGGCATTAACGCTAAATAAATTCTTAATATACACAACACTTTCAGTAACCTTTACACCAAGATGTCACAAAGGCATACTGTGCAGAAACACATGTGCAATGTTTTAATGCATTTTCAAAATATTTTTCAACTAACATGTAAGGTCCCAGATTGTCAAGAAATTATGCATTCCAGGTTAATTTCACCTATTAGATTTTTTCAATTATTACCATTATTTATGTATTGTTCAATATTGTAAGTGTGAGTCCATCATATGAAAAGCATGGCGTAAATCAAGGAAAGTCTGCATTTTGTGTTGAAATAGTTGACAGTTGAAGAGTAAGTAGAAGCATCTATAAATATCTATAAAACTGAATCTCTGTTTGTTCTTTATGCAAAGCATTGTTTTTCAGAACAAAACAGTATTCTTAAATACATCCAACTGGGACAGCACTATTTGTAATTTTAAAAATAGTATGTGGAAAAAGGTAAATGAAGTAGCCTTTTTGAAAATACAGAAAGTCAAATATAACCTGTTGCAGTATTTCACCTTGTAAGATTTAGACCGCAATAGGTCATTAAGCATGGTTATAGGGTTAAAACTCGGCGATGCCTTAAAGCTTATTTTTCCCCCCTAACATTCCTCACTTCCAAGTCTGCAAATTGTTTTGTTTTGATGGATTTAGATCTGCCCCCCCCAAATCACAAAACTTCACGTAACTTCCTTATCCAAAATGTACACCCTTCTGCCAACATTAAAGACTTAACTTGTATGATTTATTACCAAAAAAAGTGCACAACAGAGGTTTCATACACGGTTTGGCCTAACTTTTTAAGTACAGCCAGCCATAAGGTACCTTCATATGTGAATTCAACTCTACGAGGAGTGACATTTGACACTCATATTTCTAATCACAAGGCATTCTATGTACACTGACAAGGACTGAATTTCACGTATGTCACAGCAGCTGAGTGTCATGTTACATTTTTTCACTTGGCGAACATGTTTCTCTACAGTAACATATGATTATTAACTAGTATTTAGCTCTAAATACCTTCATACAGCCATTCACCTGTCCATACGCTCACTGGCCGTTTTCTTAGGAACAGTACCTGCTTGTTCACACAGTTATCTACTCAGCCCAACACGTGTCAGCAGTGCAATGCATAAAATCACACAGACACAGGTCATGAGCTTTAGTGAATGTTCACATCAAACTTTACAACGGGGGGAAAAAAATGTGATCTAAGTGAGTTTGACCATGGCAAGGCTGCTGGTGCCAGATGGGGAGGTTTGCTGCAGTCCTGGGATTTCAAACTGGGGGCAGTGACGTAATGGTGCGGGGAATGTTTTTTTGGCACACATCGAGCCTCCGAATACAAATCGAGCATCTTTTGAATGCCACCGCCACAAATCGTCCACAATTTACCCATCTTCTAATGACTACTTATGCCATGTCACAAAGCACAAGTCATTTCAAACTGATTCCGTGAACATGACAATGACTTCAGTGAACTCCAATGGCCTCCCCAGTTACCAGCACGGAATCCAGTACAGTTGGGATGTAGTAGAACGGCAGATTGGCAGCATGAATGCATCACGTCAGCTGCACATTCATGTCAACATGGACCAGAATCTGTTGGGAATTTCAACCACCTTGCTGAATCCAAGCCATGAAAATTCGGGCTGATCTGAGAACAAAGGGGGGGGGGGGTCACACTCAGTATTAGAATGGTGCTCCTAATAAAGTGGCGAGGGAGTGTACACCAGAGCAACCCACACACATATGCCGCTGATATTTTTGTCTCTACTTATCTGTTTTTTTCTCCCTTTAACAGTTTAATTAATGCATAAACTTATATCTATCAATAGTTTGAGAGCGATTATTCTGTGTACAGTAAAAATGAAAAAGTTGAATGAGTAGAGGTAGGCAGTCATACAGTATTAGTTTTCATGAAGAGAAACTAGCTTGTTATGTTGTATTATAAGTAATGTTAACTACTGAAGTGATTTTCTCAGTTTCAATAGGAACTGATAATAATTTAGCATAAATGGATATCAGTTTTGGGGCTCAGGAAACTAATGATAATTTATCTTCCACTTTAGAATTCACCTTATAAAGGGTTTTAGGAAGTCCTGTTTTAACCAAACAGTACACGACCCTCCAGTTTAACAGTTATCACATGACACGAATTGGGGTTAATACTCTAATTTGTCAAAAATTCCACAACTCAAAAGCAATACATGCTAATCAGCTTTGATTTCAGTTACTGGATTATTTGACATTTTAAATATTTTACTAAAGCTAAAACTTATCTGGATTTAATAGCCTTTACTGAACAGAGACCGCTGGTCAAAAACTGCGCAAGAGCCATTACAAACGTTTTATTCCCCTACTTACTGTAAGGAGGAGTGTGTAAAGCTCCAAAATCTGACAGATGCCTCCTACAGAACATGGTCACCTAAGCAGCAGTCAACTTTAACCCTTTACTGCAACACCAGCTCAGTTCCCATATTTTTCTGTCTAGACTCAAAAGTTAGTTATCAGTACTGTTATTTATTTATTTGGCACATTTCTTCAAAGCAATTCGCAGTTGTTCCCCAATTTATACAGTTGAATCATTTATACTGGAACAATTCCAATATAACTGGAGAGTGAGGACAGTGATACCTCAATTTGATCTACCTCTGACAGCCCCATTTCACCCTTTTAGCCCTTTGAGCAATTTATCATGATAACTTACCATATTTCCATACAATTTAAAAATATAGTATGAATTTTTGTTGTAATTTTACATCTGTTATCCATAAAACAGACTATTTTCTGTGTTTAGTCACTATTATTAAAGGTATAAGTAACCTACTTTGTATCATGTTACTGACCTAACAGTGCCGTTTCTCAAGAACGCAACCAGAGCCCTAATGCAGGTATTAGTGTACTTTAATCGAGGCTTACAGGGGGGAACGGGGTTCTGAACTCAGCTCCTTATGATCACAAGGTAACAGCCGCCATGTCACGCCACACTGCCTGTTATTCTCCAGCAGGAGTATTATCTGTAGCTCTCACCAATACACACTTGACCGGTCTTCAACAAACAAAGGTATTTTAAGTGACTGGCCTACAAAGGAAAAAAAAAAGCAGCACCTTAATTAATCCTTAAATTCCATCTACACATAAATATCTTAGTAGGCCAGTAAAATACCTGCTAAAGACTAGTTCCACAACAGGCTTCAAATGATGACTGAAAACAATCACCCTACTAGAAATCCTCAACTCCTATAGTGTACGAATTCAATTCCTACAACCTCTCAAGAGTTTGTGTCTGTTTTAAGAGGGAATTGTATTATTTAGACCAGCCACGTTAACACCTTAAAGTCCCCGATTCAAAAATCCCCTGCAGCTGAAGTTGGCTTGATCAAGGTCCTTACACTTGGTCGATATGGTAAAAAAAAATACATTGTAAGTCATAGTAAAACTGATTATCCAACACTTTGTTGCACCTTTTGGGCAACGGTGTTTTTCTCGCTGAGAATTCATGCCGATGCCTCACGTATGGAAACCACGCTGAGATCAGATAGAAACATCACACACTTCCAGCACTGAAATTTGTGATGCAGCTCAACAGATTCACTTCCCTACAAGCAGAAAATACACCACACCATGTTCTGTTCCCCACCAAACAGCAGGGACTGCACACAAATGAAGGTCCCCAGTGCTGTGCTAACTGTGCGGTACTAGACTGTAATAACTACTATTGTATTTAAAATATGCACCGAACTGTTAAATGTTTATTTCTGTTCAAGAGGAACTCTTGGTTACAAAACTATTTTGTTATAGACGGTCTTCAGCCGGATACTTTGCAACAGCGTTTTGCCTTTTTTAAATCCATCCTTGTACGTTGTATTGAATAAAGGTTTACAGAACAACAATAACAATAATAATTTAGCTTTTTTTCGCAAAATGTGACACGCTCATGTGCTATGGAAACTGGAACACAGTCTGAATGACTAGTGGGTAAAAAAAAAATAAACAAACAAACACTGGCATCATTTGAAAAGGTGCAGTTGTGAGGTGCATCGTTTCTCATTCAAGGATTAATGGAAATAACTGTTAGGCAGTTGGAATAACGACAGTAATAAATGAAAAACACATCTGAAGGTTAAACAGGCCCTTGTAAGTATAATCCAGCAACATTCACATTGTACAGAAATGCAGACAAACAACTGAATATTGTACAGACAAACACTGCACTATTACACACTGAACAAACACTACATGAGCACAAGGAAAATAAGACTAAGGGTCTTACGGCGAGATGTGACAAACAGGAGGACACACACACACACACACACACACACGCTACTATGGGGCGGCTCAATGAAATATTAGCAGCAGCAGCAACAACAACAACAACAACAACGCGGTGGTCAAACGGCAATAACAGGGCAAACAGAAACACACACGGTCGTCCAGTGGTAGTGGAGACGGGCGCGGCGCGTTGCGGGGACACAAACCGCACTTTCGCCCCGTTTCTCCACCATGTGGGAGGGACGCCGACACACACTCACTCACATACACACGCATTAAGAACACACTTGGTGGACACCGAGCTGCACACTCACCCTCCTTCACGCCGGGCAGGCTGTTCTGGTCCACACTGAAATCTGCCATGTCGCTGCGCTCAACACTCCACCACACTGTCGACACACACACACACACGCAGTACTGCGGCCGCCGCTCCCGGTCCGTCACCAGATCGCCGTTTCCAGCACCGCCGTGTGAATGAGAGTGTGTGTGGGAGAGGGAGAGAGAGAGAGAAAGCGAGGGGGCGTGTATGGCTGGCTTTACAGAGGTTAGAGGACAGAGGTTAACATCCGATTTCTGCGCGGGTTCGGTCCTCTGTCTTCAATGCAGCTGTGGACTCTACGCGATGTGAACACAATACAAAAAAAAAAAAAACGCGTTTTGGAAAGGCAGCTACGGAAAGCCCCAAGGACCATACCACTTTGTGAACGGCCAATGCTCACATTTGTCGAACCTTTATTTCTTTGGTGGTGGTTATTCTTAGTAGTATTATTTACCATTTGCTATTTATTTCTCGTTATGCAATATCAACTTTTACCGATTTCCCACCGCAGCAAGATATTACTACTTATCAATTGAGACTTAAGTGTTCTACACTTGGGATTCGAACCGATGACCTTTAGCTTGTGCTGTTATGTTAGAAACCTCGTGGCGGGTCCCTTCTATTATTGACGCTAGTAATACAGGGTTTTCTTGTGGCACTTTAAAGTAGGATAAAAGCAACGTAACCTTGAGCCGACCAGCGTAATCCGCCCACCGGCTGCCCTGCCGTGCGCCCCCTTGTGACAGGAGTGAAAATGCACTTTAAAGAAACTTACGGAAACACTGACACCTACGGACTGCGGCCACCGTCGGGGAGCTCGGCTGACTGCGAAAAGCATCTCCGTATCCATCAAACTCAATCTAATTGTTTGTCTGCCTGTTTGGTCGTTTGCTGCACGGCTTTGTTTTCCAAGCCACACGCTTGAAATTTAGCACGGAGGTACTTTTCACCCTAAGTGAAGTTGTTGCATAATCCAGTTCATTAAACTGTAAAAATGGAACTGTAAAATTTAGCATCTGACATAGCTTGGAGAAGCAGGAATGGTGACGTGACACGCAGAGCATGCGTACATGATGATGACTACTACCCCCCCCCCCCATACACCAGTGTCGCCAGGCAGTTCCCAGGTAATTTGTCTGGATGCCACTGCACACCCACCAGGGAGAGGTGAAAGGTGCTTGGGGTTCTTTGTTGAAGGAAGTCACTAAATCGCCTACAGAGAGTTGTAGGAAGTTACATGTGTCTCCCACAGCGCTGCGCACATTACTGTAGTAAGATTAATAAAGTTTGGTGACATTTTTTCATTATGTCCTCTTTCCCACTCAATGACAATGGATGAGCCAGTTTGTCTCTGCAGCATCTGCCTGCCTGACAGCACTAGCAATACTCATGCACTTAATGCACCACTTTAATGGTAAACAGCTTTGTGTTATAACTACCTACCTTTCCACGATCTGACCCGAACAGAGCCAGGTAACTCAGCTAGTTAGTGATATTGTGTAGTTACAGAGTGCAGATTTCTGTGCCGGAGCCAAAAGCACAGATGGGAGCATTTATTGTATTCCGCACTGCATTTATGTGTGTATTGTGCCAAAAGCGTAGATGTAACATAGAATTGGTGCTTAGAGAAAATATACTCTACATGCCTTGTTAGTTAGAACTTCTGGATCTTATTAGGAGAGATAAAAAGCAATTTTCTTACTATTTCCAGTGCCGTCCTGTTATATACTTTAGAATGTAATTGTACGACTTCAATATTTAAATTCGAAAGTCATTTTAAACATACAACTCTCAGTACATAATAATTCCCAATATTAGTTGGAAGTGCAGAACTGGAAGGAATCGTTGTACTGAGCACCGAAGCACAAACAGAAACTACACCGGACAACACTGTACATATAATAGTTACTTTCATGAACATGTGACACATTGTCACTAAAGCCATAAAATCACCTTGTATTGTTTGTAGATATTTTTACCGACGAATGTGCTGATAATTTGATCAAATGTTGATCAAAATGGAGAAATGCGAGCTGCACGTGTCCTATTGCATTTTTCCACACCCTTTTTGCTTCAGTTACAGCTTTTTCTTGCTAATTGTTAATATTAGATACATTCATAAATGCATATTATTTCTTTTTTGTTTCCAGAAAAGAGCATTTTATAAACTAAGTGAAACTGGGAGATACTAACTGGATAAAAAACCTGGAAACATATAAAGATTTACTGTGATAAGCATACGTTAGCTGTGAAACTCAGCTTGCGGGCTTTTGCTCCAGACTTCAGCAGTAAAAATATGTTGACACATTTGAAAAATTATAACAGAATTTTTTTTTTTTTTTTTTTTTTTTTCCACAACAGCAAATCTAAGCAGGTATGTTTTAAAGGTCAGAAAACTTGCGGTTGAATAATTTGATTTGATTTTGGCTCTTCACACTAANTTTTTTTTTTTTTGCCACAACAGCAAATCTAAGCAGGTATGTTTTAAAGGTCAGAAAACTTGCGGTTGAATAATTTGATTTGATTTTGGCTCTTCACACTAAGACACACCGAGTCTTTCCTGCATTTTTGGAGCCAGCTGAACCAATGAATGTGTGTGGCAGGGATGGTTCGAGCTTCCTTCAGCATAATGACCTGCGGGGCTATGCGCACGTGTACAAAACAATCTAAATGCAGTACAATACCTAAACCTCATTTTTCCAAGTGCCCAGCCTGCAAATATGTCAAAGGATTTGGATGAGGGTGAATGTAACGTAACAGGAGAGCATTTACGCTTAATCCTTTTTTTTAAATTCCAAGAATTTTCCTGTAATTTGAATTTTTTCCATTTCAGAATTCTTTTGCACAGTACATTACTTTGCAAAGCAACGGTAAATCCTGAGGAAAATTTTCTGTATGGATTTATTTAGATTCAGAGGTGAACATGTATCGAGCCACACCATGATGTATCTATGCCATGCCTTATGACCTCACTTTAGTGAGTAGCTCCCAGTTGTACTGTATTTACTCTGGTAAAAGGCTCTGATACATATACATTCTTTACCTAATACACAAAGCTCACACACAGAGAATAGAGACACAAACAAACTGCTATAAGGGGCAGTTCGTAATACAAAGTTTGCTATCCTTTGTCCATTTTATACATTTTATGCAGTATTTTTTACAAAAGCAATTTTTAGGCCACTGTAGCATCTGTGGTGTTGGAGCAGGAGCTGAGTTTTCCTCACCTATGGCCATGAGTTGTGGATATTGACCAAAACAACGAGACTGTGAATACAAGCAGTCAAAGTGAGTTTCTACAGCTCGCTCTCTGCGACGAAGCGAGAGCCTCGGAGTTGAACCACTGCTCCTCCGGCTCAAGAGAGGCCAGTTGAGGTGCTTCAGGCATGCTGAGAGGATGTCCCCTGGCTGAGTCCCTCAGAAGTTGTACCAGGTACGTCCCACTGTGTGGAGACACTGCTAATGGCCCAGGATACATTGGAGAAATTATATTTCACGGCTGTCCTAGAGACCAGGGGATCTCCAGGGGGAGCTGAAGACCATTGCAGGGAACAGGAAAGTCTGGACCTGCCTTCTCAGTCTGCTCCCACTGTGACCCTCACCAGGACATGCAGGTAGACAAATGAACCAAAATAAGCTGGTATGGTTCAGGAGTAAAGCTCAGGGACACCTCTTAGTGCTTAAACAATAAACTTTTCAGACTCAGATGTTTCACACCCAATATGGGATGATACAGGGTGGTCTGCAGCCAGTATGAAGGTTTCATGATCATTGTCAACGATACAGTCAACCTTCCTACTGTATTACTTGTTAAGAACAAAGGTCACTTGTTTAAATAGTACTATACACTGCCGTAGCAGATAGAAAATCTTCTCTGTGCGTTCAGACTGCCATATAATAGCTGTGATCACTAAAAAATGGCCAAGCATTACTAATATTGCATGTCCAGGTCTGTGGCCTACAGGCTGTCATACGTTTTGCATGTGGTCAGCTTTTAAAATGTTTTGCATGAATGTTTTGGCATATTTGGTTTCATTTCTTCACTGATAAACGTGTACATAAATGTTAGAGCATAGAAATTAAAATAATATTTTTATTATTATCATAGTAATTAGAAACCGAGCTCCCGCTTTAGTAGAATTGAGAAACATTCTGACTTTGAAGAAAACCTTCTTTTTTCTATGGAGCAGTAATTATAAACAGGTTAGTACACAAAATAAAGAACAACAATAAAAAGTTTTGCACATTTCTGTTCTTAATTTTTTCTTTTTTTGAAGCTATGATGGAAATTATATCATTAAACCAACTTTTAAACATGTTGTTCTATGTTATTTATTTATATTGTGCCTACTATAGTGAACCTTGTTAGGTGTGTTGTTCAGGTCTATGCGTTGACAAATAACTGAAAGTTGTTTTTTTGGTGGGCAAAACGTTTTTTCAAGTTCCTCGTGCAAACATCGTCGCTCGAATGTTCCACTCCTTCCAGTCGCATGCGCTGAGTATCTGGCTGTTTTTGAACAATAAGCCCCCATCAGATAGGGACTTATCTCTTTCATGCAGGCGCATTGGGGGTGGTTAGGAAATGGAGGAGTGACTCTGATAAGCCAAGCAAGGGAAAGACAAAGCTGCTGAGCTGGCCGGAGCTGATCCAAGATGACATGCTTGCACAAAACAGACAGGTGAGCCATTGCTAAGCGGTGGCTGATACTTCCAGTCAGGACTGTGCTGTCTTTGGTACCAGGGCAGGTGGAAAGGATCACAACCAGATAAAACAATGGCAGTCTTATAGCAATTTTCCCAACTTCATAACCAAACACATTCAACACACTTTGTTTACCTCTATTTGTTGAGACTTCTTGCTGAATGCCACCCAAATGCAGTAAATCCTTTCCAACACAACCTCAGCTTAAAACTTTACAATTTTGTTTAATTTTTCAGAAAAAAAGTTGGATAACTTACAAAAAATGGTTGTTTATATTGCAAAAATGTTTCCCCAAGTTGTACTTTTGTTTTGCAGCTACTTACATTCCAGGGACTTATTTTATAAGTCCAAAAAAATTAAAAGGAATCCCTTTGGCAAATCCACTTCTTATCCCGCGAACAAAAAAAAATCCATAGTCATAAAAATTAGTCATTGCGGGATTTCTGCGGGAAATCTAGTCATACCAATAATACGTAGATGGGTTATTATTGAGCACCACAGCTGTTCAAAAAAATATTTTGACACCCTCATGAACTGATAAAACAATGTTCTCAGGTCCAAAATATATGGCTGTTTGTCCATACCGAGATAAAGCTTGAAGAACGGAAGTGACACCCACACTCTTTTTAAAAGAAACACAAACAGGATGCTGATTTAGACACCCCAGTCATAACTTATTCATCACTCGTTCGCTGGATTCTAATTTAAGGTTCGTGGGCTTTTTTTTACTATAAATTATTATAATAAACGAATAACAATAAGCAGAGACTAATAATGAGCAGAATGCTATTTTCACAATATTTTATATAAATATTAAACTGCATGAAATAATCCAGAGTTTAAGCCTCTAAGTCTGTTAGCTAAAAAATAAGTAGTTGATGTTCAAAACAAAGAGTAAAAAAGGATTAAGTACGTGTGAATATATCTTGTGTTATAATAATAATAATAATAATAATAATCATAATAATCATAATAATCATAATCATAATAATAATACAGTAGTTCATGGAAAAGTCTTGCTGTGTCTTTGTGATTATTGTACGTGTCTCTGAAACGTAAAATATATTGTTACGTCTTATATCTCATACGCTGCTGGCTTTAAGCAGTTGCAATGGGAACTGAGGAGGTAAAGATTAATATAAACTTTGGTTCTGTGAGTTCAAAGTTAGGATTTTGTGCGGTAACCGCACAAAATTGTTTTACCAACTAACTGTGACGTTTGTTTATGGCGTAGGTGCAATACAGACCCGCTACGAGATGCAGGTTGTCAGAAAAAAGGATCCAGATGCACAAACTATATAGCATATTTCCAAGCAATTTTATGATTTTGACTTTATACATTGTTTACAGAACAGCTATAGATTAATATTCTTTATCCTTAGTTTTTTTCAGAATTTAAACCGAACATTTTTTATTTAGTAGTATTATTTAATTCATTATTCATCCTTTATTTGTCTGTCTGTCTGGCTAACTGGTGCCTTTGTCCAAAATGACTTGCAGGGACAGTTATAAACCTGGTTTCTAGGAAGAGAAGTAAACATTCAGCTTCAGGTAGTTAGAGAATATACAGTACTTTCTACATTTTCAGATTTGTCAAAGCTGTATTTCCTTTAATCCAGGTACAATGGAGAGAATCTGGAAAACGTCAGGTGAAAACAAGTCCTCCATCAGACTGTTGTCTGTCTGAAGTGTAATGTATAAAGTGTAAAGTATTGGGCAGAAGGGCTGACAAAGACTCTTCCAAGCTGCTGCCCTATGATTCAGTTTTGATGTTGTCAAGCATGTTCAGACCATTAAGAGGGCAGACGCTCCTCCAGTTCTTGAAGAATCTTAAAACCATGATTAAATCTACCTTTATGTTACATCTCATCCAGTTTATTGATCTGAAACTCTTTTTATGTGCCTGTGTATGTTTTGTGTTCCGCACAGAGGCCATGTGGTGTCTCGTCCTCCTCCTTCTGGGACCACAGCTCCATTATGGTGCCACCTGCCCTTACAGCTGTGTCTGCTACATCCAAGGTGCAGTGAGGTGTGAGGGAGGAATAACAGGTGTACCTGCTCCTATGCCTCTTAACACCTCCCTCTTGCAACTGAATCAAACCAGGATTCAAAAATTGAGCGAGGGAAGTTTCCTTGGCCTACCTTTAATGCTTCGCTTCAGCTTGAGTCATAGTCCATTACGTGTTATCCATTCAAACGCCTTTGATCCTGTCCCACTGCTTCTCTCCCTAAAGTTAACTGCCAATGAGCTTTCCAACATCTCAAGCACAGTTTTTAGTAAGCTACCCAATCTTCAGCAATTGCATCTTGATAAAAATAGATTCAGTTCAATAGAGTCAGACTGGTTTGAGGTTCTCCCTCATCTGACCGAGCTGGATGTCAGTAAAAATTTTATTGCTCACCTGGACAAAGATGTCTTTTACAGACTTACTAACCTACGTTTTCTGAACCTAGCAGGCAACCTTTTGAGAAGCCTACCACAGACCTTATTCAGCTCTTTAACCAGACTGCAATATTTATTTCTCTATAACAATCAGCTAGAATCGCTCGATGTTGAAATCTTTAACAACCTTGTCAACCTCCGTGAACTCAAACTTTTCACCAACAGACTCAGCTGCATACCAGCTCGGTTGTTTTGGCCTTTGTCCAATTTGAGGGTTCTCTCTTTGTCTTCCAACAATTTCCACGTTCTTCCAAAAGAAACGTTTTACTTCATGCCCAAAATCACTAAACTCAGTCTTTTCAAAAACCCTCTGTACCTGTTACCACATCACCTTAGTGGATATATGCCAGAGCTTAAGGAGTTCTACTTATATGATACTAACCTAAACAGTGTTCCAGGTGACCTTTTTGCCAACATGACCGAACTGATAAAACTCTCACTTAACTACAATCCAAACCTTCGGCATCTACCAAAAGACATCTTCTGCTGCCTTCCGAAACTCCAAAGGCTGTCTCTGCAAGCAAATGACCTAGAGTTTTTACACCCGGAGTTGTTTTCTCGTCTGACCAGTCTCACAACACTAATTCTACACTCCAACAAGCTCTACTCCCTCTCAACTGATATTTTTCAGAGCCTCTCAAAACTTTCATCAATTGAACTGCATGGCAACCATTTTACAAGTCTTCCAAGCAGGGTTGTTTCTAATATGGCTGCGCTGAAGCATGTTTCCCTAAGAGGCAACCCATGGAACTGCAACTGCACTATACTTGACCTTGCAGCCTGGATAAGTCAAAACTTGAATTTGATTGGAGATCATGAGCATGTTTTGTGCCACACACCCTCTTACTTACGGAACAGTTTACTTGGCTCATTGACCATAACGTCAGTGCAGTGCAGCATCACTGTTACCGAAAGCCCAGGTAGGACCACGGAAGCGGCAACTACGTCAGTGAAAACAACCTCCACCTTGCCTGTTGAGGCCTCGTATCAAGCAACAGTTCCCGTTACTTTTCAGATGACAACATCAACAACTGTACCTCCATCTCCCACAGTCAGTGTCACCTCTACGACTACAGAGGACTTCACACACCAAAAGACTTCTGCTATGGACGTTTTCATCTTTAACAAAATAGTTGTTCTTGAGACGAAGCCTGAAATTGTTCACAGCAATCGAATCAATGGCTGGGTTTACCTGTGGACAGTCCCACCTGCTGGCACCTACAGCACATTCTCAGTAGCCTTTCAAGTTCTGTTGATAACCGCCGGTATAGCTTTGATCGGTGCACTTTTCTATGCACTGTACAGACTGAATGGGGCCATGGGAGATTTAGCAACAGACAAAAAAACTGGTGGTACTTCCAGAAAGAGAAACAAATAATGTACGGGCAAGAAGTGCATAAAAAATTGATTCAAATGTATTTCTGTAGTATATATCTGCATTTGTATGTTTTCTTTGTATACTAAGCTTCATTGTCTGTTTCTTCCAATGTTCAAACTCATTTTGTCTTTTGAAGATTCCATGCTACCAACAAGAATGAATACCAAAACCACAATGAAAGAGCTATTGCACTGCATTTTCAGTGGAATTTTAAGCCCAGTTTTTTGGTTTGCTGTTCTGTTTACATTGATATTTGTTTATGACAACCCATACACTTAAAAATTGATGGAAAGTCCAGTAAGGACATTTTGTTGAATTAAATTCAGCGATTATTACATGTACAGCATAAATATGGAAAGTTCATCAATTCTTACAATTACTAAGCAAGAAAATATGGCAGAGTTGTTCCAGGCCAATTTGTGGTATCCTGTATAACATCCTGAAAAGGGGCTACACAGTTCCAGTCAAGGGTGGGAGTCTACAGACCTTACGCACAGTCTTCATTTCCCTTTTCAGTAATTCAAATGGGGAAAACAGATATGACTGATTTAAAAATAACAAGTGTCAGTGTCAAATGTTACAGGGTTGCAGATTAAGCCAAAATATTTAAGTCAAAGTATTTCTTCCCCGTCGGTGTGTCTAATAAAACTCAATGTATCATAGGGTTCAAAAACTGAGAATTAAAAGTGGGTAAAAATGAAAGTTACTAATCTATGCAAACATTAGTTCCCTGGTAGGCATTTAATTCATCATTTGTAATATAACCAAGGCTCAGATGTGTCGTAGTGTATGAGTGAACACTAAGTGAATCGATAGAAAACAACAGCAGCAGCGCAGCGCTGGGGAACAAAAGGGAATTATGGCATAAGTCAGATATTATGAAGGAACTAGTAACCTGATAAAAAACTGGTGAACAGCAGCTCCTTGACTAAAATGGGAAACATTGTACGGAGGTGAGCAATCTGCGTTACCTGCACTTGTGCCTTTTGGGAGCCATTGCTGACAAAAGCAAACACAGCTGAATTCTGCCTTGTGAGCCTTGGGAAAGCAGATTTCGTGCTTCTGTTGGGGTAAAGTTGTTGTGTTTGGTATGAAAGCAATGCATTTGTCATCAGCCACAGACAGCTTTGATAGCTTTACTGTCAAAGCAGGGTGGTATCGACGTCATGTTATGAGGTTGTTTTTCAGCAGGAGGGACACTTGTGGAAATTAAGGTCAAACTAACTAAGGACAAATTCTGTATTGCCAAAGTGAGATTGTTTTAGCAAAATATTTGCATTTAGGATGGAAAAAACAATCATTTTCCAGTAGGGCAAATGGGACAAAAACTGAATAGCTTAAAAATAAGAATTTACGTTGCCAGACTGGAACCATGAGAAGTCTCTGGAATGATCAACTAAATTATAACATACTAGACTTAAAGGCTCATTATTAAGATTTTTGAGAAAATGTTCTAGTAAATATAGTATGTAAATTTATTTTTTCAGTATTATATTAGTTTCTCAAAGACGTTAAACCATTTTTAAAATGTGATTCAGCACAGTCATTTTAAGGCTTGTTTTCATATCGTAAATGGTGGCATAGCAGTTTTTTATTACCTGCATTTAATGGCTGAGAATGTTTAATGACAAAGTATCTACAAAGTCCTGTCGTGTGGGAATTGGTAAATAAAATAATTCTGAATAATAAATTTGTGGAATTTATGTTATTGTTGAAGGTGAAAAAACATTATTTCTGTGGAATGGGGAGTGAAGATGTAGCAGGACAAAATATTTCAGCATTTTTTATAATTTCTAAAGACAATACCTGTACATACGCGTGTAAATATGCAAATAACTGAACATCTAGTACAGATGAACTCCATACTTGCTTCCTCGATGGAATTAAATTGCAGTCATAAAATAAGAAATGAATTTATATGAGACTGGAGGGAACACCCTGATATGTCAGCCACTTTTCACATGAGAGATTCTGGCTCTGGAAAAGGAAAGCCTTTTATTTTTAACGTACAAAGTACCTAATAACATAAGCAGAAGTGAGGCAGCAAGAGCATCGTAACTTTTTCTGTTTTCCTCTCCTCAGCTTCCAGCTTGCTTAACTTAAGATAAAATATATCTGCTGCCTTTCTGTGTCGCACCCATTTTGTGGTCAAAAAAGAAGACAACTGATGTGGAAAGTCACATGATCAACACATAAAGACAGGGCTGCTAAATTTGGTCATAGTCATCTTTAAATATATATATAATATAATACATATATCCTGGGTGCTTCATGAAATTAACTGTTACTATGGAAGAAACTGAGAAATTAGCTATGAAATTAACTCAGATCAGGAGGAGCTATATATATATATATATATATATATATATATATATATATATATACACACACACACACACACACACATACACACACACACATACATACATATATATTTCTCTAGGATATTATCTCCTAGAGTAAGATAACATTTTAAAGAAATTTTAAATCAAATCAAATAAAAAACTTTAATGATATATGGAGTCATGCCACAGCCTCTGGCCTCCTCAAATCTTTTTATTGTGTTTGGACACAGGTGTCTGGGTTCAGAAATGTGTGCAAGTGTAGTGAAGCGGCATCACCATGGGATGCTATTTGTAAAGACAGTGATGTGTAAATCAAATAAAATCTGGACCATTTTAGTGCTGCAAAGTCTGTGTGCAACCAACCACTGAAGCATTCCTGGATTTAACTGCATGTATTCAGCACCCACCATTTATTAATTTGTGTGGAATAAATTAATAAGAAAATAAGTAAATAGATGAATAAATGTGCAAGGTCATTGCATAAGAGTAAGTTTAATTTTCTTTTCCAAAAAAGAGGCACATGGACAAAATAGGCTAGGGGGAAAATCAACACCAGTTGCTGAGAATAACAAAACTATGAATGTTGTCAAAGACTTGCTGTTTTATCTGTGTTGATCCTCCTTTCCAGAACAGTGCTCACAGCATATGTCTCCATGTCCCAGGGCAGGAACAGTTTTTTCCAAAGTTATGCTAAAGTTAGCTCAGTGTCCCTGTTGGAGTACAAATATGTGACGTTTGTGCTTTTACTGTAACAGCTGATGCTGCAACCTGGGAAATCCCACCATCAGCAAACAGTGCCTCATTCTCCTTAAAATGACCATTTCTGCCCTGTTTCCATGGGGCCTTTAAGGGTGGAGTTAGTGCTGCCAGACAGCCAGTTCCACCAACGCACGAGCCAAGACTACAGAGGACAACACGCCGCGGGACATGTGGATGAGGGCAATGAGGGTAAAATTTTTGTGAGGAAAACACCAGGAACTGACAAAGCCCATTCAGGGACATTTAATAAACCTGCCGCCTTGCTCTGCAACGACTGGAGAAGAAGCAAGCGCTTGGGAAACTATATGTTCCCGAGCTCCCCGAAAAACAGGGTAAGTGGCTGACAACATATTTAAAATATGCACAACTCTTAAACAATTTTATCATGAGGAAGTCACAGCTATTTCGAAAGCCTTCATTATATGTCATTATATGCAGTGTGTGGTTAAAAGTGTGTTTCGCAGGGGAGGAGGCTGCTTTAAGGACTGGGAATATTCAAGGGTTTTTCACAGTGAATCTGCTTTCGTACGAGGCACATTTTTTTGGGTCCCTTTTTGCCAAAATTGTTCGTGGATTAATTAATTAATTAATAGTCAAATTCAATGCAGTCTCATCACAAATATCTTTATGCTGCTGAGAAGGTAACAGTAAAACCCCAGACGTTTCCATGTGATGTTACCTGTCATTGCAGGGACCTGTTTTTAGGCTGCATTTGTGAATTAATAAACACAGCAGATTTCGACGTATTGCTTAATATTTTTGCAAACAGTCCCATGTAAAGCTTTCTGAAATCTGCAGTTTCTCTGGCTTTAAATTCACAAGTTAGAGAGAATAAGTGACGTCGCTCTTCTGTTACTGTGAAAGTGCATAGGTTGGCGAATGAGTTATAAAATTTGTGTCTCCCGATGAGAAGATGTTACAACATTAAAGGAGCACCCAAGATATGAAGCCCCGATACCAGTCATTTGCATAACAGACAATATTATCTGGTATTTCTGTAAAAGCTGATATGACCAGCACAAGCAACTTTATGTTTCACCCAGCTTTTCTACCTTGTTGATCTTTCAGCTGAAAATCTATGAAGCTTTATGTTAAAATAATCATTTTATATATTCAGTTAATGTATGCAGAGACAAGAGTTTCAAAAGGCTTCACAAGCAACTCACTTGTGCGTAAATATTTTTGCCTTAAGGCTGGTTAGTTTGCCGTTTGTTTCTAATGAAGGTTCACATCCATATGGAAGAAGTGAACCGCTGATGATGTTAGAAGGAAATCTTAATGAAGCCTCATGTGACATTAAAGGCGGGTAAAAGTGTGGAGAAGACACACCTGCTGCTTGTCTGCTGTGTGTTCCAGTTCAGGATAATGGGGCCTGCAAGGGGGAGGTGGTGAATGTAGAACATCTGCAGAAACATTCTGCACTTCAGAAAACGTCCTGCAGATGTGAGAATGTGTGAAGCACCCTGCAGTGTTTGGGCAACAGTGTGACCACCTTATAAAACAGTTTTGAGGCGATGGAAAAAAGGGAAAAAAGAAGAACTGCTGTCTTTTTTTAATGTTGTTTAATAAACTTATTATTTAATGACTTCAATAAAGCATGTCAGTACTTGCTGTGGTTTATTTTGCAGATGAACTAAAAACTTAGTACTATAAAAACTTACATCTATGTAAACTTAAATTATGATTAACAGTTTAGTGAGAAACCGAATGAAACACAGTGATATATTTACAAAGTTGAATCCGCTACTTTTATTCGGTTAATAAAGTTAATAAAGTTTGTCAGTTTTATTAAAAGTAAATGATTCTTTTTTTAATGTTCTCTGCAGAAATCCATGGATTTGATATTCTACATCTGCACATTCCTGAGCTTCTGCTCTATTAATGCTGTTTTTGGGAGCTGCCCAAATGAATGCCAATGCAACCAAGACCAAATTTTTTGCTCTGGGCAGATCTCACAGTTTCCAGCCTCATTGCCACCAACCACCGCCACGCTTTATTTGATCAACACAAGCATCTCATTGTTACAACCGAGTGATTTTGATAACATCTTTAAGACTCTGGCCACCTTTGTAGTTAGGAATACAGGAATGACGCATGTTTTACCTGGCACTTTTGACCGCACTCACAGCCTGTCAACCCTGGCCTTTGTGGGAACAAACTTGAAAGATTTACCTTCAGGACTGTTCTACAACCTGAGAGCTCTTGGATCACTGACTCTGAGCAGTAACAAATTTCAAGAACTCAGCCCTTCTTTATTCTCTCATCTTGAAACACTCAGAAAGCTTGACCTGAGTAGAAATCTCCTCACCTCAGTTCCAGAAGGAATGTTCAATAGCCTAACTAACTTGCAAAGTCTCTTGCTGGACAGAAACAGCATTAATTATGTCCCAAAGGATCTATTTCAGAAACAAAGGGCCCTGAAATTTCTCAAACTCAATCATAACAGCATCAAAGAGATCCCAGTTGGTTGTTTTGATGCGCTCGTGAACCTCGAGGAGCTGTCACTACAGGAAAATCAAATAGAACACCTTCAAGGCCAACTATTCCGAAATCAGCACAAACTGAAGAAGCTGTTCCTTTCCAACAATCGTTTATCATTCCTTCCTGAAGGCATCTTTCTGAACTTTCCTAGACTAATGCTAATATCCCTCTTCCAGAATCAGCTCCAGCACTTATCTCCTGGGGTTTTTGGCCCCATGCCACTCAAGGAACTCTGGTTGTATGACAACAAATTGACTCACTTAGAAGACAATGTGTTCAGCAACCTCACACAGCTGCAGCTGCTGGTTCTAAGCCGGAACCAAATCGTTTCAGTGTCCACAGGTGCTTTCAGTGGCCTGACAGAGTTGGAAGAGGTGTCTCTGCACACTAACAGTTTGACCAAACTTAAAGAGGGCACCTTCACAGAACTACCCAAACTGGTGCACATCTCGCTTGAGCACAATCAGATCCAGTCCCTCCCTAAGGAACTGTTCCATAACCTACCGGCCCTCAAGCAGATAGACCTTCACAACAATTCCCTGACCACCTTGCCAGAAGAGCTTCTGGACACCCTTCAGACTGTGGATGAGGTGAACCTCACTCAGAACCCCTGGAGGTGTGACTTTAACATCTTGCCTCTCAGAAACTGGGTAAGGCTCTACCCTTCCAAAGTGGTGAATCTCAGCAATATGGTATGCCGCTCCCCTCCTAGCCTGCATAACATTAGCATTGCTAGTTTGTCGGATGACGACGTAAGCTCTTTAACCAGCACAACGTTTGGTCCAGAATCTACAACCACAAGCTCTCTATTCACCTCTACAGAGATGCAAAGCAAACCTCCTACACCAACATCATACAGGAACTTCACCAGTCCTCCTTCCAGTAACCAGACTCCAAAACATAAAGAGGACATTAACGGTGGCCACGACAATGAGACGTCCCTATCTCAGAACACCTTAATGATCCTCACGACAGTGCTCTGCACAGCTGTCATTGTCAGTGTCATAACTGGCTGCGTCTGCAGAAGAAGATGCCAGCGCTCTGGTCGAGATCTGAACCGACAGGCCAAAAGAAGCTCTTTTGTCTAGACCATTCAGACACATTTCCCGACATTTGGACTAAATTTCTGGACAGGAACTAGTGGACAAATCACGCTGAACAAAACACCGGTCATATCTCATCTCACGTTACTTCATCATTTGTAATGAAGACTTTTTCTGCCAAATTGCAGCGGTCTGAGGGGTCAAAAGTGTAGTACAAAAAGTGAGGCATTCGGAGCTCTTATTTCACTCTTCGTAATAATTTCAAATCTTGCTTTTAAAATCATAACATTTTAACTACGCACAACATTGTGTTATTCGGTTTATTCAAATGTTTCTACTTGAGACCAGTATGTCGCTACCTGAACAGCGAAGAATCTGATGATTCAGGAGAAAGTACGAACTTCAAAAGGCTTAAATTCACAGCACTGTTCATTTAATTCATAACATCAGTAAAGTAAAAATAAAATTCCGTAATGTCTGGTAAGAATTATTTTCAAAGCTTGATTTAATGTTAGTATTGCAGCCGTGGGGTTGAGTTTATTCAGCACCATTTGTATGCAAATTTTTGTGTCCATTGTTGCTACTTTTCATATTTCAGTCAATTCAACGCTTACATCCATACATTTTCCTTCACCACTTATCCTGAGGAGGGTCATTGCTGAGCCACCATGTCATCCCCCTGTTATATTATGATCCTTAAAAATGTTTACAGATAAACATTTAAAAATAAAAAAAAGATGACAAAATAAATGAAAAAGTAGAGGCAACATATTTCTCAGTAATAAGTCAGTTACACTAAATGTTTTCTATTATACTTTATCGCTTCAAACTTTAGATTTAAGGTATGCAAAGATATATCACTTTGGTATAGTTTTCAGGTAAGTTCTGTGTTTATTGAATCGGTTATGGATCACATACAGGGTGATTCAGAAAGAACTGAACACTTTCATGAACATATTTCTCAGTAACTAAGCTGCCGAGGCAAAAATGCCTACAGCTTTCAAACATCCAACTCTGGAAAAGCTGAAGGGTAACTCTACAGACTGGTTTAGATTACATGTTCAAATGATACTTAGTTAATAAGTTAAAAATGAAAGTGTTTGATTGTCTTTATCACCTTGTACAGTGCCTATAAAAAGTATTCACCCCCTCCCCCCAAACACCTTTGGCTTTAAATTCTTTTGCAACATGAACTTCTAAAAAACTCTGGGACCTTCCAAATGCAGGCGTATTTATCATGAATTCATCTGAATCGCTTTAACCGCATGCTTTTGATCACCATTAAATATATTAAATGAATAAAACATGAAAAAGTTGAGGGGTGAATACTATAAAAACAACGCACTTTTAGCCTCCATAATGGTTAACTATCATATTTACTATTTTGTATAACGCTGCTGTCATCAAATGACCATTAAATGCCTGTGACTTGTTTTTAAAGCAGCAGAATTGTCGTGTTTTAACTATGTACAGAAACTTATGCTATGTAAGGCAACATAGGAGAACTATGTTTTTTTATTCGACTTCGGGTTTCTTTCCATGAGTAAGGGCTGGGGGTATCCCGAGACCACTTGAACAGTGTGCAGACCTTTAGCATTAGCAAATGCTGTGTCTACAAAAGTTGTTTGGCCATTTTCCTACAACTGTGTCTTCTTCTATGGCCACAAAGTGGTAACCAAAAGAAGAAGATCCAAAAGGAGGCAGGACCAGTGCCTGCTAAACATTAAATTCTTCATGTGTTGTAACACTCCACCTCCTTTAGCTCCTTATGCTTCCAAGGATGTGACTGCAGAGGAGTGATATCGATATTTTGAATTGCATTTGTAGTTACACAGAAATAATAGCACATAACTCACATAAGAGCCAGTTTCTTGTTTAACCAGCACGGTGGTGAGGTGAGGGCTTTTCAGACGTGGGTTTGAATCCAGCCCAGCGTGTGGAATTTGAGTGTCTGCGTGTGTTTTCTCCCACAGTCCATAGAGACATGTTTTAGGTTCATTGGACATGTGCGTGCCACCCCCCCATGCAAAGAGCCGGCATCCCATCCAAGGTGTAGTTTCATAGTCTGGTACCCAGTAATTCCAGGATAGAATCTGAATGCCTGACATCCTGAGCAGGAAATGTGGTTAAGGAAACCAGAAAGGTGGGTGGATGGATGTTTGTTGTGTTAAAGATTTAAGTATGCAGTTGGAACACCTTAGCTGAAAGCCAACAATGGAAAATTGAAAAACAACAGCGCACCATGGACTTAGTTTGTCAATAGCCGGAGTGAAGACTTTAAATGTAACGTAATATGTAAGAAAATATAGTTCTTGGGTTCTGAGGCACTTTGGTGGAGTAGTTGTCATAGAAGCTTTGCTTCTGTCATGGTGCTTTAACACCGAAAATACGTATGTGGACACAAGAACAAGAGTCATGAACTGTGGAGACATGATATTATATATTGCATGCTAGCTGAGGTGTCTGGTGCTGCCTGGGCCAGAAAGTGAAAAGGTAAAGAGTAATAACATATTATATATCACCAAACTTTATTATTTTTGCAAACTTGTGAAAATGTAGTATACATTTGTGTCAAATGTAAATTCTTATTGTTTTTATACATTTGTACGCTAAATGTGACATCATCACTCCAGGGTCTCCAAGCTTTGTCAGAGAGCAATTTTTCTCAATTTTTAAAATAGTAAGTAGCCTTTTTGGAGTTGAATGAACTTGGCTACACAAAATCATCTCTTTGTGTACCTGGGTACCAAATTTCAAGTCCGCTGCTTTTAAAAACAAACAGAGAAGCAAACAAACACCGATTCAGCTTCACTGATTTCTCTTATATATATTACGTACAACCTTCCCTCATATTTACATTTGTCTGAAAAATACACTGACTGTGGGGGAGATACGGCAAACTGTCCATGTGCAACATTTCGCTCAACAGTGTTATTTTCCGTGCTGTTTTTTCTCATTTCTGGGGTTTCAATATTGTCAGTTACATTATTGTGTTTTTCTCAGTAAAATGTTTTAAAATGTTTGGAAGTGACAAAAATGGCAAGTAGCTGACCTGGAAAAATCATGTAACAGAGCTTTAATTTTGTGCAAACATTTTTAAAAAGATCTATGATACAAAAAAAAGTTGTTCACCAGTAATCAAAATAATAAAAACCAGTAGCTAAAATAAGTAAATGCCATTATATATTTATATATAATACTATTGTATTGTATTATTGTATATTATTATTGTATATTATTATATTTATTCCAAAAAAACAAATTGGTTTCCTTAATTTTTTTTTTATAACCATGAACTTTTTGTAGAGAATCTACTTTAAATTCAGCTTATACTATAGGCTGATAATGTAAATGCAGACTTGACACATGAGCGATGACCATAGTTACCGTATCATACTATAGTACTATAATAAAAGTAATGGTAAAACAACTGAACAATGACACCTGAACTGACTTGTGGAAACAAAGTTTAACCTCTGAGATTCCAGCAACATCTAGTGGTCACATTCAGCACAGCAAACACAGGCTTTTAATATCAAGCCTTGTCTTCCATTTCACAAACAGGCTGGCAGTCCGTTCATAAGCGAATTTGCTGATAAATCCAACAGTGGACTTAACCCTGTCGACATCCCTTCAGGTATTCATCCGCTACTTAGGTGCTGTGAAGACTTCAGATGAAGCTGTAGTGCGTAAAATAAAGATGATAAAAGACTGGATCAAAACCAGGGACAAGAAGGCTCTTTTCAACAACTGCTCATCTCACGTGGGGTCCCACTATTAGAACATAGGCTGGAAAAAGTGGTTCAGAGCCTATCCCAGGATCATAGGGCACTAGGCGACAAAACTGCCCCTGGATGGGATGCCGGTCTGTCGCAGTGACCACACCACCAGTGGTAGTTTACCATAATCGATCAACTTGAACTGGATGTCTTTGGATTGTGGGAGGAAACCAGAGCACCGGGGGGAAACCCACGCAGATACAGGGAGAACATGCAAACTCCACACCGACTGAGCTGGATTCAAACCCCCATCTGACCACCCCAGGTGCTGTGAGGTAGCAGTGTTACTCACTGAGCTGTTGAGCCTTACAGACACTATGGTAAGTAAGTAATAAAACAAACAAACAAACAAACAAACAAAAAAATAAATAAAACGATATTCAAATAAATAAATGTTTGCATTTTCACAAATGTGTAATTTTTACCATTTAAGCACCAAGTGTAACACATGGACCAAGGGTATGAATTTATGATTTTGTTGTCTACATCTGTTTGTCCAATGCGGGATTTGAGGGGCCTATTTGAGAAGCACAGAGTTCAACCTGGATGGGATGCTAGTTAGAGTGAGCAGTTCACCTAAAAGCACATGTCTGTGGACTGTGGGAGGAAATCCTCACAGACACAGGGAGAACATGCAAGCTCCAGACAATCTGACTGAGGACCAAATGTATGTCCAGTTGCACAGCTCTCGGGATCATCATTCCATACCCAGATGTTTATTATTTTTAGCCATTGTTTAACTGACAACTTTGTCCTCATGTTACAGTTCTACGATTTTAGGCAAAAGCTATGTTGAGCTCTACTACTATTCATAAATATAAACAATTTGTACTGCTGTCGTAGTACAAACTGGGTGTTTTCAGCGCTCGGACCTTCCTGACCACGACAAAGAACTTCAAAATGTCACCTCTGCACATCTTAACCAATATTGTGAATAAATGTAAACTGTACATGAACTTTTTGTGATACAGGAATAAACTGTCTGTTACTCACTGCACTTTCTCTCTGCTGGTTTTGATCATATTAAGAATGTTTAGGGTTAAGGCCGTAACATTAGCTCACCCGTGAATGTAGTAAGTGTGTTTGTTGTAAAAGATCACATGGGGGGAGACCAAACTTTCCCCACTTATCTCTAAGCGCAGACAGTGAGGAGCGCTTCTGACACACACACCGACTCCGATGGAAACTGAGTTCTGGTGCTGCAGATAGTAAGATTAGGATGAGCAGTATTGCATTTCACTGTTTATTACTTTTGACGGTTCAGCTGTGAATGTCAACCTTCTGCTCGAAGAACCAGGTGAGATGAATTTATTTTAATTGAATTACTGCATCTCTTTTTGTTTGCGATGTGTTAAAGGTGTATTGAGTGATTAAATGCCGTAATAGTTTGTTTGGTTTGTCTTGAAATGAAAACTTAGTAGAAAACAAATGAATAAAAATGAGATGCTAGACCAGCTCTACCAGCCTTTTGCAACCAGACTTTTTGCTTAAAGCAATAAAACTCAGGCACAGACTGTCTAATATAAACTGTCACTAGAGGTTTTAAAAAGAGTTTTAAATTTAGAAGTTCACTCAATATGTGCCTGGAGAAAGGCTCTTAAATAAATTATTTTCTTAAAAGAAAAATTGAAAGGGCTGCTGTAGGACATTCTATGTAAAAAGTAGCATAGAAAACTGAAAAATTTCAAACACATTGTCAAGTTAAGTAATAATTATATTCAAAGTTTTATTTACCTCTTTTTTCTTTGCATTTTCCCCTTCATTTGAACTATTACTGTGGTGTGTGTGTGTGTGTGTGTGTGTGTGTGTGTGTGTGTGTGTGTGTGTGTGTGTGTGTGCGCATGCGTGTGTGCGCAGCAGTTCTATGATGGTCTGGCATCCCACCCAAGGCCGGTTTCCTAGTCAAGAACCCGCTGCTTTCAGGCTGGGATCCAGACCACTGCAACCCTCCTCGGGCTAGAGTTACTGAATTAGGTTACTGAATTTTTTTCATGCAATTTGTTTTAAAAAATGTATACATGTTTATTGTGTCTTGTTACACGCATTATTTCATGCATATTTGACACTATTGTTAAATGAAAACGAGTCAAACAGTATCTACATCCTAATTTATTCTTATTTTGAAACTGCAATGACATAACAAAACACTTTGTCTGCTAACAAGAAAAGGAAAACTGTCTTTCATCGCTATGCATCTACATGTTTACTTGATGACTGATCATTTAGTTATAAATAAGTGATTTATTTCCAATTTATTGTGGTTGCAAAACTGGCAAGTCTGGCTCCTACATGCTCACACGTGTCTGTGGAGGTAATATTCACTTGGCTGCAATATGATCACAGTAACAAAATCTTGAACTTGTACCCAGTGGAGAAAAATCAAGAGTGGTGAAATCTGCTCTCTTGTATGATTTTGAACTATATAAAATGTCTGTTTTAGACGTACTCATCTTAGCAATAGAATACAGCACGAAAACAGCAGGTTTAACAAGAACCTGAAAATCACGCGTTTCTAGATCATCTGCAATCTGCTGTAGATATGAGGATGCTCATTTAATACAAAATTAATCTTTTTCAGGTAAACATGTCCCTGGAAAGCTACGCTTTTTTGCTTCTTATATTTTTTCTACCTACAGTGTTTGCTAACCAAAGTCCAGATGAATTAAATCGAACTGTCTACGATGCAAACACAACCCAGATTCCAGATACCCTGAAACCTGGTATCACGGAATTTTTTTTTATTAACAGCAAGATCACAACCATTCCTTCTCGGGCCTTTGTCAGTAATCCTCAGCTAGAGAAGATTGAATTCATGAGTAGTTCGGTCTCCTCCATAGAACTGGGTGCTTTTGAAGGGCTTGACAACCTGAAGTCCATAGAAATTTCTGGTACTCCACTGGCATCGTTATCTGCAGGAGTTTTTCAGGAACTTCAAAATCTGGAAAAGCTTGTTCTAAAAAACAATACAATTCAATCTGTCACGAAAGGACTGTTTGACAATCTCAGGAGCCTGAGAGAACTGCAGTTACACATGAATGAAATCACTTCAATTGATGAAGAAGCATTTGATCAGCTTGAAAACCTTCAGCAAATTCATTTGGCTAAAAATAAGATAACTTCTCTCTCAGCAAAGACGTTTGAAAAACTGAGCAGACTGGAGATTTTCAGAGTCTACGAAAATCAGATTGATGCCATTCCTGATGGGTTTTTTGACAGTTTGCCAAACCTGAGAGAAATTGCTTTACAAGGTAACAAAATCAGAACGATATCCCCCAATTTGTTCTCTAATAAACCTAATCTGACTAAATTATTCCTGGAAAAGAACATGTTGACTGAACTGCCCCCTAAAATCTTTGTGGATCTTCCATCAATGAAAACATTAACACTTTTTGAAAACCAGCTCGTATCTCTGCCAGAAGAGCTCTTTGGAGAAATGCCGTCACTAACTGAGCTAAGTTTTCATAAAAACAGTCTAACTGAACTTCCAAGGGGTGTGTTCAGTCCGCTCAAGAAGCTAAAGAAGATTGACTTGTCTGAAAATCATTTTGAGACTTTTTCTAGTGAGTTTTTAGAAGGTTGTGAGAATTTAGAAGAGTTAAACCTGCAAAAAAACGTTTTAAAATCGATACAATTGGAACAATTATCAAACCTGAAAACTCTGAGGTTGGCCGGCAACAACCTGAAAAATCTTCCTGGAGACATTTTTGACACTCTGCCAAACCTTGCTAAGGTATATCTGAACAACAACCCATGGACATGTGACTGCAGCTTTATACCTTTCTTCAAATGGGCAAAATTAAATACAAAAAAGATTGGAAATTCCATCATTTGTCAACATCCAGACAGTTTAAACGGACAGAATATTATGTCCCTGAGCGAAGACCAACTGTTGTGTCCAACTTCTCCACCAACTACTTTGCTTCCCACAGTGTTTGTCACGCTTCCCACAACTGCAACTATACTAACCACCAAACTGCCTACAACTACCCTACAAACAGCACCAGTTTTCACTACTAAGGCAAGTAGCCCACATGTAGAAACAACACCTACTACAAAACTGGCCACAACAAGACTGACCACCACACTCCCGACCACCACACTGCCGACCACCACACTGCCAACCACAACACTGACCACAAAACAAGCTGCCATCCCGTCAACCGCTATACTAAGCGTAATATCCACTTCTTTGCTTACTACCAGTGCCACAACTGCTATGGTGGTCAGTTCTGAGGTGCTGACAAGTACACAACAGGATACCACCCAATACTTAACTACCACAGCCTTGACAACTATGCCAGCAACCACACCAGCGATCACAACTTTACCAACAACAACTGTTACATTTACTACCCCAGCAACTATTCTCCATACTACAGCGACGGAAAGAAGAAAAAACATTACACCTACTACTTTGTTTGCTACCCCCATTACAGAAGGTAAAACATTTCGGTCCTCACTGAAGACCTTTCCTTGTATGGGCCCTCCTCATACTGAGCAAACGTCCATGATCAGAAGCAAGAGCACTGTGTCTGAATGCAGAGGACGGTTCATATCTTATGCAACCGTGCTGATTGTGGAGATCATTTATACAGTAATCTTGGCCAAGGTTACTTACTCACTCTACTGTTCTCTTCTGCATAGAGAGAAATTTTACAACACACATTTTGCTACTTCCTTTTCCTCCAGGAAAGATGTAACTTTGCAGAATGTCCAAGAAACTAAACTATGACATATATATAGTTTCAGTGAATGACGCTGTTATTAAATGATAAGTCCAAATGATTAAGCTACTGACAGGCTTCTAACCAGTCAGCACTGACATAGGATGGCACATATCTACTGGGTCAGCTCATGATGCCTCATTCTGAATCAGTGTTAGGAACATGCAACTTACAAGATATGTAAACGTATATAAGAAATAGATGTAACATGTGGATATGTTTTTGTTTTATTCTTAAACACTGCTTAGCAAAGCTGGTTTTTATGCTGTGACTGTAGAGTGTAACCCTGACACATCCAAACCAAGGCACAGCTTCATTCTGATTTGCTCAGTAAAGCGCAATAGACATTTCTGGTACCTGTTGTCACTCTTCATATTTACAGCTTTTTAGTATACAAAATAATTTGTTCACTGAAACATTTCTTATTGCACGACTCAAACAATCTTGGATGTATTCCTTCTAATAAAGAAAAGCAATTCTGTTATGTAATTATTATTTTTCCTCTACGTGACCGAAGCCTTCAAATCATCCATCTCCAAATGTTCTCCCATGTTCACATTGCATTGCTAAGGCATATGAGAAGCTGGAGAAATACCAGGGGTTAAAAGAAGAACTGGAGAGAATGTGGAAGGAGAAAATAAAGGTACTCAATCACTTATACATACATACATACATACATAATAGTACAAATAATACTATGAATAGGGTTTATTAATCCCAGAAAGTTCAGTAAACAGAAAATCCTCAAACAAATCAATTTTTGGGGTGACCACCCTTTGCCTTTAAACACATCAATTCTCTTGCAAGCAGCTTAAGGTTCTTAGCTGGTAGGTTGTTCCAAGCATTCTGGAAAACTTGCCATAGTTCTTCTGCAGTCTTTGGCTGTCTCATTTGCTTCTCTCTCTACATGTCCTCCCAGACTGAGTTGATGATGTTGAGATCAGGGCTCTGTGGGGACCATACCATCTGTTGCAGGATTCCTTGTTCTTCATTTCTCTGAAGATAATTCTTTATGACTTTGCCTCTGTGTTTTGCTGGTTATTGCTTGAGAATGAATTTGGGAGCGATTACATGCCTCCCTGATGGTATTGGGTGATGGATAAGAATCTGTCTGTACTTCTCAGCAGTGAGGGGGGCCATTAATTTCGACCAAATCACAAACTCCATTTGCACAAATGCAGCCCCAAACCTGCAGGAAACCTCCCTCGTGCTTCACTGTGACCTGTCTGCTTGGGAGAGACCTTGCCGATGCAGGATGACCACCTCGTGTCTTGTTGCTATACTCAGTGTTGCCACGGTGTAAAATCTGAAGGTTGAACTGCTTTCTGTAAGCCCACCTTTTTAGTATGGTTGTCCCTCACCCAGTTTTATCCCCTCTACAGATCAGTTTGGATCAGTCCACACATTATGTCGGCAATTATTAGCACCTGTTTGTTATATCTGTTGAATTCACTGGGCCGACAAATATACTTCATTTTTTCCAAAAGGAACATTTGAAGATCTGAAATGCACTCTTTCCTACTGACCCGTGACGTAGAAAATGTAAAATAATGAAAGAGAAGGCAGACTCTATACAGCTTTTTACTGCCGGCTTATGATGGATTGGGGCCACTTTTATTCCCCAAAATAAGACGAGTTTTCCAGGTTTTTTTATTTCACCAGAAGATGGTGATATTGTACAGCAAAGCATCATGGTGTGACATCTAAATATTGTATACTGAATATGTAATTTACATCTATATTCATAGCAGTATAACAAGATATTCCCTTGAAGCACACCTTTAAGAACAACAAAACTTAGTGTTACCACTTCTGAGAGTTACATGAGTTCTCAGCAGGGCTAAACCCGTATTCCCAGAAGAGGGGTTCTTTATGGTATCTGCTATACCAACTTTGTTGCCAGAAACAGGGGCCTCTGGTATAAAATGGATAAAGAGCTGAACTGAACCTCAGTGAGTAAACTGATACCTTCAGTCACTTTCAAGGAGAACGGGGGCAATTCTCTCCCTTTAAACTGCCAACAGTGATAAAGAATAACAGAAGTTATCTAAAACGCAATGGTTCGGGGTAAAATCCTTGCTTAGAACATATCACAGTTCTTTTTTTTTTTTTTCAAATACAGCAGCACAAAATCTGGGCACCTTCGATGTTTACCACGCAGCTTAAAGGACATTTCTCTGTTACATCATACTGTGAAAAAAAGAGATGAACCTTGTGACACTCAAATGCATAGTCAGCATGGCAGGAACACAGACATTTCACCAGCAATTTCAAAATTAAACACTGTCTCCTTTGTTTCCTTTCTTTTCAAACAAAAAAATCAGTTTGCACAGTAAAACATGCAAAAATGGTTTCACCCGACTCATCTGGCGTGTCACAGAAACTGGCCAAGCGCCCATATACAGTGACACAGCAGCTCTTCTACTTGACTCTGATGACTAATGGGAAACAGTGTCCCAAGTCATGTATCTTCTAAAAGAGTCCCAACCTGCAGACAGAGGACCACTTTACAAAGGTAAATAAATTTGTCTTAGTTAGCGGGTCACATTTGAACGCAGTGTCAAGTGAGGAGGTTACAGGATGGCCGAAGTGCCTTCAGCCCCAGGATGGCATCAGCTGTCACAATGGTCACTTCAGAATGACGAAGGGAACCGGCAGCTGATGTTCAGTCTCACTGCTACTTGGGGACTTCTCTAGTCTCAGTGAAGAAAGGGAATCCGTCACGAAGATGGCAGGCTGCTCAGAATGATACTGGGCATTTAAAAATGAGCAGAATAATTTGGTTATTTAGAAGATACGTATGGCCTCGTACCCACCCACAGGCACTGATGTCAGCAGCTTTGCTATTAGTGCCTTATATAAATTATACCTACTTGGATGCATAAGTTGCACAACAATGAAAGCGAGAAGGACTCAAAGATGTTAATGGAATAGTCATTGTGAGAGTCATTGCACCACAGTTTGTCATATCACTTTGGTGGCATTTTGATTGCGATAAATAAATATAATATTATATATATAACATATAAAATGTTATATATTTTATATATATATATCTTATATATATAAATCTATATAAATTCTTATATATATTTATTTTTCAAGTATCTGTGCTCTGTTCAGCTATACAGATGTAAAAATACAAATGTAACACAAACTGATATATTTTAACTGTTTCTCAACATCAGGGTCATGAAGAAAGTAAAAAAAAATAAAGTTTACTTGCACAGTTTTGTTCCAGTGTTATATTTAACTCTATCCAATTATAGATTCAGTTTTATCCAATTTTAAGTTGACATTTTGATGTTAACTTTTGTGTTTTCTGCGGCATTTTGGACTTCAGCGCACTGAATTGCAAGTGCGCATTGTATTTAAATGTAAATCTAAAAAAGCTGTTTAAAATGTGTATAATCAGGAGTTGCCTGTGAAAAATGTGCAGCGTTACGACAGCAACATGGTACCACATGCGAGGATGAAACTCTACCAGAATGACACACGCGAACAGGGTATTTCGCCTGGCTATATGGACACCTCCTACAGACTTTAGCTGCCAGTCACTGAGGTCCTTCTCTTCCTTTGAGGAGCAGCATTTCTCTACTGTTCTGTGCGGCTAACAGTGATACAAATGCACAGCGCAAGGCCGTTCTGTCTCTCTTTGCATTGTTTAACAGGTCTGCTTCCACAAATATATATCGAGAGGGGTGTTAAAAGCATTGCCGAGAGCCGAGTAACACAACTGGACTCAACTGTATTTGTAAAGTGTTGGGATATTATGGGGAAATAGAATCAGTTTTAGCATCCCATAAAGAATAGCTCTCAACCCATTCGCTCAGAAAGTTCAAAAAAGTCCTTTACAGAATAAGTCCTATGGTAAACATTAGTGGTGACTCAACAAGTCTTTTGCACAGTTGGGAAGGGAAACCATACAGTCTGAACCACTGGCTGCTTTAATGAGCCAGTTAGCAGCTCTAATCTCTGGTCTCCTGAAGAGAGGTTAAGTAGAACCTCCTTCCACAGTGTCATCCATCCTGGGGCCTAATCGAGTTATCATATCTACAAATTTCCCATCAGGGGCCCACAGTGACACTTTGCAGAAAAGGGTGGAAGAAGATGACAAATTTCCAGCAGCAGGATGCTGTGGTTTGCTCATAAAAGCTGGATGAAAAGTACTGGTCACCCTCTGCTGACCTTTCGGTCGAAAGTGCACTCACACTGAGCGCTGCCAATGCTCTCCTGCCCTGTTCGGTCAAGGGGAGAGAGAAATGGGAAAGCTGTGGGGGAGGGGGGGGGTTATTTTGCTGGGGTCCACAATAGTCAGGAGGCATAATGTTATGGTTCAGATCACACACCGGCATGTGGGGCAGAAACACTGCAGCTGCGAGAGTGGACTTCAAGGAGACTTCAAGCGGTGGGATTGTTCATGTGGCGCCCAGCGAATGTTGCTGTCGACTCAGAGACACCACAGTTATCCCCAACACCGACTCGCCACCTTTTCACCTGGGTAAAAATTAACATCGACATCCTTATGTCTATCTGATCCACCTCTCGTGTATCAAACGTTATATAACCCAAAAAATGACTAAATAGTGGGTAAAAAAATAAAATATATAAAAATAAAAACTGGTAAATATGCATAAAACATAGGTAAATAGGTAAATAATTGCAATAAAGCTACCATACATGCTGTAAGTTACTTTGGAGAAAAGATAATTCTAACCATAAAATTACATGACCAATTATAATAAATCATAAATAAATAATAATCATTATATGTAATCCCTCTTTCTATCTATTTGTTTGTTTGTCTGTTTGTTTCATGGAGAGGATCTAAAAAATGATGTTCCCGAATGATATGCTGAAGCTGAAAAAAAGGAAAAACAATAAAATAAACAAGGATTCTGCTTTCTAAGCAGCTCCTTTTTATTGTCCTCATTCAGGTATCAAATTAAAGTGTTAAAACTGACATGCAGGTAGCTGTTGTTTTAAAGACTGTTAAAGCACCACGTGGTTTGTGCAGTGTTGTAAATCGGTGAATTTAAAGGATAAAATGTAAAAGTGCATTTGAAAAGAACGTAATGCTGCAACAAGTTATTTTCATGGCCTGACGTAAATGTTTACCGTTTCTTTCACCAGTTTTGTAGAAGTGAACAAACCAAATGGGTCAGAACGGAGGCTGCGGAGTGGATGGACTTTCTGTGCGCGATGACTTTGGTGGGTTTTAATTGCTGGTTTCATCTGCGCACTTTTGTTTGTTAAAATAAGGAGCTGTTCATAATAAATCGGTGGCGACTTAAGGGTTACGAAGAACCAACATCATGGACGCTATGGTTTTTTGATCTGAAGGTTGCCAGTTCAAGCTTCGCTCCCCACAACAACTACAGCATCAATAGGCAAGGTCTTTACCCTGAAATACTCCAGTTAAATGCCCAGCTGTCAATACTGATCAATTTTATCCTGGTTAGATTATGTTATTAGATGTTATTAATAGGTACATCAACATAGCAAATTAATAAATACATTGCCCTGTTTAACAGTGGTCTGCATGAGCAAATGTGCTATTAGAAAGTTTGCATAATGGAGAGTTTTTTTGTCAGCTTGGACACTGAGGGAAACTAAAGCACATGTCTGCTCACAGAGAAAATAACCGTGACACCTCTGCTTGTGTGTTTTGCTGCAGCCTGTCTAACAGAAGACCCCCGAGCCCTTCATAAAGAAGGAATTGACATAGTTGAGCCCCTCTTCAAACTTTCTTATTATGTTAAAACTGGAATCAGAGCATCTTGATCAAGATGGACACGCACTACTTAAGCAGCTTTTAGAAGGTCTGCTCTACTAAGTTATAGCATTCTCTAGTTACGTGCTATATGTGTTCCGAATGCATTATATCGGTATTCAAAACAACAGAAGATGTTAATGGTTAATAGTTCAAATTGAATGGATATTTACAGTCACAATTATTCTGATAACCAGCTGAATGAGGCAGTTTGTATGCAGGGCATGTTCTACCTAACCTAATGCCCTGTGGTTCTCCAAGAGGCTCCAGACCAGTGAGTTGAGGAGGGAATATAGTGTTCATGAAATCGCTGAGGACCTCCTGAATGATGTGAAGTTTTCTCGCATTATCGCAGACTCTGTTTTGAACTGAACTGTATGAGAATTTCACCGAATTCAAGCAAGCGGATGTACGGTAGGTATGTGCAAAACGGATATGTTGTTTACAATGCGATACTGCCAAATGAACATGTCGCAGAAGCATTTTGGTGTTTAAGGTGTTGATTTACATATATTATGTGGAATCAATATATACCACAGAAGGCAGGCCAACCAATGCTTCTGTTTTCGTGGTGTCAGCTATACGACGTGCTCTTTTTTTTGCCTACTTTGCTGCTGGTGCCTGTATGCGTCCAACTGATTTCTTAGATTTATGGAGGTGTGAAATAGGGGATTTCAAACAGGTGGTGGAAAAAGGTACCGAAAAGGTCAGTTTGCAGCTCCTCGTGCCTTTTTGAAAATAAGCCTCTGCATAATTCTTACCCCCATCAACAAAGGCAGAGTCATGATTTTATCAGTATTTTGTTTTGAACAACAATAAGGCTAAAGAAAGACAACAGGCTTTGGAATATACCTAGGGAGTTAAAAAATAATGCAGACAGTGATTCAGCTACTACGGCTGGTAACGGTTATTATAACCGGTAATCCGGGGGGCTGAATGAATAAGGAGAAGCCCAGAGATAAGCCAAGTCTTTACTGTGCTGCTTTATCTAAATTTCCTTGAATGGACACAATTAATGGCAAAAATCCTGATGGAAACCCTAAAGACGCATATCCCGCTCCTTGCTGCAGTACCTAGCAAGGTACTTGTCCAAAACTGCAGAGCTGTAAACCACTGTAAGCAGCCTCACGTTGTAAGTTCCTTTCATGAACACCATCGGCTAAAAAAAAAATTAAATTTAAATGTAAAAATGAGTCTCCGAAGCTTCTCTGTCCTCGTGTTGATTGTTTTTACTGCTGATCTTTCGCTGTGTGAAGTAATGAAGGTACGCAGATGTCCAGTTGGGCAGCTGACCTATGACCTACAATGGGAGAGGACCAGAGACTGACAGATAGCACAATGAAGGCCAGACCAGCGCTGACCCAACCTGCCATGACTGCCTGCTGCTTCTCACAATGAGGTCCAATCCCTGGGCCAGGCCTTAAGAAAAGGCCCCCCAGGAACGAGTGGCCATCCAGGGCTCTTTCACTCCACACCCGGGCAGGAGCCCAGCTCTGCTTGGTGCCCGCAAAGAGAAAGGAAGCCTAGCCATAAAGAAGTTACAAGGGAAGCATAATAGGCTTTAGAATTCATCTTAAGCCACTGCAAATAGTGTCAACATCTGTGGTACTCTCTGCTCTCGGAAAAAAAAGCGAAGCAGGCCAAAAGAAACTGTTGGATGCAGGCCTTTCACTGGCTGACTTGACTAAAAAGGCTACAGTTTTTGTCGTTTATTGGAAGGACTCTGTGGAGACTGCCCTCGCTCTTTACAGGCGCAGCTGAACCGTACTGTGATGCTCATCTCAGACTTTGTTTGCTTCAAGAGTGGGGTGAAAGACGCTACAAGTAACTCTTTCTTCTCCAGCTCTTCACTAAAAAGAACGTTGTACCGAGTGTCGTGTCTGAGGCCTCTGTCAAACTCCTTGCAAAAAGGGAGTTTAAGCAGCTTGGGAGTGTCGCACAGAGGGGCAAGATCCACATCTGGAGAGAGGAACCACAGAAACGGAGCGTTGCGTGCGGAATCCTAGGAAGGCTGTCAAGTTCATGGTATAAAGTTTGTCTGCACCAAAATATTAAAGAAACAAAAATAAATATCAAAGAAACTGAAAACCTGTCTGGAGGCATCATAAAAGTTAGTTAGATACAGTGTGAAGAGTATGAAAAACCTGTGCATGAACCTTTCAGGTAAAACCGTGGTTGTTCTCCATTAAAATCATTGTGTTTTAAAGGAGAACTAAGACTAAAATCATATTGTTTGTGTGATGTGTCCAAATGAGAATGTCAAATAAAAATTTTAAAGAGCGATAAATAGCAAGCTTGAGTACTGCTTTTTAGCTATGCGTGTTTGGGTTATTTATTCTGTTATTGCACATTTTTCTCTGTCTTCTGTTATGTGTCCCATGTTGAAGCTGTTGCACAGGGAGTAATAGATCGCATCCCGTCCTGTCCTGTCCTGTTCTGTCCTGTTCTGTTCCATCCCATCCTACCCTGTCCTGTCCAATCCCATCCCATCCCATCTTAATTCATCCTATCCTGTCCTGTCCTGTCCTGTTCTGTCCCATCCCATCCTACCCTGTCCTGTCCAATCCCGTCCCATCTTAATTCATCCTATCCTATCCTATCCTATTTTACCTTATCCTATCCTGTTCTGTCCTGTTCTGTCCCATCCCATCCTATCCTGTCCTGTCCAATCCCATCCCATCCCATCCCATCCCATCTTAATTCATCCTATCCTACTCTATCCTATCCTATCCTGTCCTATCCTATCCTATCCTGTCCTATCCTATCCTATCCTATCCTATCCTATCCTATTTTATCTTATCCTATCCTGTCCTGTCCTGTCTTTTCCTGTTCTGTCCTGTTCTGTCCCATCCCATCCTATCCTGTCCTGTCCAATCCCATCCCATCCCATCTTAATTCATCCTATCCTACTCTATCCTGTCCTATCCTGTCCTATCCTATTCTAAATTCTAACGTTAAATTTAATTATGAGCGCGCCAATTGAAAGAATGTGATTTTATTCTTATGTGAACTTACTGGAAGGAAATTCACTGAATTTCTGAAAACATCTTTAATAAAAATGTCAAAATGAAGCTCCAACTTGAGACTTAAATTGATTTCCTAGACATAGATTGCACGTTCATTACTACAGTATGCAGGATTTTTAAAAAAAAAATGTTTCATTTGTAGCTGTGCGACGCCACCCTCAGCACCAGCGCTGGACTTTACCAACTGCATTATGGTGATGCTGGAGGTCTGAGATCTTGTCATCACAACTTCCTGAATGCTCTGGAACCCCGAAACACCTGCTTAATTAATCAGAACTGAATAATGCAAATATTTGATAGGCTGATGCTCTATGGGTAATGCAGAAGCCTGCAGCTCTGATCCAGGGCTCATTCAGTCCCTTTTTGTCCCACGCTTCTACTTCAGTGGAGTTAAAAAGGTTAAACACTCTTGGAGACATCAAAGTTGGAACCTTTCATGAGAAATGGAGAGTCTGCTGATCACTTAGGAGGAGCAGAGCGGGTTCAGGTCCTGCTTTCTCTTTTTTGTGCCCGTGCCGTGTCCCAGAAGGGTGAGGGACGTGCACAGCAGGCTGCTGCGCTCTGTTGCTCTGGGAGAGGGGCTGGGGGTGCCAGGGCCGAGGCAAATGTCTGTATTGTTGAGCAGTAGCTTACAGCCCTTAGCCATTAATGCAATGGATGGTAGCTTTGCGTGCCAATGAACCAAACGTTAATGTTCATTACGAGTCCCCAAGAGGGAGAGACGAGAACATCTTTGTTCAGGTCCGAATGAGACCAAGATTGGGGGTGACTGACCTGAAGCAAATGTTGAGTGGGTGAGGAGGAGAATTCTCCAAAATGATAATCTCCAGAATTATTACCCTTGGGCCTCTTTATTTCAGCTACCCTATTGGGGGATAACAAGAGGACTAAGCTCCTTATCGCTGAATTACAATTATTGGAGAAGAATCGCAACCCTTGGGCAGAGAGGACCTGCTCTACAAGTGTTCCCCTGCTTTTGTGGGCAACACTACAGATGAAGTGCTTTTAATATGCATATAATCAATGTTTCATTGCGCATCAACTGCTTTTCATTAAGGAGTTACTCAGAGGTTTTATTGCATTCCAGTCCAGGAGTAGGGAAAACACTAATCCCTTTTCTGCATAGTGCACACATCCATTCAGTTACACAAAGAATTCTGGGTACGCTGCCCGTTAAATGCACACCAAAGTGGTCTTTAATGCAACACAATAAAAAACATGCTAAATACCTATGCAAATGTGCCGCTGATTATAAAAAAAAAGGTATTTAAAATATGCAAATGGGGCGGTCACAATAATTGTAAGCGGGCAAGAGTTTAAAAGGTTCTAGTTGGGAAACAGAGTGAAACCACTAAGAGCCTTTGAGAGACGTGTTGTGCGTCGATCCCAGCAGCACACAGGAAGGATATTTCATCCGGCGAACACATTCCTGAGAGCGTCGCAAATAATCCAGCGGAGCTGCTCAAACGTGGGACAGAAGCACAAACACCCCTTTTGTGTGGCCCCCTAATGAAGACATACTGGGAGCCCCAGTCGTGACACCTGGGCCAGCTGTTGGCTGGAAAACGCCCAACATAGCGAAGGCTATGAATACACCTGTTTGGCAGGTGTGCATGTGCTTTTTCCTGAGTTTAACTTCGAAATGACTCCCCTGAGCTACAATTTATTAATTCATTGCTTCACCTCAGATTGAGTGAAACTGATATATTGGGCTTCATTATGGGGCCAAGTAGAACTGGAAGGACGCATGATAAGAGATCCGTCACGGAAAGCGTTGTCCTCTGAGAGGATGCACCCTATTTCAGCGATGTGTTTCATCGCACGCTTCATCAGAAATCAGTTCAACTTCCATTTGATTCTGAAAAAGGCAGGACTTGGGCAAAGCTTGGCAGTCTGAGATGTTCACCTCATTATGAGAAGGATGCACAGAAGCAAATCCTGCTGGCTCTGTATTTGTTTAAATGTTTGTGTGTCTGTATGTGGGAGTGTTTCAATGCGTGCGTTTGCATATCTCTGTAGATGTGGGTATGTGGGCAGCATGTGTGTACGTGTGTGTCTCAGTTGTAAAGAAAAAGTCTTCTGGGATGGGTGGCTGAGAGCTTATCTTGTTAACTGGTCATTGACACCAATTGATTTTCCATCAGGTGCTCCTGACCTGCTCAGTTCTTACAAGGGAGCATACAGAACAACATGATAACCCAGAGCATCACGTCAAAATGAACATCTAGGATCCTCTTTTGTTTTTGTATTACCCACTTCTCCAGCCAGCATCACTCTGCTTGTCAACCCCCTTTGTCCTCCATTTCCCCCTGTGAAACTGTACCAGTGCTGGGGAGGTGTTGACTGACAGCTCACAGGGATGTGTGGGAGAGATGGTGACACACGTGTTTGAGTATCTTACTGATGTTTTTTGCTTCTCTTTTCAACACCTTTCAGTAGAAAGGCCAAGGAAGTGATGGAGAGCATCACCTATCTCCTGACTTACTTGGCTACTGCTTAGAACTGCTATCTGAGATATTGCATGTGCTGGTCTGCTGGAAAACTCACAGATAACATACAAATAATGTCACTATCTTGCTTCTGAGGTTAAGCAATATTAGTCCTGTGATAAAATGCTGTCAAACCTCTGCAGAAACTTATGAGTTCATCTGAAGGGGAGCCATTATGGAGACAACAGGAGCCCAGTGGAGCAATGCTTCAACCTGAAAGACTGAAAAAAGGAACACTACATGCTCAGAACTATCGTAAACAATAGCACAGAGGTTACTGTGTCTAGACTAGAGGGCTAAGCCATCATGAAAATGCAAGAATGAGGCTTCCCCGAGCCTGTTGCTGAAGCAGCTTTGTTTGGCTCTCTACGGGAAAAATTTGAGGGCAGCTCTCAAGTAGCAACAGAGGGCCAATATTTCCTCCTGCCTCAAGACAAGGTCTTTTTACATCAAATCATCTCCTATTATGGAGCTAATAAAAGTTCAGGAAGCGTATGCATCAGCTCGACTGAATTCACCGAAAGGAAATTTATTAGCCATTTCACACCATGGTTTGCTGTGCTGTGCTGTTAGTGCTGAAGGAGTCATATCGATCATACGGTGTTTCTTTTTCTTCTTTGTTGGTTTTTCTTTTCTTTTCATTAACTTCTATATTCCATAAATGGCCTACGGAGCTGTCGTTGTGACGGTACGAAAACAAAAAAACAACGTGCCATCAATAAGAGTAAAATCAAGGGTCAGATAAGTTCAGCAAAACGGGGTTTAGCTCTTTAAGTTGATCTTCTTTCAGCAGCTTTTTTGCCCAGCTTTGAGACTGACTGAGCATTTAATATATGCTTGAATAAACATGTTTAATCTAATACGTGAAGCAATTCACGACTAAAAAAAAAACTGTACACGTAGAGCTACAAAATTAGCCGTGTTCAGCCAATATATACGTCTTTTCTTTTAGCTCCACTTTGCTCTTAATTATAATGGGCCACCGCAGTAATGGGATTGCCAGCCCCTAAACAGTGACAGCTTAAAGCTTAAAGTCTTCTGGAAGAAATGTGCCTTTGAGGGCTGATTTTCCAGAGCTTTTTTGCTTCACTTTTAAGCTAGATCCAATTCAACACTTTTTTTTCTGCTCTAAAAATCCATGCCATCTCAGCTATCGGGGCCCAGAGTGGGCAAATTAAACTGCATTACATTTCGCTTTTTATTTAGTCTCACTTGCTTTTCTGAGCCTGCCTTCCACCGCACCGTGGCCTGCCAAGTGTTTCTCTACTCAAATTCGATACAGAGGAATCACAGGGAACACAATGCTAGCGGCCAGCATTTCATACCACGGCGGTTTCTGTATCTTATCTCTGAAACACCATTGTCCTGCCAACTCCTGCCAAGGTCCCTAACTCCCAGTCGGCCCAAAAATCTACAGATAACCACATGCACAGTTTTTCAGCTAGCCTTAGCGAATGCTTGGTTTTGCTTTTTTGTCTCGCAGCAAAAGGTTTTGCTGATTTCCACAGGAGTTCTTCCTTTCCACCATAATATTTCACTCTATTAATGAATGATGGAGGAGGTGGCCTTCAAAGTCACAGGTTTCTTGTGCAACTGAGCTCCACTGCCATCCCCACAAAACTAGTGTGTTACTTCCCCATCAACGAACCATGGATCACAAAACACTTGAGGGGCCTCCTGAACCTGATCACAGAGGCATTCGGATCTGAGGACAAAGTCAGGAGGTACAAAAAAATTGGAAGAGGCTACAAATAGTCAGAGAAGGGGGCCATAGACAGAAGTGTTGACTGAGTGAATGGACTAACTCAGTTCTTCAACAGAGTTGATTCTGTATTGTAAACTTCAACCAAGAGCGATGTCACCTGCACGAGTTTCTGATGACTCTGCGAGTGTGTATGAGTTTGTAGAAAAAGGTGATGAGGTGGAGTAAAGGCATCTAACTGAGGACTTTATTTCACCGTGTCGGTCAATCTGCCACGAGCTCAGTATCATCAAAACAGAGGAGACGGCGGTTGATCTATGCTGTGTTAAGGAGACCTCGTATACAGTTACTATTGAGGGTGCAGATGTGGAGGTGGTCTGACCCTACAACTACTTGGGGGTCAACAACAAACTGGACTGGTCCCACAACATAAATGCCCGGTATAATAATGGACAGAGCAGGCTCTAGTTTCTCAGGAGGCTCAGGACTTTTAACATGTGCAGCAACATCCTCCACATGTTCTACCTGTCTGTAGTAACCATTGTGGTGTTTCCTGCCACGGTGTGTTTCGTAATTTATTGAAGGACTGTGCAGAAGGACTCTTTCTCTGTACAGGCGCAGTTGAAATTTACTGAGATGCTAGTACCACAGGCTTCCCTGCAGGCCTTCCACCCCAATTTCCACTCATTTTTCATATGGAGGAAAATTACATTATGCTGTTTTTTATATCTCGTGATATTTGGGGAAATTAGTTGTTGTTTTTTTTGGCTTTGTAATGTATCACTATTTTTCCCATGAAAAGGGATGGTTGTGTTTAAAAGAGCGATCCCATAACAGCAGATTCAAAAACGTGTCCAGAAATTGCAAACTTTGACAATTTTCACGCAAACAAGTGGTAATTTGACTGATAACACAGCATCCAATGTGCAGCTTTTTATCTCATTCTTCAGCGGTGATCCTGCAAGACCATGGGAGGAAAAAAAAAATCCTGAACAATGTTCTCCACAGTCCGTGATGCTCCAGCATCAGCATACATGTGCAGTGATGTAAGTAGTGAATGTGTATAATGGTTTCTCCCTCGGCAGAAGCTCCTGCCACCTCCAATAATGTTCAAACATACTAGCTGGCTTGTCTGACCGCCTGAGCTTCCCCTACCGTGGCCCACAACTCATCCTGAACTGGGTTCTGGTCCAGGCAGTAAAGCTCTGGTTTCACTGCAGGTGTCTCATCAAAGCGTGGCAGCAGCACCCGTCTATAAATGTCATGCCTGTGGAGCTTAGAAGGCCATGTGCAAGTGCTAAGCACGTGTTTCGGCGCCTACCCCACCGTCGGCGGCCCTGACTCGGCCCTGTGACCACGCCTCTTCTCGCACCCATAATTCAAAGCGTGCTTGCTGCTGGGCTGGAGACACCAGTGTGACTATGGAAGTGATTGCAGCTGGACGCAGAGCTTGAAGAAGGCCCTGGGAAGGGGCTGCCTTGGGTTAGTCTGACACACCACCAAGGCCTGCTTGCCACACTCTCCCCCACTGTCTCATTCCTGCTTTCTGTTTGTTTGCTTCTGCTCTCCTGCACCCAATTCATCTCGCACATCACATTCATTATTTTTCTTTCTTTGTACTTTAAACTACGCTCCTTGCTCAGGTTGATTTTGGCACAGAATAAAGTATTAAACATTGGAATCAAAGACTTGTGAAAAATAATTGCAAATAAAAGTGTGGAGAGGAATGAGAGAATTTTTGGATCTTAAAATGTATTACTGAAGGACTGTGGGGCTTTGTTACCAAGTGCCTGTAAAACACCATGAGTCCTTGAATTAAACAGGGATAGGAGTTAAATGGTCTCAGCCCCAAAATGTCTAACAAAATTGGTTCCATTAGTCTTCATTTTTTATTAATCTCAATGAAACAATATTCAGTAACTTACCCTTCAGTACAATTCAGTATTCATTCTAGTTATTTGTGATTTATTGATTAAGTTTTTCATCATCTTCAATATAGATTTTAGAATTTAAAAAACCTCATTTCTACTGATAAGAAATACTTTTATAGGAATCAGGAAAGCTTTTAAATTTCCAGCCTCCCCTTGTCACTTAGTCACTTCCACTATATTGTTCTATTCGGTGGACGTTTACAGTGAAGACTTGATAGTTGGATCTGGAGTCTGAAGGGCCACTGGACACCTCTGGGCGGTCTGCTGTCCTCATGTGTGGCTGCCCAGAGCAAAACAGCAGTGTGGGCCTCCTGCTTTATAGTATAAAAAAGAAAAACAACCTCCCCTAGTCAAACCTCCTGCGAAAAGCTTGTAAAACGTGATTATTTTTTATGGGTTTCCCTTTTCAATTGCTCGCTGGAACTGTCAGGGCGATCGGCTTGCTGCCATGTCTAGTTATTGGAATGCGTGTAATGTGTTGAGGGTGTTTTTGAGTGGGTCTGGTTCTCTGCCCTTACATGTTCCTAGACACATTTCAAGATTTTCGATATCTGAAAATATGTGTTATTCAACGTGAAAGGTTATGTAACACTTAATTTCTCTTTCAAGAGAAATCTTTTCAAAGCAATTGATATTATTGTTTTCTATATGTTTTATTTTTGAAAAGGTTACCTTAAAAAAACTGCAGCAGTTTTTGAGGTGATTCCCATATTTACTCTTGGTTCCCCAAACATAATTAAATGTATAACATTCTGTCATATAGCAAACAGCTCCATGGGGTAGTAGCAGCTGTGCTCATAAGGTACTCTCTCTTTCTTTGTCTCTTCCATTTCTAAGCATTTAAAATGACCTTGTCAGACGTTTAAACAACGTGAGCATGAGATATAACCCTATCAGGAGAACAGCTGAGATATGACTGCAGCACACTCTTGTTACTCTTCCTGGCTGCTTTTGACCATATACAACCAAAACGGTTGACAGACACTTCACTGGAATTACACTTACATCCCATAATGCCCACTCTCTTAAAGCAATACTTTCACATTTCAAACACACACTCTACATTCTTTTGCCAGGATTCATAAACAGCTTAAACATTTTCACTGATGCGTGCTTTGAAATTTTTTCAGATGCAGAATCAGAAAAGTGAGTTTTTGGTTCCGGGAGTAAATCTTGGGCACAAATGTCCAAGAATCGTAAAAGTGAATTTTTTTGATAGAAAGATTTTGGGCACTGAGGGTTAGCTGTAACTTATTTTTTAAAGCTGTACAGTATATGTGTTGCCTTTGAAGGGACCTTGAGTTTTTTGTGCACGAAAAAAGTGTTATAGATATCATTCGCATTAATGTTTTTGGATGCTGTAGAAGGACTGTGTTAAAGCAGAGGAACAAACCTAAGTCCTCTGGATTTAAGAACAGCTGGGTCATGATCTGACCCCTTCCTGAAGGTCACATTAAGATAATATTTACCTTCTGTACTCATGTAAATTTCACCCAGAAAGTGAATAGTTCCGCAGTAATGCTAGAAACCTCAGAACCTGCCGGAACTGAGAAGTGGAAGAATACCAATAGCGTTAAATGTGAAATCTATAACTGCCCATCATTAGAGGTATAACTACAACCTCTATGTCAAAATTCCAATTAATATTTAATAAGTCCTGTTATCACCTCCTCAAAGTTGCTATGGCAACGTATTAAGTTAGTGATTAATCCTCTGGACCAGTGACTAAAAGACAATTAGTACATACCTTCGAGGTTTTCGAGAGTGGTATAATTTGAGGAATTTCATATCTTTTCAACTTCAATTCCATACAGTAAACATGGGGAAAGTGTTCGCATTCCATCTCTGGTGGAGGTCCGTCTCAAGATCTAGTAAGCTGCTGTGATCCCAAAGTGCATCTAAAGGGATTTCCCATTTGGAATGATGCACACTGGGTCCCTTGCCAGGACATTGAGGGTCAAAAGGGAGCTCTAGACTGTGGTTGGCAGGGAGTGCTGGAGGCCAGTAGCTCACAGCACAGAGTCCTTCTTCTGTGCTCATTATTTGGAGGTTCTATGTTAACATTCTGTAACCTCTCGGGCAAACCTTACTGCCATAAAGACGGTGTTCCATCAGTATTGTTCCCCAGTGCACTGTTATGCAGTCAGAGGGTGTCACCAGCAAAGTCCACCAGTTCACTCATCACCTGGGCTGGTGAGCGGCACTCTGCCCATTTTTCCGCTGCGCTTGCCAACAATGCCACATCTCCCAGATTTCACGGATTCCTTCTGCATTAAGAGGGTTAGGAGAACCTGAATTCTGATGGAGTTTTTATGCCTTGCCCGTCAAATCAGAAGCTTAAAGGTCATAATTCAGAGGCCGCTGTGAGGCTTCATTAGATTTCGGATTTCAATAAAACCCAGTGAATGTAAATCATCCTTCGGACCAGAAGTGAATTTTTACACTTTTTCATCACAGAACTTTTATTTTAAACTTAATATCTTACATTTCACATATTCATACAGTATAAAAACACATTTACAGCAAATTCTAAAAGAACATCTCATATCCTACTGTACTAAAATAATCTATCATACTAAGGCTAAGGTTTTAACCCATTAAGTACATGTGTTAAAATATGACACAGATAGATAGATAGATAGATAAAGAATTTAAAGGACTTTAGGAAATTTCACTAGAATTTCATTCAATTCCTTGTGAAATTCTGAGTATTACGATAAACAAATGAAATGTAAATGTATTTGCAGAATAGGAACAATTTCAGTTTTTTTTTCCCTCTACCTTATATGAACCTTATGCATCACACAGCAAATCTCCAATGCTTTTTAAATTGTACAAAAACTATTGTTCCTAACCACAAACCTTGTTAATGTCTGAAGTTACCTACTATACAGTCAGTTAAATCGCCTTCAGGTGCTTTCTGGAGCAGTTTATCCCAGGCACACAGTAAACCACTCTAGGGTGCATTCAGAAAGCTGTATTTCTGTATTAATCTTTTTTCCTTGCTTAGACAAGACTCCCTCTGGTCTGAAAACAATTGTGAGTTTTGAGCTTTAACTATTTTATTGACACAGTGTCATATTGTTATTTAAAATAACGTATCTGTCACATTTCAACAATTAAAATCCTGCTGTCGAAGGACTTATTACTGAAGCCACTGTTTCCAGTCCGTGCTGAGTAACTTGTGTGAAAAGACACGAAGACCTCAGAAGAGTAAGACCCTCGGCTTGCTGAAAACGAAAAGACATTTCAGTGCACTGAAAACGAATATTTACTTTTCATTTAGCTCCCACATAAAAACTCGCCAGTCACATCCTTTTTGGATAAATAGGGTTTATTTTGCCGAACTTTACACTGTGAGACATCAATTCAATCTGGACTATGCATAAGCCTGGGAAAGCAAATATCCTGGATTAAAGCTTTTCAATGTCATGTGAAGCAGGTTCAGGGAACAGGCGAAGACTGCAGACTGCACAAGTCCGTGGCTGTTGTATCTTTAAAGATACCAAGGTGCACACAAAAGCAAGGAATCCCACAACTGAAAAATAAAATCCAGCTGTAAGTCAGTTTCTTTTCTTATGAAATTTTGGCTGTATGTTTCCTGGCAAGCTCCAGCTGCTTTGTTGGATTAGCTTTACCTCCATGGTACACCTTTGAAAACAAGTTCTGGGCTTAATGCGGAGAAGCAAAGTGCCCACCTTAGGTGCCACTTGCCGCCCCCTCTTACTGAAGGCCACAGTTTTTGTAGCCAAAGCGAATTTTTTGGTCAAAAAATATGAACTGCAGTCACTGGAAATCATGTGTGAAATGCACAGCGGTGTCACTGTGGTTGGAGTTTGGAGTGAAATTATTCTTGATAAAAACTGTTGAAAACTCTTGAAAGCATCTAAGGGGGCAATGCTGGATGGAAATCAGCAGTTTTAGGAAATTCTGAGGCTTTTTAAAAAGTCATTCCCATCCTTCCAAGTGAAGTAAAAGACAACATACTGTTTGATCTATTATTGGTGTCAGTTCCAATGTAATAAGATTAATTTCTAAGCGAGCAATTTTAAAAGCATGAACATTTCAGTGTACAGGTATAGACTGTTTACCCTTGAGTGAAAACTTGAATACTAATATTCTGAATATTGTAAGAGTCTATCAAAATTAAATAAATATTTTGGATACATTAAAACTGACATCTGCGAGGCGTTTTTACCTTGTGAACACAATATGCAAAGTTATCGAACATATTAACTTACGTAAAGTTAGTCTATGCAAATCAGAAGAACAAATGGCTGTTGAAGCAGTATAAATGGGTAAAAAAAATCACAAAAAATATATGTTAATGCCATTGTAAACTTAAAAAAAGAATTGCTGCTGTTGTTTTTCAGTCTCAAATTTTTTACTGGTCAGTATTTTTGAACACTTGTGTGTACCAGATTGGCCAACAAAAAACAATAAAACTGCACACTTGCCATTTCCCACTGAAAAGACGTTGACAAATGAATACAGAATGAAAGCTGAACCTTCTTGATATTTTTTTTTTTTTTTTTTTTTATTGGACGTAAGTGTGTTTTTAAGTTGCACTTCTGCATATTAACGCATTTTTTGCAGTTCACTGCGGTTATCAGTCTGACATCACAAAGCCACTGTTACCACTGTTTTTTTTAATGTACTTCAGCTTGACTTAGTAAGGCATTTTGCCATATTTTCCTGCTAAAACAAAAGTTATCTCACGTTGGTCACATTACTGCTTCTATTAATTGTTCACAAAATGTTTCACTCATGTAGTACTGCTATAGTTCTGTGGTGTTTTTCTTATGTGTCAGACCCTTTTCAGATGTTGCAGAAATTTTTCTTATTACTTATTTCACTACTTGATTCCATTGTCCAAAATGACAGGTTCATATGCTAAGCTGCTTGTATTTGTTTAAACATTTAGATAATTTTTACTGGAGCAGTTCAGGGTACCAAGTAAATTTTCCCCCCGCTGCAAAGTGAAGGTCCCAACCGCTGCTCCGCTTTGTGCCATGACACATCCAGACAAACGTGGCATATGTGCTGTGCTTGTCCCTTTGTGCCGACACAACCTGAGTTCTCAGTGAGACCACGTCTGAGACAAAGTGGGACGTCTTCCTGCAGCTGTGAACAAAGGCACCCGTGGTGTCTCCACTCAGGCACAATTCAGTCTAGCGCTGGTCTCCATAATTTGCTTCATCTCTGAATTTCTTCTGTCTCATTTTCCGTCCATAACACATGAGAAAAGTGACACCACCTCAGAAAATGTTTTGCGTTACCTTCCTGTTCCGTCTCACTCTGCAGACCATTACTGGCTCTCTGACCTTTGCAAAGACCAAGTCCCCATGCAAGGCCAACAAAAACCCCCTCCCCAACACAACAACTCATTTCCCCCACCCGGACTATCGCAAGGCCCTGCGGTCTGCACAGCTGCAGCCAAGCTGGCTGCTCCCCTGTTGGAAAACATCCGCCACACGTGGAGTCCCGGCACGGAGCGGGCTGCCTTCCCAGCCCTGCAGACACACGCTCCCTGACCAGGTCCGCAGCGGTAATCCTCCACCCCACTGCTCCAATTTGAGCCTCCCCGCAACCAGGATGTGTAACATAAGCAGGCAGGGCTCACACCATGCCCCTCTGCTCGCCTCCACTGGTGGGCCTGCTGCCAAGAGTCCCATATGAGACTAATTCTCTGCTGGAGCAACTCTTTGCCCATGTTTACTTGGTAGCAAAGCCCAGATTCTTTCCACCACATCTCTGTAAAAGAGGGATTTTCTGCTTCGTCTCCCATTCAAAATCTTTCCGTCGCTGACTAATAACGCTCGCATGTTCCTTGCATCAAATTAGCACATCCTCGCAGCTCAGAGTAAATGAAAAGTTTGGATTTCAGTAATGAAGAAATAAGATCCAGGATTTCCCCCCAAATGGAGATGCAAAGTAGTAGCTGTGCAAAGAAAACCTGACTTGTGTTTCCCACTGTGTCAGATGGGGTTATGAGATGTATCTACTTGGCAGGAAGCCGTGATATCGTGGCCTGACTCATTCAGGTGTGTGTCCAGGTGTGTTTATGTCAGAAATTAGGGTAATCCATATGAAGCACTGAAAAACATCTGCGTGTCCTAGTGTAATGTAATGCAGCTCTTTCGTGCAAGAATCATTAGAATACTCAAAAATTGGCAGGGGAGCCAAGCAAAGAACTCCCATCACTTATCTATTAGCTTTCATTCTTATGTCTTCAATAATATCCAACAGCAATCGTATTTGTTAATTCATTTATTATGCTAACACATCCATCCATCCATCTATACATTTTATTTAACTGCCAGGCCTGGTCTGACACGTATACACAAATAAAACAACACTTTGGCCTCGGTCTGGAAATGCAGTTGAGCCCAGAAGTTGGTTTGTAACTGAAATTGTTTGTACGTTTCCCTATTAAGTCACAGTTTTTAAGAATTTAATGATACAGCTTAATCATCTCAATTTTTTCACTTATTAGTTCAGTTAAAAAGTCAGATAATGCTAAAATGACATTTTGCTGTGCAATGCTATTTATTTTTATTATCAGCTCATTCAATGCTGGATCCCAGTGATCCTCTATACTGAGAACAAGGGGCATGAGACAGGAGACAGGAGAGTGAAGTAGATGCTAGTTTATTTTACTACCTTTTATTAACAAGCAGCAACATTAAAGTTAAGCATACTGTAAAATGTCAGGAAAAAATGAATAAACTCCTAGTCTTTTATTTCATACAACCAAGATAATCTCCTGCGTGTCTCGTTTCCCACCAAGGACACCAAACTGGCAATGATGAAGGAAATGGTTCTCCATGTAAACACGTTTGTCAGTATCTGGTCATTTTCAGTTAGCAGTGATGAGAGACATGTACCTGCATTTCTTCAACGGGTTGTTTTGTTAAAAGTGTTGGGTACTGCAATAAAAAATTCATAATATGCTCAAGAAAACTGGTCTGGCTAACCTGCCCCGCCCACCACTGAGTTTCCATTCTGAGTACGTTTTGCTATTTTCTAATGATATAAAGCAAAAAAGCAGGCTGTTTTTGCTCTTGCAAGAGAAATTTCTAGAAAGACTGTCTGGGCAGAGGTTTGATTCACTTTCAACAAATTATTTTTCCTTTAAAGGTTATTGTAGTACCAGAGTGGCACTTGGGAGAGGCAGGACTTTTCCCAGTAGGCCCATAAGGTTCTGGTCGGACTAAAAGTTGTGGGTTGCTACAACCAACCAACCTGAGCACCGCACTTTTTCATTTCACATTTGGCCTCTCAATTAGATACACGCACACACACACACGCACACACACACGCACGCACACACACACACACACACACACACACACACACACACACACACACACACACACACACTTGGTTTTCCACTTGGTGGTGGAACTAAAGACTGAGGGGTATCAGCTATGCGGGTCAGAGTTTGTTTCTTTGAAATTTAGAATCTGTATTAAACAATTTTTTTAAATGAATACTTGATATATAAATTAAAACAATTATAAAAACAAATATTGGAAAAAATGTTTGAGTCTTGCAGCAGCATGAAGAAAAGAGAAAGTTGCACTTAAAATTGGGTTAAAAAGGAAAATGCACTGGATGAAGCTAGAAAAAAGTGCTCCAAAATAACCACCATATTCTGATTTAAAGATCAAGGAGACAGCGGGTGGGTGCTGTAAAATATTAAAGCAGCTTGCCCTCACTGTGCTGGTTGTGCTGTTGAAGGATATGGCAGCCCATCAAAAATAAATTTTCCAGTGTTGCACCCTGGTGACTATCTATGCTATATGATCATTTATAATTTTGTGGAAAGAAACCGTCTGCTATTTTCATTTTAATAAACAGCAGTGTAGGATGAAGAGTTCAAAGATCTCGCAGAGCCTCAAAGTAGAGTTGGCAGTTCAGGTGGCTTGGACATGTTGTACTGCCTGGTTGGTCTCTACAGGAGATCCTGGGACTAACCCAGGACATGCTGGACAGATTATATCACAAAGCTGGCTTGGAAGTGCCTCAGTATCCCCAAAAAGGTGGTGGAGACAGCAAGTAAGGAAAGGAAGGAGAAAGAAAAGTTTAACCCTGTCCGCTCAGCCTGCTACCACCTGTCTCTCACCCGGAACACTGGAAGAAAACTGACTGGTGGTGGCACATCAGATAACACCAGTGCATTGCTGCACATCTGGAGATAGGTTTGAATCCAACTCAGGGTGTGCAGTGTTTGAGTGCTGTCCCTGTACTGGCAAACCAGTGATGGAGAAGGCCACGTTGAACCTCTTCCTTGCCCTTCCTTAGCCAGGAAACCCAGCAAATTGCTGCTGTAAGTCAAATGACTACAACCCTAAATCAAACCCTTGAAGTGCAGTTCACACGGTGTTAGATCGCTGACTATGAAAAGATGTATTAACACTGCAAAGGACACAATTTCTTGGTAGCCGCTAGCTGAACATTGTAGACTTACAGCTATAATTGAATTTTAGCAACATCCTTTATTTCTTGTGAGGAAAAATTATAATTTGTTCCATGATAATCCAAGACATTCCAATTAATTTCCCCAAATTATCCATAACACTCTAAAATACCTCTTTCAGTGGGATAAAGAACACCTGAAACACAAATTACTAAAATACCGAACACTTAAAGAAGGAATTAATATAGATTTGTGTGTTTATACAGTTACTTTTTTATTTAGTATCACAGATTATGTTTTGTTCCTTATTTTACACTCTGCATCCCATTTATTAGGAACACCATTCTAATACCAGGTAGCACCCCCTTTGCTCTCAGAAGAGCCTGGATTCTTCATGGCATGGATTCAGGAAGATTCTGGAAACTTTCCTTACAGATTCTGGTGCATGTTGGCACGATTGCATCACGTAATTGCTGCAGATTTGTCAGCTGCACATTCATGCACAATTCATCTGCTGTTCTACCACATCCCAAAGGTGTTCTGTTGAATTTATGTGGTGACTGGGGACGCCACTGAAGTTCACAGAACTCATTGTCACGTTCATGGAACCAGTTTGAAACGACTTGTGCTTTGTGACATGGAGCATTATGTTGCTGCAAGGAGCCATTAGAAGATGGGTAAACTGTAGCCAATTTGTGGCTGTGGCATTTAAACGTGCTCGATTTGTATTAGGGGCCCCAATGCATCCCAAAAAAACGTTCCCCACACCATTACATGACCGCCACCAGCCTGAACTTTTAACACAACGCAGGTTGGGTCCACGGCTTCATTCTATTTATGCCAAATTCTGAGCCTACAATCTGCGTGTCACAGCAGAAGTCAAAATTCATCAGACCAGGCAATGTGTACAACGTCGGTGAGCCAGTGCCCACTGTAGCCTCAGCTTTCTGTTCTCGGCTGACAGGAGTGAAACTCAATGTGGTCTTCTGCTGTTGTAGCCTATCTGACTCAAGGTTCGATGTGTTGTGCATTCAGAGATACTTTTCTGCCCACCACTGTTGCAAAGAGTGGTTATTTTAGTCACTGTAACCTTCCTGTCAGCTCGAACCAGAGTGGCCATTCTCCTTTGACCTCTCTCATCCACAATGCATTTTCCACCAACAGAACTGCCGCCCACTGGATGTTTTTTGTTTTTTGCATCATTCTATGTGGACTCTGGAGACTGTAAAACATGAAAATCCCAGGACAGCAGCAGTTTCTGAAATACTCAAGCCACCTTGTATGGCACCAACAACCACCCCATGGTCAAAGTCACTTAGATCACATTTTTTCCATATTCTGAAGTTTGATGTGAACATTCACTAAAGCACCTGACCTGCGTCTGCATGATTGTAGATAAGTTTAGATGAGTGCCTGAATGAACGTAGTACTATCAGTGAATAATTCATAGTCAAATTGTTTTAAAACATGAAGAAATGAAAACAATGTAAAATTGGAAAACACAATAAAATACACCTGGACTGTTACTGTAATGAACTGGTACTGGGGGACTTCTCGACTGCGCAAAAGTGAACAAAATCATGAAACAGCAAAACAGCAAAACACTTCTTTGAACATGGGCTACATAAGGCAAAACCTGAGAACGCAGATGAAAACTACCTAAAAATTTGTCTCGCTTGTTCTGCCAGGGCTTCTAAACTTGGATCTCAAGATGGGTATTATTATATATTGTTGATTCTATCAAAAACTCGGAAACCAGGAGCTCAAAAACAGGAGTATAGGTGTACAAGTGTCACGCTCATGTCAACAAAGAGAGAAATTGTTATGTCCTCGAACAACGAGGACACAAACAAGGTGGCAGATACCAGTGGCCTACTAAGGCAACTACTTGTGTTAAATAAAGATCAGCGAAGTCGTTATTTTTCAATATTTTAAAAAAGTAATTAGACTCCACACATATTTTCAAGTGATCTTCAGAAATTAAAATGGTTTATAGCTTATTTTTATGTTACATTTGTTTTCTTCTTATGTATCATTGTTTAATTTTTCATTTGGAATAGTTTATTAAACCAGTGTGTGGTGACACAACAGCCAGTTTAGTTACAATGGTGTGCAGTTTCTGGCCCAAAAGTGAGCTCCACCCTGGCCCTGGCTGGATGCTCGTACCAAACAAAAGTAAACCTTTACCTGCTGACTTTTTTCCACGATAGTGGAAATATAACCACACATTTAGATTAAATGATGTTCCTGTTGTTCAACTTTGCGGTGTTGCATGTATGTGTAGTGTGTATGTTTATTCCATGCTGTTCTTCTTCATTTGTTTGTTTTCACTACGATGAGTTTACAATGAGTTTGATAACCTTATTTTTACCTTTGTGATTTCAAGATTTGCTAAGAACAGATGGATCGCATTTCACTTATTGTACCATGTTTTTGTGTGAATTACCTGTCATTTTGCTCCACGTATTTAGTGTGAACAGTTAGAGGTTTGCGTACAAAATTGTCAGGGAAAGGAATACGGCTGGGAGAGCTGAACCCGTGTCTGCTGGCAATCTTTATTTATAGATGAGAAGTCATCTCAGCCAACGCCAAGTCCACTCAAGAAGAGCTGGCCTTTGAATATCAAACGGCGACAAGGGGATTGAGCCCCAGGGCGGAGGTTACACAACCACATAAAATGCACATCCGTCCTACATCCATCCCACATCTGTGGCCTTGAGAATGCTTCTGCTCCAAGGTGGTGAGCTTGTAAATTCACTGAAATGGTAGAAAAAAAGGTTCAGTTGAAAAACAAGCTGCTTTAGCTTAAAGCACCGTTACCTAAACGTCCCCTGTGCCAAATGTTTTCATCGCTTGGCAGTCTGGTGCTCATTCCTTCTGGCTGTTTGCAGCTGAAATACCTCTCTGTTACTTCGGACTAGGCATGTTTTATGCTAAACAAACTTGGGCTGTGGCGAAAGTTGTGCCTTTGACATTTTTCATTCCCTTGATAATTTTGCATGCACTCAAGCAAAAATAATATTTATTATGTAATCCCCATGATAACGCTGGTGAATACTTTGACTCTTAGCGGCTTTCCACTTGTACAGGTCCTTCCCCTGTTGAGCAAATTCACCAGAGAATTGGATTAGAATACTTAATCGCACGGCCTTCAATGAAAAATTACTCCGATGGCAAAGTGATAGAGAGTGCATTAAGTGACATGTATGCTCCTAAGTGGTGGCTCAGCAGGGTTCCTCCAGCACCCCACCAGGAACTCTAGGAGCAGGCCATCTGCTGGGTACCCCCATCCACCCCACACCAGGCATAGCTGAGGCTATGGAATCATATAATCATCTTTGCGGTTGGGAGCAACCAGACATGACCCAACATGACAAAGCTACTTCCGCTGAACGCTTTCAGTTCCTCACCTTACCCTTCGGCTTCCTATTGTATTCATGCAGTAGTTGCCAGAAACTGCAATATGGTATACAGGAGACAGCTTTGGTCTTGGGACTGCTTCATGCACTTTTTTTTTAACCATAAATATGTTTATTGCTGCTAATCTAACTGCTGCCCATGACTGCCACTAAACCACTGTTTGTCAGCAGCCTACAGTATGGTAATACATGGTAGCACCTAGTGATTCACTTATTCTATTTATCAGTATCCTGCCTTTCAGATTCACCGGAAGGAGGTTTGTCGTGTTGCCAAGTCCAAGCTCTTAGTTTAGAAAAGTGATGCAAGCAGCACTTCTCAGTTTACCTCCCTTTTTACTATGCTGTGAAACAGCACAAAAGATGCCAATTTAAAGATGCACTTCAATCCCATACAACAAAAAAAACACTTCTTTTGGCCAAAACATTTCAGTCACAACTATTAAAATGCTTCCAGCAAAGAACTGAATGGATTTTCTAATTGAAAGAGGTGTTTTGCGTTGTTGTTTTGTTATAACATTACTGTACGAATAATTCAACTTCGATCTGAAAAATGTGACATTTAATTTATAGTCAAATGCTGGACCTCAGTAATTCTTCTACAAATTCATTTATCGGTGTCACTTTAAAAGGTCATTAAGGCCTCAAAGCTACAACTCACAGATTCAGTGTCCATCTCCAACCCAGTAGATTTCATGGCATCAGACATGAACGGTGTACATGGGGAATATGTACTTCTGTCAAATGTGTGCAGACACCATGGACAGAAAAGATGATACGCTTCCCCAGAGGCTTGACTGTGTCCTGAGGGCCAGCTAAAGGAGCAAATTAGCTGGTTGTTGATGCCATTCTTTTGGAGGGGAAGCGGATGCTCCTCAGCCGATACCGAATGACTCAACTGCAGGCAGGCACTACATTTCAACACGGCGGCCTTTCCTCTCCATTGCTCTTTTCATATCATGCCAGTGCATTTTGGAGCGGCGCTTTAGGTCGCATAATGTTGCTGCCACATGGAACAATCTGTTTTTAACAACCTTGGAATTTTATTTTGGTGCAGCTAAATGCGATTGCAGGCAAAGAGAAAGGCAAGAAAAAGGATGGCAACCTACTCAGTTCTTTTCTGAATCCTGGAAGCTAGATAGGCATATTTACTTTGCTGCTAAGTTCATTTATGGTAAGTTCAACATTCGTGCACCATATAGGCTGGCCACATACAGAGGTAAAACGGCTCGGGATTCACATCATCAACCAAAATTCCACGGTTCTTCCTGTGTGAAGATCAAAAATTTCTGTGATTAATGACTCTTTGGCTTTTGTCTCAAATACCTGCCATAGAAAGGGACAAAAATGAATAGTAGGGCCAGGGCAGAACTAACTTAATTCTTGTCGTCCGCCCCTTTGCAAGGTATGGGAAAAATAGCATCAATCTGAGATTGAGGATGAGAGAAAAGGAGTGAATGAGAAGAAAGGGACTCAAAGGAAAAGGAACTAGATCAATGGAAGGAGGCTGAGCGATGAATAAACCATGCAATCCATGGTGTTGATATTTCCTTCAATGGCTTTCTAAAGTGAGCATTTTAGGCCGCCCCGACACACTAAATTTGGCCATTGTGCTGGGGGCGGGCCCCGCCTGTTGAGAGGCAAGGTGTGGAGGCACTGAGGGCAGATGGAACCAGCTCACCACCTCAATGGCCCCCTTTCTCCCACTGCCATTCAGCCCCCCTCAGTGGGAACGTCCTGGGACCGTCCGTTTTGGTAGTGAGGCCGTAATGAGCCTTCAGTGCGGTGAATGTAGTGCCATTGTCCCGCCCGAGGCCATTAAACCACCTCCTGGGCAAACAAGAGCAGCCCTCTTTCTTTATTAGGGCTGAGGGGGCAACAAAGAGAGGAGTCACCGAGACACGAAGGGGCCTGCCTTTGTCAGTGTCTTTTTGAACCCACTAAATTGCGTGGTCCGAAAGAGGAGGCTCCCGTTTGGTTTTCAGAGCTTCCATATTGCCTCACTTAGCTGTTTGGCAAACTGAGATGTGAACTTAATGGATTAAACTGATAACAGCGACTATGTGCGATTAAGAAAGATACAGTTTCTAAGCAAAAATGTCTAAGGACATGGCTGAATTCTTATTTATGCAAATCGCTCGAAATAATGGCACATTTTGTCAACACACTGCCCTATAATTAACTCTAGGGAGTAAAAAAATGTTTAAGAATTTGGAATTGTGAAAATACGTAGGCAATAAACAGTATCTTGTGCAATATTTGTAAGTAGCATTTGTTCAGTGTTTGAGAGCTTCTTCAGTTTGAAGACTTTGTCTCTGACTTACTTGGGGTAAATTATGACTAAACGAAAGCGAAACGAATAAAGTAAAAATAAAGTACATCATTCTACATTTGACTGTGGCACTTTCCTGCACACAACATGGAGACAGGTTCCATTTGGTACCAGCCTTTCGAATATCACGCATTCAGACAGTGTTGATTATGGCCTGTCATGTAAGAGGCGAAAGGTTGCTGAGACTGACATGAAATTTTTCATGCAGTGGTTATTATATTGAATTAGAAATAGGAGAGATTGCTAAAGATACTGAAGGAGAACTCGATGGAATCGCATGGCAACACAGAGGGAAAGACGGTAAAAATGTTCCGCCATTTTGGGAATCTGCAACATCATAGAGAGCCGGACCGACGGTTGGTAGTTGGTGTCTTTCCATTGCAGTGATATTGCGCTTCACTGAAATCAGTTTTGTGGCCCCACTGACTGGTCCCCTGGACAGGACTGTGACCCATGCCTGTGATTTGTAGGTAGCCAGGGGGCCGTGACTTCTAGCAGCCACAACAGTTGGTCTCCTGAGGAGAGGTTAAGCAGCACCGCCGGCTCTCTGCCGCAGCGTCATCCATCCTGGGGTCTAATCGAGTTATCATATCTACAAATCTCCCATCAGGGGCCCACGCTGACACACTCCGAAAAGGAGGGAATGAGATGACAAATTTCTAGCAGCAGGACGTGGGAGCCTGGCTGCCTAGTGGCATGAAAAGTACCTGTAACCCCTAGTCAACCTCCCGTCTTGGTCCTGCTGAGAGAGCACTCACACTGGGCACCATGCTGGGGCAGTTATTCGATTAGCCTCTTGTTAAATGGGGTAACTCTGTTTTCGGTGCTGAGAGAGCTGCTAGACTCCCACGAGACCAACCTTCAGTAGCCCTGTGAGCATAAAAGGAAATTAGTTGCTCCAGTGTGAGTAATAAGCCTTAGAAGAACACTTTGGTGATAATTGCAGGCCGTGATGTTGCTTTCAGTATTACAACATAGCGCTGTCCTTTTCATACCTCTGAGTCACATGAATGTTTCAGTACATGCACAAGGCTATAGCATTAAAGCGTTTTGATTTCGAAAAAGCTTGTTTCAACTTGGCCATAAGTAGAGAACATTCAGGACTTCCCAGCTTGGTATCTGAATAAGACAACTGCAGTGTTTCTTGTACGCCGTTCAGAGTAGTATGTCTGGCGTTTTCAGTCGCCTCGCAAGAAGATGTTCGCTGCACAGAAATCATCATACGCCAGAGGGACAAAAAAAAAAAAAACAAAAACTTGCCCTAAATAAATCCATGTAAATGGAAACTTTATGGCGCATTCAATGCAACGTTCCCAAATTGGGAGATTCCTCAAATTCAAGAGAAGAAAATAACCCCAGATGCTCATGACTGCCAACCTTGTTCTGACACTTCTTGACGGTATTTTGCATTGGCAAATTCTTGGCAACATGCAGCTATTCTTCTTCTGCATCAGTATAATCACACACTATATATTAATAATAATTTGATCATATTCTTGTTATGAAACTATATATGCCGTTGCCCTCCCCCCAATGAGTGGTTTGAAAGCTTTAAAGATTTGCATTGATGTACAAACTGTAAAATAAGCATAAATAAATGTGCTTCTAAGACTTTAAAAACTGTGCTCAGCTTTTATCACATGTCCAGGTGAGTAATGGTCACTACTGTGGGACTCTTCCTTCCCAGTCTTTCAACCAGGCTTGTACAGGATAATCGGTAGCTGTATTTTGTCACCCATCCCTGGAAAAGCATGAAACTTGCCCTTTACAATGGATCATGCCATGGCCCTCCACTTTAACACCAGCCTACTACCTTTTTTGACTCCTCCCACAATTGTAGAAAACTGTACATTTCCTGTTGGCAGCCTTATACACATCTCTGTGAGAACACGTTTGGTTGTGTCCAGGCATATTACTGTTTGGAAAAGTGCAATGCATATCATTAAATATGACAGTATTTGCATAATCCCGCCGATCAGTTCTTACTATCCTACAAATATGAAAACATACAATGTGCAGCAATTCCAAATTTTCCCAGGAAGACTCCAATATACTCCCAAATGGTTATTATTTAATTTATTTTTTACTCTTTTTACACAAACTCTTCTTTGTGTCTGAGCACTTGTCGCTAGTCGCTAGACACTAAAATGGAGTTACACAGGGTTGTGACCTTCACGTATCACCGTGTTGATGAATGCCTTTACTCCAAAATTTCAAATATTCATGATATCTGAAGCCAAACAAGACACGAGTCACATTTAATCATTACGCTGACATGACGCCTGCATTACATTTGCACTATGAACTCCTGGGGTTATATAATGCATAATGGATACATAAGAAAAGTGCAAGTGTAAAAATTTAGGGCTGTAACTCCTAAGTGGTCCATGAACACTCTCACCCAGATGGGCGCTGATGTTGCGTATATGGCCTGCATTCTGGAAATAAATTTATCTTCTAAATTATATGGCATTCTGAGACAAAAGCCCAGGTATGGAGCCTCTCAGTGTGTGGTGTGACCCCTCGTATCTGCAGGAGAGCACAGCAGCCGGGCGGCCATCACAATGGGGTGGAGGGGGAACAGGGCGGCCTGGACCCCAAAGCTGACCCAGCCTGCCAGTGCTACCTGCTGCTAGGCACAAAGAAGCCCAGTCCTGGGGCTCATCGGGAAGAAAGGTCCTGAGATAATGACTTGGCTTCGTCTTCTGAAAGACCTCCTCCTTTCTCGGTGTGACCATTTTTGTCTACCATGAATAAGATTTATGCTTGAGGAGCCTTTCTTTTCCAGACTTTTCTGTTCACAGTTTCTATTTTGAAGCACCAGTGTTTTTTTTTTTCTTCCTTCTGCCTTTTTTTCCACAGATGAGTCCAAGAGATGCTCTCCAAGCATTACTAACTGATTAGGACCTCAGCTGAGCAACTTCAACCTTTATTAGATTGTGCTCGACTCGGCACTTAGAGTCTGAGAGCAGTCAAGTGTCAGAGAATGGTGAGCAACATCCTCTTTGCTGAGATTACAAAGGGCCTCCACCTTCTTCCGCTCACTTCTTTATCTGTTCATCCCACTCCCATTTTCATGGCAACTTAGAAGATATTAGCACATAACACAAAAACAATGCAATGTACAACAATGACGTTTCCTCCGTTTACCTACCAGGTTAAGATCTTTAGAAGAATTAAGGAACGTCCTGTCGTCAGTCTTTTGACGAAGGAAAATCTATTTGACCATTTAACAGAATTCGTTCCTGCAGGGCTTGTCAAATTAAAATGGATGCATTGTTTTGGTTTGTGTTACACGTAGGTGCTGTATTCCGGACAGTGACTGAGACTATAACTAAATTTAAAAGATTTCCCGTGAAGAATCCCTACTCACGGTATGTTTTAATCCAGGACTAAAGTTAATCCGTGTCTGGAACACCAGTCCATAATGGCCTAGAAATTGTACTCTTTACGAAATAACTTATTATTTCTGCTGGTAGTTAGTGCAAAGAAATAATTTGCGTTGACAAAATACAGTTTTCTGAAATGCTGTCTTTGCGTCACAGTTCCAAGGTTGCACGTTTTACGTCTGCCCCAGTTCTGCAGCATGTACAATTTGCATTTGATTTATGTATATTTTGCCAGTTCCAAAAAACAACTTTCACTAAATTCCCTGCTTTTTTTTTGTTTTTTTTTCATTTGTAGACAGCTGCGAAAACCGAAAAGGGAGAAAAGTTTGCTCACGTGATAGCTGGAACCTGTGGCTCTGCCCGGAGAAGTCCAGAGCTGTGAGACCAACATTTTGACTACAAGTGATCATTTATTATTTGCTTATGTGTGCTGTCTTGGGCTTTTCGAATCAAAGGCTCAAAAGATTTTCTGGTTAATTATTTCAGCCCACACATTCATGGGTGCTTATTGTACGGCTTTCATACTACATATGGCTTTAAACCAGCCTTTGTGTGTGTCACTGAGACAGAACAACAGTGCGTGAATGATAGTGTGTGTCAGTGCTCGTGACGGACTTGTGTTCCACCTTCCTGAGGCCGTATGCCTCTGAAATCAGTTCCCGAAAACGGACACATTTATTTATATATCAGACACTTTTCTCCAAAGCAACTTGCGACATTGTCCTACGTGCACTGACTTATCCATTGATGCACCTGGATAGTATTCTTAATGGGGCATTTTAGAGTAAGTTTCTTGCTTAAGTTTCCTTAAGCATCACACCAAGAGGTGGGATTTGGACGCAGTTTCTTCAAGTCCAAGGCAGCACCTGTTGCCCTGGACAATTTTTGTGAATCACCAACGGCCTGTAACTGCCTTAAAAATCGCAACTAGTTACTATCACGACAAATTTCTTCTAGAATTTTCAATGCCTTCCCAAAGTTGGTGACTTCACAGTGTCCCAGTATCAGCTCAGGTCTAGGACATGTCAGATGAACAAAGCTGATCCAAGTGTAACATAAGTAAAGTGAAGCGGTTGAAATTAGTCCCTGACACTGTCACTTAATGCCAATTTTTTAGTTTATTTTTTTTCCCCACAAATAAAAGTCCTCCCCCACTGTGTCCAGCGTCTCCTCAGCCATAAAAGGCGCCGAACGGAATACATTTTTAACTCTGCCATTATCGTCTATTTTAATCCCATTTGCAGCACTTAGCACAGCAACAATAGAAGCTGCTCGATGGGGCTCCGGCCGCAGCGCTCCACCATAATGCATTTGCCATTTCGTTATGATAGGAACGTCGGAGGGGTTCGGCAAGGCTGAGATTCCTGTGCACCACAGACACAGGCTCCACCACGTCGCCCCTAGGGAGGGAGGGGGGTGGGGGGTGGTAGATGAAAGGGACCAGCAGAGGGGGCCACAATGAATACATAAAACCCTTCACCTCAGTCCGGGGAAGCAGAGGTTGTCTCCATGACGCCTTCGCCCCAGGACGCCAAGATGCTGACGTGGCAGCTACCTCTCGCACAGACAGCGGCAGACTGGACTGCAGGGTCACCCGGCAGGCAGATGTGTCGAAGGTGACCCGGCCGAAACCGGCGGCAACTGTAGCGCGTCGCCCGCTGATGCCCTGCGTCAGCAGAAAGGCAGGGCACCTTGACAGCTGCTGCGCCGACTGGCCGCCTGTACGTTCGCGCCACATCAGCAGGGTGTTTGTGGACAACAAACAAACTGTGGGCTCAAATAATTAACCAGGGACGTTAATAAGAATGGATCCACACAAAAGCGTAAGAGAACAACAGAAACGCGCAAATGAATAATTATCTTTTGCAATCGCTAAACAGCTTTTCCCACTTTTTTATCCTACGCTCTGCCCACCAATAGGTCCATTCTTGTCCTTTCCCTGCCCTCAAATAACCCAGCAACAAGCCACTCAGAACACAGATATTACTTCCAGACATGGAAGAGAATTTAACAGCATATTCAGTAATTAGACACGAAGTTTCTCAATTCATCTGTTACTTCCTTGTAATTCCAATTATGCTTTAAAACTGTCACTTATTTATGAAATTTATCAGCGTCATAGCAAGATAAGACAAAGCTGTGGTTTTTTTTTTTTCCTACCACATCTTGGGAAAATTAGACAAACAAAACAGTTCAAATTGGCTCTCTTTTGGCTCACAGTGTGAGAAAAAGCGCTTGATAGAGTTTGTCCACAGGTGATCCAAGTAACAGCTTCTGTCACCTGCACTTATAGTGTAGGGAACCTCTCTGTGCTGCATATGGCTTTGATCAGTCTTTAATGGAGGGGGAAATGAACTTGGGACGATTACAAAAGCAGCGTTTTCTGGATCAGAACACCTTCAGGAATCCTTAAGGGCTCCAAGAATTATTGGAATCAGGAAGTACCGAGCACACGGCCAAAAATCTCCGAACGTTTGGATGTGCGAGCAGTTGACGCAGATTTGCACCTAACACGCGCAGGAAAACCTTGGCTTCCAGCCACAGTCCAAAGACATGTAGTTTAGGTGAACTGATGTCTCAAGTGGCCAAAGTGTGTGACCGTGTGTGCATCCGGGTTAGGGTGTACCTTCTCCCCTAGACTTCTGCTATAGGCTCCGGACCACCGTGACCCAAGTGAAATTATGTCTTAAGTCCAAGTATTAACTGTACTAAAAACTTGAGTCCATTTAAGTAGATGCCAGGTAAATGAATAAGTCGGTGCTGAGTCCACAAACACTCCTAATAGAACCCTTCGCTGGTAGTCGCTCTGCAAGCAGTGAACGTTGTTTTATGGAGACCAGCGGCTCCCACCTCCTACGAACGTTTATGCAAACCTAGGAAGGGGTGATTCAACCCGGATGTAAAAATGCTACACAGTACTATATACTGTTCTTCTGCCCAGAAACAGCAAACTAAGCACTTTTGGAAACTAGTACATGTGCATAAATAAAACAGTGCTAAACATAGACGATGACAAATAATACTTTGCACCTTCACACGACTGCATGCATGCGCATTGTTCTTTGTTTTAGCTGCTAATTTCTAGCATGTTAAACCCAGGTAAGTGAATGCACTGCATAACTGTACACTGTGTGGAAATCAGAATCATCATATTGACTGTGAATTGCAACAGGTTTAAATGTACTGTAGCTTTATTGTCCATTTTCTGCACTAGGATATATATTATGGCTCATTTGAAAATATTTAGAAGCATGTGTTACCATTACATTCGCACAGGAATAAAAAAGCATTTTAAAAATCTGCGTGCTTTCCGTTATCTCACTGATGTGTTGCAGGACTGTTCCAAGACTTNGTGCAAATCTGCGTGCTTTCCGTTATCTCACTGATGTGTTGCAGGACTGTTCCAAGACTTTGGAAGTCTGATAAGTTCAATTTCTTTGTTTTGAACATGAAATGACNACAGGAATAAAAAAGCATTTTAAAAATCTGCGTGCTTTCCGTTATCTCACTGATGTGTTGCAGGACTGTTCCAAGACTTTGGAAGTCTGATAAGTTCAATTTCTTTGTTTTGAACATGAAATGACTAAAACAAATTCCTTCTAGAAGACAGCATAGACTCTACTGGATATGTAAAAACTCTCAGTAGTGATGTTGTTCTGTGAGCTCATTACATTTGCACCGAAAGCTACCTTGGTTTCTTTCAGCTCTGAGGTATTTCGCATGTTAGGGTGTGTGAAAACATCTGTGAACTTGACCACTGAGCCTTTATGGCAGATCTGAATTTTCCTCCAATGGACATGCAAACAGGGTGGGGCGCCCTGAGGAGCACTATGGGACTTTCTTCATGGCCATTTCCCAGGCACTCAAAGCATGGAGTGCCAGGAGTTTGGAGGGGGGTAAACTTAAAGATAGCGAGCTAGCAGACCCACTGGTGGTTCTGAGAATGTACCCCCTCCCCACCCTAAGTTTAATCGGAGGACTTAGGGGCCTTTGTGGTGGTGTGGATTGGCCTGCTTTGAATGTGAAAGGGCACCCACCCCTGCGAGACAGCATGGGCAGCCGCCCTGTGAAAGGGTGGTTGGCAGCAACGCAAAGCGCAGAAGTCCCGGTGTGGGTGGAGTTGGGGGTGGACGGTAGGGTCATACGGGCAGGAGGGGCTTGCTCTGAGCCCCCCAACACTCATGTCAGCTTCACTTTCCACACCGCTCACTCTGCAGTCTATAGCCCCCTGCCTCCTGCTTTGTGCGTCCACTTAATCCCGCCCAAAGAGGCTTCGCAGGTGGTCGCCCAGCAGCGTGCTCATGAGCAACTGGTGACCTACCTAAACTGTTCTCTCCATACAGTGTCTAAACAAACACAGAGCACCACTGGACAATGGCCTTGAGGAGCAGAACGTCACAATAGCCGGGCGATAGGAGATAAAATGGACTTTAAAGCCATCGAAGGCTCCCTTTTGGGGCCTGTGCTGGACTTGAGGCATCAGTGGCAGCTAAATGTTTTGTTTTTCTTGTCACCACACCACTTCAAAAGGGCTGCCAAGGAGCCTCAGGTTTTAGGATCGCTGAATATCCAACTGACCACGGTGATGCCAGGCTCATGGTGCCACTATTAGCAGCGACTTTACTTTCAGCATTTTGTGAAGCCAAATATTGTTTTCCTTCAACACCTCCTTGTCTTTCAGGAAACATTGGTTTGCATTTTCTGCAGAGGCATTTTTGTACACCACGTCAAAATGCTGTAGGCCCGAAGGATCTGCATAACCATCTTTATATCTCCACAAATGTAAGTTTTCCATCCCCCAGAAAAAACTGTACGTTATAATGATCAGAAACAGTGTGAAAAAAGAATGAAAGAGGCCAAAGAAGAAGACAGAGCTTCAACCCTTCTCACACTTTTTGAGTTAGAGAAACAGATTCATAAAGAAAAACTCAAGCAGCCAGTGTTTAACCTCTACTGTGTTTGTTAATGTCTTTTAGCACCTGACAAATAAACTGGTTTTCCTCTTACCACTAAAAGCTCAGTGACCCCACAATGATTTAGGCACAAGAAACCATTATGCTTAATTACAAGGTCTTGAAGTGAATCTTCTGTACATGATGCACGAATATAGTTTGTAGATGCAATCCAAGCTGCATCTAATCTTTTTTTAATGCTTCCTGTGTGAAAGGAGCAGAGCACCCCAGGGTTCTTTGGATGAAAAGATCCCGGTGCCTCACCGGGATTCATGGGCATTCTTCAGGCTCACTCGAGCAGAACTCAAACCACCATAAAAAGGCCCTCCACTCTGTCCTCGCTTCGTGCACACCTGAAGGTCGGCTATGTGGCCTTACCTCACTCCCTTTCCCAGCCCCACATTTCCATCAACGTTCACGTCTAGTTTCAGCAGCACGTAAGTCCCCCCCCCCCCCCAACCCAACCTTTCAATCCACACGTGGGCCCTGTGGATCAACCACACACCACATACCTTGCTCCAGCCTTCTGGCTCCCAACTATCTGTCCACCCTCATTCAGATGGGATTTCTTTTCCTCACTACGCTAACATGAAATCATTATAGTAGAGAACAAAAAAAATGTCTTTTCCTCTAGGATTCCATTTTCCTGGCAACTCCTTTCCACTCCTTGTCATTAATTTGTTATAGATAATGCATCTCAAAAAAAGGTCTAAACATTTTATGCATTAATGGATGGATTTAAAAATGAAATAGTTAAGCTGAAATATACCTAGATCTTATTGTGATGGGGAGGATATGTTTCCTTGCAGTGTCTTGACTTTTTGGACACAAACTGGAGCAAATCCAGCTCAGTCTAAATGAAGTATGTATGTATCTTCTCCCCGTGTTTCCATAAGTTTCCTCCCAGAGTGCAAAGACGTGTCCTGGTTTACTAAGCCGCTCTAAATTGTTGGTAGTGTGTGTGACTGTGTGTGGACACACTACTATGGACTGGAATCCCACCCAGGGTGTACCCCACCTAGCCTGGTGCACAATCATTTTGGGATAGACTCTCAACCTCTCAACCTTGGTGACACTGACCAGGAGAATGAAACTGAGAGTAAAATATACCCAGGGTCTCTACTGTCTCTACTGTATTGAAATTATGTGCATTGTACTCCATCTGAAAGTTTAAATGAATGGGTCATTTCATGTCATTGACTCTAGGAAACTCACTGAAAATAAGTTTTTGCCTTTCTAGCTGTGCTGCTACGATGCATGTGGTGAAAGATTCGTGAACTGAGCTTCCACTCCCCTTGAAAACGATGTGTTAAAAATGTGCCGAGTTGATGGGGACCTCATGAGGACCAAATTTTCCCTTTCAAAGAGAAATCGTTGTTGCCGTGGGGTAGAAAACACACACCAGTTTCAGTGAAATCTAGAATGCCAAACAATCCACCCCTACTGCTTGTGATGGCCATTACTTACGGATTTCGTAAGGCATTCAGAGGCTCACCTTTGTCGCCCCTTTTCAAGAAGAAGAAACCTCTCCTTCTCGAGCATCACTGCTGCTTTACATAATCATTCCATAGCATGCACAAGGATGGTGGATCTGCGTACATTTGTATTTACCCTTTAGATTCCTCTAGCGGGTGGTTACCTACAGAAATCCAAGAACAATGCAAAGCTGGCATTGCAATGATGAAACAGTAAATTTACAGGCCCTTTCCTTCCTACGAAGAGTCCCTGTAACTCTGCCATTGAAATGTTTATAGACGGAGCCTCAGCTTTTACAAGATTTCCAGAAAAGGGGAACCTTAGAACATGTAGTGCTTTTTGCATCTATGAAAAACAATGAAAACTGGAGGTGTTGCCGAATCGCCAAAGTGGATGTCCCTACTTGCTTGAGTAGCCAAATACAATGACACAGACACGGTTGTCTCATCCAGGACCATGTAGATGACGGGGGGAGTTCCTGGTAGTGGAAGCTGGCTGCAAAACCCTTAGAGCATCATGTGTCTGTATGTGAACCCAGTTGAAAACCACTGAGTTTGAGCGTACTTGCTGAAAATATTTTTTATTTTATTTATTTAATTTCTTCTTCTTCTTCTTCTTCTTCTTCTTCTTATTATTATTATTATTATTATTATTATTTATTTTTTAATATTTTTTTAAAATTTTAACTAGGGTACAGTAAATCACGCTGCAAAAAGCAGTTCTTTCTGCATCTTGTTATTTACAGTTCAGTTATTTAATATGTGATTATAGACCACATTTATATTCAGCTGATTATAGTGCTTTTACTGTGGGGGTGAAGTGGGATTTTTTAGATAAAGACCTCACTTTACCGCTCAATCTCCATTCCCATCCTCACCTATGGATATGAGATGCGGGACATGATCGAAAGAATGAGATGGTGGATATGAATGGCTGAGTTGAGTTTTCTACCCCAGATTGTGGGGCTGACCCTCTGTGACAAACGTGACAACCCTGCTGTACCGGGGGAGCCTTAACTGCTGGATTTGAGAAGAGCCGGCTGAAGTGGGCATGTTGTGAGGATGGTCCTTGGCCGACTTCCTCGGGAGCTGTACCAGGCACATCCCACTGAGAAAAGAACCTGGGGCAGACCCAGGACGTGATGGACAGATGTATCCTCAGCCTGGGGATCACCCAAGAGGAGCTGGAGACCACTGTGTGGAACGGAAGGGACTGCCTTCTCAGCCTGCTTCCACTGTGACAGGACAGGAAAACTGAATAGACGTCAACTAAGTTCCTCATGAACCATCAGCAAATTTCCTGCTTGTCACAGTTAACACCCAATGATGGTGTCAGTTAAGTCTGTTATGTTTTTTACATGCATCGAACATTTTATAACTTTTAATCAGCATCAAAAGTATTTTTCCCCGGACAATCTTAACATTTCAAGACATGGATCTCAGATGCTTGATTATATTACATACTTAAAGCATGGATGTCCATTACTCTGACCATACAGACATATTGGTGACAAAGACCCTTGTGAAGCATATATGGCTAATAACAGTTTTCTATTATTTTTTACTGTTGCTGAATACTGACATTTCACTTATGCAGCAAAGGTAACTGATATCTGCCCAAAATGAATGTGTTAAAAGAGCTACACTCACCGGCCACTTTATGAGAAATATCTTAACACCTGCTTATTCGCACAATTGCATAAAATCATGCAGACACGGGTCACCAGCTTCAGTGCGGCCTAAGTGAGTTTGACCTTGGCGTGAATGGTACGAAAAACAAAAAAACATCCAGTGAGCAGCTATTTTGTGGGTGGAAACTCCTTGTGAACGAGAGAGGTCAGAGGAGAATGTCCAGACCGATTCAAGTGAACCGGAAGGCTGCAGTAACTCAAACAGCCGCTCTTTTTAACAGTAATGGGCAAAAAAAGCATCTCTGAACACACATAAAATTATACAAATAACTTACGTTTCAAATTTGCTTTATAAACAGGTATAATGGATGTTCGATTTTGGATGGGAGCACCAAAAATTGGAAGTTCTCTCAAACATGCATACATGTTAATAATACATGTAATCGCTGTTGTCTTCAAACAGATCTGTTTGGTCAAATAATGTTTTCATCTTTCGTCTCCTCATCTGATAAATGACACTTACTGAACTGTGACTTCATGCTTTTACATGAAGTCCATAAAAGCATAAAAGACCTCAGCCTTTTTAATGCACTGTCATCTCCAAAGGGGCCTGAAAATTCATCATAAAACTTGCTATTGAAGTGCAGCATTTTTTTTTTTCCCACCCGTCCATCATCCCTTTTGTACTGGGCTCTTTCGTTCTCTCTGAATCTCCAAATTGCTTTGTTTTATTGCTTCAAAAGGGGTGTCACTGTTACGGCCGTCCAGCTCGGGATGAGCAGTCAGCAGGGAAGCCATCATGAGGCTGTCCCACCTGCCGAAATCACTCCATGCCTGAAAAGCCCTCAGCGTAGCCTTGTCCAGACCCCTGGCTTCAGGCTGCCCACCTGTTGTGCAGAATAGAAATATTTACCATTATTTACTGTGGCCGTGCAGCTCCCCAGGAATGCACACAGTCCATCAGCGGTCTAACCCAGAACCAAGTGTTGGAGCAGTTAGTTTCAGTGACTCTGCAACACCCCAGCACCGTGCCAGTGTAAACGCAACTGCTTCTCATCATCTTTACGAGTAGCCGAAATAGTTTGAATTTCCCTTTTTACGCAACTGAGCGTTTTCGGTGCGCAATATTTAAACATATTCCAAATTCTGACTATTGTTGAATTGCGGTGCTGTCGACAAAGCCTCTCCAAAGACATTTGGCTTCCCACCCTCCCACACTAGAAATAATACACTTAAACTGTTAGCAAATGCCCAGATAACAGCAACTGGTGGGTGTCTAAAAAGATCTTCACAAGCGTGTGAGAGTGTATTTCCGACGAAGGTTTTTTTGTGCCGCGCCTGGGAACAAGCAGACTGCATGTGTAGCAGCTCTAACTCCTTGTCACAGCACACATTATCTTGGTGCCCAGCAATGTACCAGTCCCGCCGCTGGCTTCTCTGGGGAAATGAGATTAGGGAGAGGCCCACAGAAGCCGGAGCGCAGCTTAAGCCTTGCGTGGACAGCGTGAGAGGCTGTGGGATAATGCCATTTCATGTGCCTTTGTCTCAGGAGCGCTAAGCACCCAGGCAGGATAGAGAGCATCTCAAGGGAGAACGAAGTTCACTGGACCAAAAATGAAGGCTCAGGGCTTTAGCCTAAATCCCATAAATGTATATTTACAGTAGGAGACCATTCAGGATATCCATCTGCTCGAGTGCGTACCGACAGTCAATAAGAAAATGTTGTTTTGCTTAAACACTGCTCCCCAGGAGCACCGCAAATATAACCGGGTGTTTATGATCAGCAATATTTTACGTTTACGTTAATTCATTTCCCAGATGTTCTTTTCTAAATTAAACTCCAGGTGTAAAAAGGTACACCAAACACCTGAAAAAGAAGCTATAAATACAGGTGTACAATCGTCAAAGCGCAGGCCGATGGATATTACTCGTGAAACCAACTACTTGCACCCATAGACATATAAGATAACATCGCGGTGCTGTCAGGAGATCCGGATATAAATGGGTTTGGAAAAGTTTTGAAACCTTTACGGACACCCGTAAGGGAAGAGGAAGTCATTCATTCCTCTGAACTGGGACTAACGTCAGAAACTGACTTGCTGTCGATTTTTGTATGAGGTGGAGGAGCATATGCTGATATTGATAGGATGTGGGGTCAAATCAGGCACCAGTCCCCTTTTTGCCATGTAGGCTATAAGAAGAGATTTAATCTTGACACATTATATCAAGTCAGTAGGGATTAAACCCAGAGGTTGAACCCACTGCTTTTGCACTTGAAGGCTTTACATTTGAATCCCACCTTAAGCAAGACCGTTTTTTTTTTCCGGATCAGAATGGACATGCACTGACAATGTCAAGCATTGCCAAACTGTCCAACAAGACAGTTATAATCTCTCCATTCATCATCTCGGTGAGGTCTTTGGATCGGCCCCACCAGGGTCGGTCACGGCTCTGGCGGAGCGCCGAGAAGGTGATCGAACTTGACTATCTAGAGGAAGTAAAAGTCGTAACAAGGTTTCCGTAGGTGAACCTGCAGAAGGATCATCACCGGTGGTCGGACGACGGCTGACGGTCTTAAACAAGACCGTTACTCTGAATTGATCTGGCAAGAACTGCCCTAAATCCCTAAATCATTCTAAGTAACTACCTGCGATGAACTGGCATCCCATCCACGGTGGATTCATACTCTGGCACCAAAGTAGTGTGGGGTAACCTTCAGACTACCATTGCTAGGCTACAGTGGTTAATGGTAATGGATTGATGGATGACCGGATGGGTTGAAAGCAACTTAACATTGCAGATTGTATTAGTGAAGAGCATCAGTGAATTGAATAAATGTAAGTCTACGTTTGACAGTACACCCTAGTGCTCAGAGCACCACTCTGTTGAATCCAGCTCCAAATCCATTGCTCTGACGCAACATTACAATATGAACGTTCCAAATGTGCAGGATGCTCCTCTTTCCACAAGCTTTCACACTGGATAATCGAGTTAACCAAATTAAGCCCACATCTGGAGCCAGATTCTCTGCAAAGCACTCGGATTGCCCTGCTTTTGAGCTGAGGAAGGGTGCTCTCCACATTCATGTTGCATCACTTGAGAAAAAAGCGCAACAATCCAGGCCTACGTTATGGCCCAGCCGTTTTCCCCTTTTTTCCATTCTGGTGGAAAAAAGTAAACAATAATAGTTTAAATATTATGCCTCACTGAGATATACAGTGATGTGAAAAAGAAGGAACATCTTTCTGGTCTGTGGTTTTGTATCTTAGTTAGAACTTAACCTCATCTACTCCTCACAAGGTTCTAACAGCTGACTGAGGTAACATGATGTTGCGATTAACCTATAAGATACAATCAGAGTTGATAAAAAAGACATTTTCAAACACATTATAGTAGCATCTTTTTAAAAGGTAGCTATTATTATAAACGTGTATTTAGCTGATGACTTTTTCCAGGGAAACTCTCACTGTTGGGTTTGTACAACTACCAGCTCCATGCAAGTACAGGTGTCCCTTGTTTGTGTATTTTGTTCCCCAAGACCTTCTCACAAAGTGAAATCTTGTAAAATAACTCATTACCAGTTATTTAAGGAGGGAAGTGGAAAGTTTGTCCTGAGATAAGCTTCACCTTTTTACACCATAAGTCACAATCCAGGTGTCTCACTGCTTCAGCTGTGAAGAGGACTGTCTTTCAGAGGATGCTGTAGTCTGAGGCATAAGCTAATGCCTGTTGTTCCTTCCGGGCCAGATCACACTCGCCTTACACGTGAAACATTCAAAACCGTTGTCTTTTAAACGCAAAAAAAATCTCTTTCAAAAGTAAGTGCACAATACCAGAGCTGCCCTGGATACTTTTACATCCAGGCTTAAACCCCAAATGTTCAAATCTGGTTTTGCCCATTTGGTCCTTTTTAGGCCCCCTGTTGTTCTCAGCGTTCTCCTTACATTTACCGTGTTACAATAATCTTTATTCTCTAGTTATACCTTGTTTACATTTCTATTACTTTTTTCTTCTATTTTGCAATTTTATTCTGCTACAACAGTACTTTAAACACAGCCACAAACCCAGCAGTAAACGAATGATCTGGTCTTTCCACTTTCATTTGCATGTGGGGGGCGGTGGGCTTGCCGTTATCTCAAAAACAAAAGCAAATTCTATCTTTCACAGCACAAAACAGCTAAAAAAAAACAGCAATAATGAAACGTAATGGGTTTTTTGTTTATTTTGTTTAATCACTGTCGTTGTTTTCACACTACCTAACCAGTTCTAACCAGTTTTCTAATGTACCGTAAACACTCTGCTGAGCTATTCTAGCATCATATGCAAAAAAGTAGCGCGGTCTCATAAATTCTAAATTCATTTCTATTGAAAGCATTCTACAAGGGTTTCCTTTTTTGCTTGAGGTTTAAAAAAAGTTCAGCTCTGCCTGTTTTCCTCGTGCTCGTGTGGTTTTCCTCCAGGTGCTCCAGTTTCCCTCTGCCATCCAGGGTGTGTTTCAGGTGGCTGGTTGTGTGAGTTAGTGAGCGTGTTGCATTGATCTGTCAATAGATGGCTGAGCGACTGCAAGGATTTTTAAAGAAAGCCAACTCGAGCAAAGGAAGTAAATGTCGTATTAGTTAATGCCCAGAAGAAGCTTTGCATTGTGGGGGGGCGTGACATCGGCAGGGTGTGAATTTTGAATCGAAATGTCGGTTGTGTCTAGGTGGGTCTCGTAACAGAGCGGACACTGTTATACTGATTTCTGGGTACAAGTTACATTTGCCTGTACTTTTGAATTATCATGAAAGGAGCCTTTGTTATTTCTTGCTGTATCAGTTCAAGCACTTTGATCAAGGGCACAACAGCAGGAGTGGGACTGGAGCTGAAAACATTCAGGTGGCAAAGCGATTACCTACACCTGGGCACTACCTGCTGGTCCACATTGTTACTGCTCAAGCGTAGAGCCAGTTGCCAACATCATGTATCAAATATGTTTTTGCCTCCCTGTAAAAAAAAGAAAAGAAAAACTTTTCCATTTAATATACAATAAAAAAGAAATGCACACTTTTTAACAAGATTAGTAAACTGTTACAAAGGTTTTGAAAAGTGTTCAACGTTCAACATCCCAGTGCTGAAGACGCTGTTGTTCTCTCACTGGTCAGATGTAACGGACTGAAAAATAAAAACACACCAAGTGGCCTATGCATCATTTGCTCAAGAGGTTGCCATAGCAATAGGAGAGCGCACATTAAGGGGTAACGCCGATGCTATACGGACAGTCAAAGCAAAAAAATAAGATGACAAACCAGCTCCAGTGACCGAGGGCCTACAGAGTCATTCTAGATACCTAGGCAGGGTGCACTCAGGATGGAGCTCACGTATATACATCTTCACTTTGTAAAGGTGACTCAGAATTGTAACACAACATTTCTGATTTATCAACATGTCTTTGGAGGTCCTTGTGAATAATGGCAGAGGTGGGATGGGAATGAACCAAAAACAGAAACTGTGAAGCAGTGACACAACCCACTGTGCCACCCTTTATTGTGTGATGTTATGAATACAGCAGTTGTGAGTTGTTGGGGTGGTGGGTGGCATAATGCTTGGGGCTGGAGTCCCAACCTTAAATCCAACCTTCAACTGTAGCGCTCTTGAGCAAAAATTTGAAACCTCCACAAATGGGTAAATCATTGTAAGTAGCTTTCAAAGTGCCAGCTAAACATAAGCGATAACAGCAACATTCATATTGTAAAAGTCAGGCTTTACCTGAATTAGCATTTACTTATAGAATATACTTTTTCGGTTGCTGTTTGGATTCCGTGACTGAGATTTAATGATTGTTGTGACTGGTTGATGTGGGCAGGACGAGACCGGCGTTGGAAGATAAGGCTTTGTTTTTGTTCTGAACAGAAGTGTGTGTGTCTGGTTTTCCCTGTAAAACTGTTTCAGAACAATATTTGTCTCTGTCTGGCACTGGCATTAGGAGACTCCAGCATTCAGCTCTTTTGAACCCCATTTTTTACACGAATAATAACCCATCCATGAGCTAAATGTCAACACTGAGAAGACAACGGTAAACGCCATGTCTTATATGTTACATTAGACTGGAACAAAACCTACAGTAACCCCTGGAATAACTAACTAATGGCAGCTTGATAACTAACTGACTTGATCAATCACTAACTATATCTAACTAACCTCAAGAAACTGGTCAAATAACCCTGATGATCTGGAAGCGAGACCATTTCAGTACTGTGACAACTGTAATACAGCCATTAATGTCCAAGTACAGTAGTCCTACGTTGTCCAGCGCTGCTGAAAGGAGGGGACAATTGTGCAATGCAGACGCGGTAAAACAAACAAGTCACCCTCCTCCCCTCCTGGCGTTCCCGTCCCTGAAGCAGACACCCTGACACGATGCACCTGTGCGAACCTAGCGGAGGCCGGGGCGAGGAGCACAGGGGGGCCGGGGCCCCCGTGCCTCACCCGCCTCCACGTCCTCCCTTCCAAAGCCTGCCCCGTCTGTCAACATTTCCAGGCCGGCCGCAGGAGTCGATGCGTGTGTCGGAGAGGCGCTCTCCCACATTCCCCGAGCGGCTGGCAGCAAGCCGGCTGTGGAGGGGGTTCGCCGCTTTCTCACGACCTCTCAGGTTCCTGAGCTCATCTGGGAGCTATTCATTTCCTGCCAGAAAGCGGCCTTCCCCTGCAACTGCGGGAGGGGCAACAAAAAAGTGGGGGTGTAGAGGAAAAAAGTGCACCTTGGCTGCCGAACGTAGTGCGGAGCTTGGTACGGCAAGCGCTGGGCTTATATCGTAAAGCTGCCGCTCGTCTGGGCTGCGGTCGAGAAGGACGTTGGGGGAGATATCTCCATATGGTTGCACTTAAGCTCCGAGGAGGACCCCGCGGGGATTTTTTTCCTCATAGCTGCATGCGTGCAGAGTGTGGGAAAGGCTAATTGACACGAATGGTGGCTCGCCCCTGGTTGTGAGGATGTGTGCACGCGGTCACTGGGGCTGTGCGGTTTGGCTGAGGTTGTCACGGGAGTGGGAGGGGGGGTCTGAAGCTGCTTGCAGGCCAGCGGTTTAACCCTTGGGTTGTTTTCGAGACACCATTCTATTTTTGGTGCTTCTGCCCGAAACTGGATGCCCATCATGTCTCATTTGTAGTCAGTTGCATGAAAGCTACACTTTTTTTAGGAATTGCGAGTCTACTCCTCATTTAGCTGAAATGATACCTCTCACGTGTCAGCTCCTTGCTCTTTATTATGGTCACTTCTTAGAGCCAGATAGATATGACCGGAGACACCGCAAATGTAGAAAATGTGAAAAAATTAGGCAAAATTCAATGAAACCGCCGATTGTTAGTTTCATGCGTTTTATTGTGGGCTATATTGCGAAGCTCTACGGCAAACAGGTGAAAGGAAACCATATTTATGGTTAAAAAAAAGTGGCAAATGGGTCCAATTTGACCACAACGCAAGATGGTTACTTGCCATCCTCTCACCGCCAAAACCCACGAGAAGGTTTTACCGGTGTCAGTGCACCGATGTTGACCTCACCGCCTCATTGCAGCGTTGTGAGGGCAGTGCAGTCACTTACATAGACGTCCCAGGAGCTGCCACTGTCTTCCTCAGAAGGCCGGTTTTCCGAGACGCCTCCGTCGAACGGTTCCAATCGCTGTACCTCGGAGCCGTAAAAAGGCGCGGCGGAAATTGGGAACGACAGCGCTTATCCGCACTTTCTGCCTCTTAGCAGGTTTGTAATGGCAAACACCTGGGCTGCCCTCTTCAAAGCACGGCTGCCCTCGGACAGCGGCACAACGTGAAATGTGGCTTCCAGAAAAAGCGTCGCCTCTAACTTTTTACGCACGGCTGTCCGCAGAGAAAACGTCTTTGTTGAGGAGCTGCAAAAAGTGCACCTGCGTGATGTTCCTCTTGGCCGGCTCGTTCAAAGACGTTCTCCTCGGCTGCTACGGTCTCAAAAAAATTTCGGTCAACAACAGTACAAATCGGGTCCTTTAGGAATTATACTTATTTTACATTTCAAACAGACAGAAAGTCAAGAAAAGGTCCAAAAAAAAAATCTGTCCACTTTTCTCTGTTAAATACTCTTCTCTCAAATGTGAATAAATATGAACACATTTTGTACCTTCCTCTTCAGTGTCTGACACGCTGTCATGCATCGCTAAGTTAGACATGCTGTCTGTTTATGTTACAATCTCATATTTTGCTCCTGTCACAAACACTACTCGGAAATGTTTTAAACTTTGGAAACATGAATAGTTCCCACCTGTTCCCCTGCAAGGAAGCCGATAGCTGGACGGCCCTGTGAGCAGTCAAATTTTCCTTTGGAACCAGAAAAGTTCTCGTTCATTCATTTGTCACAGATGGTTTCATCTCTACCGGCCAACACTAGCATCTTCATGCTGAGACAGCATCTGACATTACATTTAGTGATGTTACTTTGCAATCTGAAGGTTCCTGGTTCAAATTCCTTTTTGGCTGCAGTACCTTCGACTGAAGTGCTAACCTTGAACAGCTACAGCAAAAATGTTGAGGTGTATGAATGAGTAAAGTTAAATATTTTGTACTAAAAGTCCTGTTGTAGGAGGAGATGGATAAATAGAAGAGAACAATGCACCTTTTTATAGAAATTGTTTGTAAACCTGGGGCTAGTGTGATGGTTCGAGCTTCCTTCTGCTTGAAGGAGCAGGGCTCAAACCTGATTCCAAGCAAGGTGTTTACATAAATTACACCGGTAAAAAAAATATGTGGCTGCACAAATCGGTAAATCGATGTGAATGTGCAGTGATTCCTGTCCTCAGGTGTATTAAACAAATATCCAGGAGGTCAGTATGTATCTATACAGTATTACACATTACATGTAATATAGCACAGACTGTAAATAGTCAGATTAATAAGATGATGAAACTCAGTAAAATGGTTTTCTTGTTGTTGGATCTTTTTAATGGCAGACTAGAGTATTTTCTTATTCAAAGTAATTTTTTGTTGGAGCAGCACTCCCTGAATAAAGTATAGTTAACACAGTAAACAGTACAAAGTATAGACATAAATTAAAATTCAGTTGAGTACTTTCATTTATTTGCTGGAATCGTTTAAAGAGTAAAAGTGCAGCAGTAAAATTCTGCTCTTTTTGCTAACTTTTGCTTTTGTGCTGCCACAAATGGCAAATTCCGCTTATATTCACGGGAAAGCCTCGTAGTTGGTTTCAACAAATTTTACTTGAGTGGTTTCTGCAGTAAATAGAAAAAAACGAGTCGGAAGAGTCACGATCATCACGAGGGTTACGCGCTATTTAAACCTTAATTTTATATAAATAAAATATAATACACAGAACGATACACAAATACGCTGTTAACCCAACACGTCAAACGATGCAGTTAGCGGCCAGCTTGCCAGGGGGCGCCAGTGATCCGTTCTTAAGGGGGTTTGTCAAAGAATCGTATTCAGTCCGAACTCCCGCTCAGCATCGGGATTTTTACTTGTGGATCTATAGATCGCTTTTAAATAGAGATAGTTTAATTGATAAAGAGAAGATACCGAAAAGGAGCCTCAATCAGAGGCAAACAAAAGAGAGGAATTCACCTTACAGTAGGTTAGTGTTACACCATTAAACAGCTGTACTTCGAACTGTACCCCTTCTTTCCCGAAATAAACTGTCCCTAAACGCTGTTTCTCGCGTATCTTCGGTTGGATTCATTTTAAGAGCTACGGGACAAAGCAGGAGACGCAAAACAGCTTTTTCTCCCAGGAACCTGTCAGTTTTTTTTTTTAACCCTTTGTCTAGTCCTATCATTCTTGCGGGTGTCGGACCCCCCCGGTGTTTCTCTAATGCTGCAAACACCTGGTCGGTGCAGGACCCCCTCCAGAGAGGGATGTGCATTTACGTGAACTGCTGATGCTTTGTGTGCTGCCGACTCAAGCTGGACCATCTCAGCACCTTTTCCTGTGTCTAGTTTCCTGCATGACAAGCAGGAAAAAATAAATAATTGATCCTGCAACCAAACTCAGAGCCCTCAATGTATGGAGTACATACCATAATATAAACATGCAATTGTTTAAACTGAAACATGTCACAAAAAGGCGCATTGAGCAGTACTGCCCACCTTAGTCTTTTTACAAAAGTCACTGGGCAGAGTTTGTGTGACTGCTGACAGTGGAATGTCCTTGAAACTTCAAACCTCACTATATGCTAAAACCTCCAAAGCTGAGTGAACGGGGGTCTTGCAACGCAACCTCATTCTACACAAAACTGTCGATTGAAAACACTGAACAAAAACTCAGATTTCAGTACAAATTTATTTGTCTTCCAATGGAAGAAACTGGAGCATTTAAAGCATCTTTGGCATCACATAGAAAAGACACCTTGTATATAAAATGCAGTTTGTCATCTTTACAATAAGAGTTACCTTCAATATGAATTTCCCCTCAAATGTTATTTACAAATATAGTGCATAATCTCAAGTTTATTACACTTTATATAAAAAAGTCTGGGAGCATTTAGCAAGAGATGCAGGAGTTATTTTTGAGTCCTTTGAATAGTCCTGCGCCCATCTACCACGGTCTCCACACGGAGTCGGCAGTGGCAGACGGGGCGCCTGGGGACACAGCCGCCGAAACCGGCGTGCTGGTGCTGTTAGCAAACACCGGAACCACCTGTCCGCCGGGCGCAAAGGCCGTGTTGGGGATTAGAAAGGCAAACTGTCCGTCTGTGGCCGGAACCAGCTGGAAGCCGCCGTACACCTTGGTGGCTTCCGACTGCAACGCAGCGCTGCTTTTACACGGCAGGACGCCGGCTTGCGGAGACACGCTGGGGACGTGCGCCATAGGCTGCCCGAAGGCCGGGTGAGGGTGAGGAGGCCCGGCAGGGATCTGGTGCTGAGCCGGGAAGTTGATGGCATTGATCTGAGTCATGCAGCTCGCCAGGTGTCCCAGAAGGCGCGTTCTGACCTCTGCGTTGACCCCTTCACACGTGGACAGGAACCGCGTCACTTCATTCATGCATTCGCTGAAGCCGGCCCGGTACTTCCCCAGCACGGAAGGGTCTGTGTTCAAGGCAGCTGTGGAGCAACACAGCATGGTAAGGGGTGGATATTTACCAAGCTGACCGACTAATCTTTCAAAAGAACAGGTGCAACAACATCATATGGAGCAAAGTGAAAAGCATCTAAACGAAGAAGCGCTAGTGTTGTGAACTGTCACCTGTACCTACTGTGACGACACAAAAACGTAGACTGACAAAACCCAACTAGAAAGCAAATCTCACTTTTAACACTCAGATGCAGGACTGTCGCGTACAAAATAATGCCAGACGTTAGATAACACGTTGCGGAAGGGGCGTCCCGCACCCGGCAAACCTGAGCACAGACCAAGCGCGCGCGCGCGCGCGCGGACTGGCGGGAGCAGGGAAAAGTGGCCCACCTGTCATCTGCGCTCTCTGCAGGTTCCTCAGGTGCTTCACAGTCATCTCCAGGATGTCCGCCTTCTCCAGCTTCGAGTGCCGCGAGCTCTGCGTTCGAGCACAAGCAACAGATCCCGGTAAGAACGACAGCCCCTCGAAAGCACAGCACCTCGCAACAGACGCGCCGCGGCGTCGCCACGCAATGAACGTACGTCTTTCTTGAGCGCGTCCAGGATGAGCGTCTTCAGCTGCCCAAGGCTCTCGTTGATCCGCGCTCGTCTCCTTTTCTCCATAATGGGTTTCGACGACTGCAAACAGGGGAAAATACACTTAGAAGAGGGTGTGCGATATAAATGGATACGGGCTGCTCTGAGAGGGGTCGCTATGAGCGGCGTCCTCACCTTCCTGTGCTCCGAGGCGGTCTTCGGCTTGTCCGGGGTCGTGTTCATGCTGGCAGGGGTGGCCGCCACTGGCGACGACGACGTTTTCTCCATCATATCGGCGGGCATTTTCGCTTTGGAGCTGTCCTGTAAAACTCAGAGAGGAGGCTTTGCGAATCCCGGAGCCGGCGTCCTCCACAAGCGCGAGGGAGCCGAAGGAGCTGCTGTGGAAAAAATTAAAACCTCGCTCGTAGCCCCGCCGTCCTCTTTATACAGAGAAAGTCCCCGTTTTCGGTTAGGAAATCCCGTCCGTGGTTTTGTCACGGGAGGCAAAGCAGTGCTTGCAGCGGCGCACCTGTGTGACGGAGAAGGGAGGGAGGGAAGCCGGAGTGTCCCGGTGGTTTGGCAACAGGAACGGCGTTAAACAGCCTGTCAACCGCTGTGCGAAGTGTCCGCCGCGGCCGCGAGCGCCGCCTATTTATATTCGCGACCGCACGCGAGCGGCTCGTGTGAAACTTCCCAAACTTTCTTTCCCACAGTAACTTTCCGCCAATGGGCGCGCGCGACGCGCGGCCCCGCGAGGGAGGAAGGCTCGTGGTCGGCGCCCTCCCATTGGCTGCCGGGCGCTCGAGCGGGCGGCCAATGGTGCGCGGCCGGGCCGAGGGCGCAACCCGGCCTCTGTCGTCCATCATCGGCTTTCAGAAAACATTAACACTTGTCGTCCTCAGCGGTCGGAGCCGGCCGAGTTCCAGCGCGTACAGCAGTTCTCATCGCCGCCTCATTCCAATGCAGACAACACCGTCTAACCAAATATAAATAAAACCCCCTCTGTAGTCGTATAATCTGCCCATGCGAATTGAAATCCGTTTTAATTTTTTTTGCCGTTAACAGCATATTTGTGTATCGTTATGTGTATTATATTTTATTTACATAAAATTAAGCTTTAAATGAGTTTAAAGTAAACAACGACAACAAGGGCTAATTATTTAAATTTGTAAGTGTTTTATGTGTGGAAATATTTCAGATACTTCTGCTTGAGTAATTAATCAATTGTATATAAAAATACGAAATAGCGCTCATAAAATTAACATGAAAACTTTTTTCAAAGGGAGAAAAAACTAAGATGGACATTAGAGGGAAAAAACAGTTTAAATTCTATTACTAAGTGGTGTGAGAACGCGAGCTGCACTGTGTCTTTAAAGCCTCGCGCCGCGCGAGCCTGACAGTTTGACGTGTGTCGGCATGCGAGTGCGGAGCACGTGCCAGGATGTTTGAGCGCCGCTGCGGTCGAGGTTTGGCCGCCGGGCGGGGGGTGCCGCTGGCGGTGGCGGTGCCGCTGGCGGTGGCGGTGCTGGTTTACATTAGACAGGGAGGTAAATAGCAGCTGCTGTCGCTGAAGCCTGGGAAAACCACGCCCACCGCGAGAAGGGCTCCGGCCCGCTGGAACGCACGTCGCTCGGGTTCCCGCCATGACCGATTACTCCCCCCCAAGGCTGTAATTATCACCTGTAGGAGGAAAACGTAGCTCACCTTTTACGCTTTTTTTTTTTTTTTTTACGATTTTAAGATCTTTAATCCGTCTCTCACTGCATGCCCTTATTTCCCAAGGGTGTGTTTTGTTGGTTTTGTGACGCTAAACTGCGCCCGGTGGCGCGTTGACAGACGTTACGGGCCGGAACGTGGGAGCGTGCTGTGACACCCCGGCCGCGCGCGCTCACAGCGTGGTCTCCAGCTGCCGGGAGCCGCGCGACACGTGGCGGGCGGGCGCGCGGGTGGGGGGTGGGGAGGCGCTCCTCCTGCCCGCGTGCAGACCCGCAGCTGCGGGATGTCACCGCACCGCCGAGGAGAGCTCGCCGTGGCGCGCTGCTCATTCTCCGCGAACCAGGCCCCTCCTTACAACTAATACTTTAACACTATTTATTTTGAGCGGACCGTCATATATTTCTGACTTTAATACATCTGCGTTTTTTAATACACGTTGAAAAATCTTTCCCGGTGTTCGCCTGTACCTTATTTCATTAACATTGGTTTTGAATAACAGCTAAACCGCAATAGTTAATTGTTTTACCCGGTTTTCAACTGTGATCTGTCGCTGTTCTGCATGTAAAACGAGGAAAAAACGACTTTGCAGGTGAATACGCCCGATTTGTTCAGAAATTAAACAAATGCATTGCCTTTAAAGAAAATGCAAATATTTCTTTTTAAATTGCTAACGTGGCCCCCATTTTGGTCAAGGGGGTGCAAGTGATAATAATAAAAAATATCGAGGCCCCAAACAAAGTCCGTCCATCATGTGCAGAAGAAAAATGAGTTGTGACTAGGAACAAACCGAATTTTCCAATAAATTATAGCTGGACAAAGGAACGATCATCAGTTAGGAGAATTTTGCTACTTAAATGTTTCAAAGAAAGCAAAAATGTTTTGTTTTTGTGTATCGTTTTCCTGATTATTTCATCCAAGAACTGATTCATTGACATTTTGCTTTGAAATATGGTTTACCTCAATTATCAACATGCAACACAAAAAGATTCAGCCTTACATTAACACTTACAGCACCAGATAATGACAACAAATCTGACTTTTTGTTGTTAGCACTTTGAAATTCTGGTAGTGATTTGAACATTGATATCCAAAAGGAAAGCAGGAATTAAATTAACAGATTTTTTTTTCCCTTTATCCAGTCAGACCTACAAATTTATATGCTCAACTTTGCCTGCAGATGGTGTAGCTTTGAGCTTAAAGGTCACAGGTTCAAACCCCAGCTCTTGTTGTCATGCTCCTTAGCAAAGTATGTATCCTGAATTGCTCCATTGGGTGAAAATGGGTAAATAAGTGTGATGTGTGTCAGTTAAATCAGTTAAAGTAGCACTGATTTACCCATTTATACAATAGGATATTCTTTCTGTGCCAGTTCAGGGTAAGCACCTTGCTCAAGCGGGGATTTAAACCAGCAACATTCAAACTAATGAGATGTCCCCATATCATCTGCTCTCCCAGGTTGTTTACATTTATGGGTAGATGAAATATTGCATGTGTACTGAACATTATAATGGACAACACAGTAGTGTATGGCTGTGCATGTTGTCACCCTTCTACGGACTGCCATCTCCTCCAGGATGTAGTTTTTCACTTGCATACTTAAGGTCACTGTTCTGTGCTAAAGTTAGTGTTTGTGTGCACTGTACTGTGAAACCCTGAGAAATCTGACACTGGATTTTTTTTTAACCCGATTTCAGTCCAGCATTTCCAGAAAGTTCCCAGAATCCCAGTAAGCTGCTGTGCCATCGTTCCTCTCACTGCGCTCAGCTCACAGGGGTTCTACTGCTCATTTCCATCAGTTCATGGCCCCTAGCTGGAGAATACAGTGGTGAATACCTGGCCCTAAAGGAGTTAATTTGATCAAGTGCAGTCCATGTAATGTAACAGTAGCACTTTAGATGACTTTTTTATAGTACAGTTTTAGGATGATGTGTGTGTTTATGGCTTTGAAGCGGATCAGTCACAGCAGTAGGAGACAGCCAGTGTGCTTTCTCCTAGCAGCTGGAGAACGAAACTGCAGTGTACTGTAAAAGATAACCCCTCACCACATTTTCATCTTGTGGAAAGTGAGCACTATATGTTTTGATGTGCTGTTTTTCTGCTGAATTATATTTGATGTTAAGGGTGAATTTTGTCAGTTTCAGTGAGCCACACACTGTCTCTTAATTGGCAGGGTCGTGTCTGCCAGTTTGTATACTGGTGCGGTATTTTCTTCCTTTAATTAAAGTAAATAATTGTTAAATAAGGTATAAATAACTTATTTTGTATCTGTAACTGTTTTAAATGTATGCATAATGTGTTGAAACAACACGACACACCTTGTTTGATTCCATCGAAGCACGTTGTTTCTATGGCAGATCATTCAGGGCCGATTAATTGAGCCGAGGAGAAATTAAAGTGCTGGCTTTTATTTATATTATTTTCTGTTTTGGACCACGTTTTTTTCCAGTAACTTCTAACTTCTGACAAGCTTGGTGTAAGCCCCTGCATTTGTCCAAGAGCAGTTGCTGTGTTATTGAGCTTATTTACCCCTTCTCTGTGTGGTCATATCTCTCCCAAAGGCTCTGATTGCAGGGATAAAGTACGTGAGAAAATGGCTGATAGCAGGGCCTCGAACTGCGTGACCCTCAATAACAGCTCCTCACCTTTAATGTCTAACTCACAGGTCTGGAACTAGGCCGACGGTGATGTGGCACGGAGGACACAAGCTGCACGGTCCCGAGGGCGGGTGGCCAGCACGAGTGAAACATCCTCCTCATCCCCCAAAGAGGGTCATTTAGCAGCTGCAACCGTCGCGCATAACAGTACAAGTCCAGACAACCAGCATTCATGTCAACACTTTACACAAAGCATCACTATCGGTATGTTTAAATGAAATGGTAAATAATGACCTAAAGCTGTGTGTGTGTGTGTGTTCGTGGCAATGTGTGTGCCTGTATTGTTGGTGGGAATGTGTACTTGTACAGGTGAACATATTCATGTATCTATGCACGTTAGTATGAGAATGCGTCTTGTGTTTTTTGTGAGACTGTGAAAATATTTTTATCTGTCTGTGCGTATGTGTGTGTGTGTGTTGGGAAGTGTCTCTGATTGCGTATATGTGAGAACTTATTTGTGTTCTTGAATTTTTGTGTGAGTTGTGTGTTAGTGTATCAATGCACGTGGGGATGTGTGCGTGTGGGTGAGCACTCCACAGGCAGTGTGAAAGGGAAGACGCTACTAGCGAGCCGTGCCGAGCCCACAGTGAACTAGAATGGCGATCAAAGCTCGGCCCGTTTTTAGAAGCGCCGAGTCCATGGACAGTGGGCCGCCGCTGCTTGGGGGGAGGGGGGGGGCCTGGAAGCTCTCCAGTCGTCTTCCTACAGAGCAGACGCGGCGTGGCTTGGCCCCCTGTGGCACCAGTGCGGCATAGCCACCAGATAGCGATGTGCGGTCTCGCGGGCTTGGGCTCAGCGTCGACTCACACACACAGAGATCAGCGCCGGGTCACGGAGAAGCACAGTGCGTCGAGCTTGGCAGCAGAACAGCACTCGCAGCGCAGGCGTGCGGGGATTCGGTCTCGGGCTTTTGTTCTCCTCCGGTTGTACCGCTCGACATGTACTTTCGTTTGAAGTGGGGAGTGAGCATCGCTTTGAGCAATCTGAAATGAGGCCGAGCCGAGCGCTCGTCCCGCTGCTGCCTCCTCCACTCCGAGTCCAACGGTTTATTCATGAGGGTGAGGTCGTGCAGCCAGGTCAGACGGAGTGTGTACCGCAGCAGCCCGAGCCCTGTCTGCACCTTTCAGCTGGGCAGCCCGGTTCAGAGGTCTAGCACGGGTGTAGGCTAATGGAAATTACTGTGCTGGCAGGGGGCTGCTGCTCATTCACAGCTGGAGGCTGGTCACATGGAAAGCTTCTCGTATCATTATCATTTGCTGCATTTACTGAGGAACAAGTTGGTAATTGTTTTTACCAGAGTTTTAGTTTCCATGAGACCAGTATGGCTGGTGGATCAACAGGAAAGAGCGGTTTCACTTAGGGTGTAATTTTAGGATAAGATAGGATAAGACTTGATACCTACAGGGAAATTTGTCATACAGCAGCTGAACCCCTAACACAGAGCACTGTTAATAATAACAAAAGCAAAAAAAAGAAACTAAATAAATAATAACCCATAAATACCATTGGTAAATACAGTTAATAGTTGGCAAGTCTTTGTGTGGCATTATGGAGGCAGATGGCTGTTGGTACGAAGGACCCCTCAGCTTCTGTTGCACCTAAGTTTGATGACCCAGTGGCTGAAAAGCTCAAGATGATAACTTTGTTACGGGGTTTGAGCCAGTGTCCGTGAAGGCCTGAACCTTTCTCCTCATCCTGGCCTCTGCCATGAGAGAACCCACTTTCTTGACTAGTGTGATGAGTCTGTGCCTCTCAGCAGAATTGATTAGTGTTGTGAGATGTGGACCCCTAAGTACTTGTAGGACTGGACCATATCGAAAAGTAACTGGGCTGCTGAACACAACAAAGACGAGAAACCAGTCCCTCTGTTTTATGTAGGGGCAGCTGATAGTATAGCAGTTAGAGCTGCTGCTTTGTGCTCAGAAGGCACATGTTGGAGCACCACCTCCTGTCCTGATCTAAGTATTTATGCTGAATCGATACGGTAAAAATTGCCAAGCTGTATAAACGGGTAAATCAACATACAAATGTTGACAGTTGCTCTGGAGAAAAGTGCCACCGGAATGAATTAGTATAAATCTACACCTTTTTGTGTATTTGCACTGTGCCAATACATATATCCATCTAATTATGCTGTTCAACAGTTCATTTGTTTCTGGTATAACTGGAACGTTTCATATCTAATTTTGTTATACCGATAAAACTGGCAATGCAAACGTTCAGTCTGTTCTTATTCTTGTTTTTCTTAATTTCCAAATTTCTACCACTGTTGAATATAAAATTGACTACTTTTGACAGCCTGCTGGACCAGCCACTCATGGACACGAAAGATATCCTGCTGCCGCCACTGCGTATAAAGAACTTGTGAAAAACTCTATCAAACCCATGGATCAAGACGGCAAAGCTTTCAAATGCCTTCAAGAAATGTTTCCATATACTGTATTACTCATGCAAAGATAAACCCAGGCATTTTTACTGGTCCCCCAATCTGCCAGCTGATGAAGAATGAATACTGACAATCTCCTGGACAGACCCAAGAACGAAGCCTGGTGCATCTTCAAATTTGTGGTTGAGTCCTTTGTTGCCAGCACCAAGGCCCAAACTTTGTACAACTTGTGCTCACAGTATGGGATGTCAAAAGTCTCTCAAACTACACTTCGATTCACGTTTTGATTCTTTTCCTGAAGATCTTGGTGCCATCAGTGTCGAGTGACAACAGACAACCATTGCCAAGGTAAACGGAACCCATCTATGTTGGTCAATTATTTCTGGTCAGTTGCAAGAAAACTTTTTCAGAAGTATTATAAACGTAAGATCTAATGCGGTTGAAAGTATCTAAAGTGGCAAACCAAATTTTGTTAAAAATAGCCATTCACTTTAAAGAGGCAAAATAAAATATATTTGTTGCCTAGTGCTATATATATATCTGTCTGTCTGTCAGTTTTTTTAAAAATTTTCTTTACTTATTGAACTTCCAACCATCAATCATCAGTAACCAGTTGTCCTGGTCAGGAACGAGAGCCTAACCAGGAATCACTGGGTGTCAGGCTAGACTAGGGCCCCAGTTTCATCACAGATAGTTATTCATTACTTATTTACTGTTTTATAAAGTGAATTTTGGAAGACAATCTTTGCTCCTGTCACTATAATCTTGCCGTCAAAGTTCAGATGACTTCGATGTTCAGATGCTCACAAAACAATCTGTGTTAAATGGCTGCTTTCAGTGTCAAAGGACATTTTAGTTACAGACCCCCAAACCGATCAGCTGTTTCCTCAATGTGACGTATATTATATATGTAGATTTTTTTATCATGAGTCTGAAAATTCCTATTTAAAATATCATTAGGTAACAAAAAGCCACTTTACACATGACATTTAATTGGAGTTGGAATATTTTGTATTAGTTGTAGTAAACAAAAAAGTACTCAGAATGAATATGCTTAACTTTTTGCAGTGAAATAAGAATCTGTCTTAACTTTCTTGGATGGCCATTGCCATATTAGTTTAATGATTGCAAACACACATTGGGGATAAAGTTAAATATATCGTCCAGAAAATATGGGCCAAAATTTTAAAAATATGTACTGTACAAGTTTCCACTAAAATTCTTTTTTTTTTTTTTTACTTAGAACCGCTGCAAAACCAAGTGTTGTGGGTCAAAAGAGATCCAGTGTTTTAAGTTGTGTGCAAGTTGAGCACAAATACGCAATAAACCTGTGTGTAGGATCTTGTGTACATTTATAGATATGATGTGCCAGTGCTGACTGACCACAGAGAGCGGTGCTCCAGCATCTTACTGTGTACATTGTTTAGCAGGTGAGAGACGTTCCGCTTCCTTAACTTCTCCCAGAATGCCTGTGACAAACTCCTTAAGACACGCGTGGGAAGAGAGGAGGGCCCACTCTGCAGACGCTCACTCATCACCAAACCAGCTGCTGCAGCCCAACGGAAGCCTCGATGTCCTCCGAGGGCCTCTCCTTCTCACCTCATTGTCCCACAAGCCCCGTGTTACACCTCACATACATTAGCTTGCTCCTCTTCCACACCTTTCCCGTGGGAGTTTGCAAAGCCAGGATAACCTTGAGACCTCAGCTGGTTTGCTGCCAGAAACATTAAAGACCCCCCTCCCAGCCCCCTGCTCCACACCCGCCGATTACCAGTGCATTATTCTCCTTTTTCCTCGTTTTCTTTTCTCTCTTTTCTTTCCCCTAGTTATATTGCTTTCTCCTTTTTCAATGCTGACGAAGATTAGACTTTTTCTTCTCCCTCTTTTTCGGAAGGGGAAAGAGCACTGTTCACATGATCTCCTGTGCTGCAACTATTATCTGTAGATTGCAGAGCTGCCTATTTCAATTTAGCTGCCCTATTAGCAGCACAAAAAGCTTAATTTGAAAAGTGGAAATCAAACTGTCCCTGCGAGAAGGCTGACTGACGTTGATGGCAAGCTAACTATTTGCTGCCAGGCTGCACTTTGTGTGGCTTTTGTCTCTGCCTTCCTTTCTCTGAAGCACCATGGCTGTCATATTCCTTTAGCTTTAGAAAGGTCAAGTGCTGTTGCCTGGTAGATTTAAAGCACTGCAATAGACTGAGCCCCCTGAAAATAAAAAAAAAAAAAAAAGTTCAGTTCACTTTATGCTGCTCCACCTCTTCCCAAGAGTATGTTTGTTTTATCCTTTTTTTTGTTTTTTATCTTTTTTATTTGAAAATATCAACGAAAGCACCTCTGTCGACGTTATTTTAGGCATTACAATTTCCTCAGGAAAATAAAATAGTGAGTAGCTTTGATTTAGAGTCCTGTCAGACAAGAGGACTGAAGATGAGTACTAACATGTGATGGAATTTGTGGTCACATGACTGCTGCAACTGAAACAGATTATGCCATAAGAAAATATTACTGCAAAAAGTTTCATGCAGCTCTCATATTTACTGCTTAATGCGTTGCCTTAAAACACATAAATTCCCAAAATGTTTCCCTGTTAATCGGTGCATTAATAACTTCCATCTCATTTTTATCATTCCATTCATTTCCATCTCCATTCACATTTGTAATCTTTTTATCAGGTGACCTATACACCAAATCATCCAGAATGTTTGTATGAGGAGAAAAATGAAAGATTTAAAGATAGCGTAGTGAAACAACTGCGTCTATGTAAGTAGTCGAGCTCTTTTGATGTGTGCAGTAATTATACATAATAGTAGAAAGAATTGTGGGAAACTCAGCCTTTGAGAAGTGCCACAGCATGACATCACTCCTTAGGTGAGTCAACTCGGCCTCATTCGTGCAGGTATATGTGTGACTTCATCCCGATCACAAGGTTTCATCTTGCACAACCTGACAGCAGTGCTTTCAACACCATCCTATTGCAATATCCCTCATGCTCCACCTCCACCTCCCACAGGTCTTTCACCTTGTACAATTATAGCATAACTAGTGTAAACACAAGCCTTACTGAAGTGCAGTCTTTTTAGCTGTGATGATGGGTTCAGTGAAGTGTTTATCCCACAACTGCATCAAACAGAGCCATCAGAATCTAACTGACATCCTGTGTTTTTAATAATAATGACATTTTAGATATGTTATTAGCAGGTAGGGAAGTCATTTAAGGTTTAGAATTATCTTCTAATTTATGATATATTACAGCTACAATTGAAAATTTAGATCTTATGTATGCAGTAAACTACAGAATTACAGCACACGCGTAGTATTGCAGTTATTTTGTACAAATACAGTATATGGACATGAAATTTTTTTTCCCCACATTAATGTAGGAAACACTGTTAAGCGAGAAATGCATCTTCAGAAATAAATCTTGTAATGAAACAATATCTTTTGAATGATATAAAAGTTCTTGGATCTGGAAACCACTTTGTTATACTCCGAGTTGCATGTTGCTTTGGAGAAAAGCATCTGCCAAATGCTTAAATATAAATGCAAATGTTAATGACAATTATGAGTTCAATAAGTGAGGTTTTTCTTTCTGAAATAATGTTGGAAACTTGCACTGTGTGTTATACAAATTCTCGCACGAGTATGCAGGATTATTTCTGACAATATTCTCAATTTCTTGAGATATAAATGTTAAACCTACAATGATCCCAAGTCCATAACAAGCAGCGTAAACACTGCAGTTTTCAGAAAATTCACAGGTTTCCCACCTTGATTCAGAACACTAGATATTTTATCGCTCCTCAGAGTGTTTGTACACTGTTTTGACTACCGGTTCACGGCACCGCCGAGCCCTGTCCTCTTTAGCACTGTACTGGTGTTCAGATGCAGCTCCAGAGCTTTTGGAGTGTATTGCTGCTGTCGCCAGCAGTCTGCTTTCCGGTGACCTCTGCTTGCACACATGACAAGCCGGTCCCCATTACTAATCACTTCTCTACCTCATAACCTGATTTTGTGCAGATTTGGCCCGTGTTCCTTATTAGTCTCCCTCCGGCTTGACTAACCAATTTGAAGGAGCAATCTGTTCTTTCTATTTGAAAGGAATAGGAGGCAGTGCTCAGGACACTTGACTCCTGACCGCCGGGGCAAAGGTTCAGATCTTGGGTGGGACCCCACTGTGACAGTGCCCTGGAGCACAGTGCTTTACCTGGATTACAGCATTCTGATATGGATAACAACATGTGTCAGAGATTCCAGTCCAGACTACAGAGGTCAGAAGCCCCAATTATAAAGGGACAAAAAAGATAAGAGGATATTCAAGGTGGTTGCTAGTGGCAAAATAAGTGGGCCCTGCACTTTATTGGAGTGGCTCCTGAAAAAGCCTGCAGCCCAGAAGCGGACCCCACCCTATTACACTGCCAACATCCAGAGTTCAAGCAGTCCCTGGCAGGAAGTAAGGACCAGTCAGGCAGGATTTAGCAACTCAGTAGCCTATTAAATTATGCGGCAACTGGGAGAGATTTGCCGGAGATTATTGGAGGAGAAGTACAACGGACCAAAAGTTTCCCACACATTGGCCAATTACTCCCCCGAGAGCCGGGTAATCCACGTCTGTCCGCCTCGGCTGTCCTCTGCAGGAGGACAGAAGGGACACTCTTTCGCTTTGCTCTCCCCCGCCCTTTTAAACAAAGTCATTTTAATTGTCCTGGGAAAGTCATGGTTGGGCCTCGGGACACAAAGCGCTAGTTGATAATTAATGTTCCAAAGGGGGATTATCAGTGGACGTGAGCAGAGCAGATGTGAGCTGTGGTTACAGCCAACAAGGGTTATCCCCTTCTGAACCAAAGGAGTACAGGAGAATACCTTGGAGTGCCCGCTCTCATTCCAGCTCAGTTCTTCTCGTTTTGATCCCCTGATTATTTTAGCATTTTGCACCAGGATGGGGTTTCTAAAGCAGACATCACAGTCTGAATATGAAGGTTTAATGTCTCTTCTGCAGAACCTCAGCTATGAGTGCAGTAATAATTTATAATATGGTGCGTGCGTTCTACAAAAATACATTTTTCTATAATCAAGTAAAGTAACAGAAAAAAACTTCCCAAAAAGTTCGGACTTTGTCCCCTCGACCTTTCCAGATACATTTTCTAACTCACCACTTGTGGTAACGAAATACATCAACGTATGAATACATCTAAGCAGATGACCAATTTTGTAGCAAAGTAAACCACTTTGTACATTCAAAGATATAAATGTAGTGGTGTGATTTATGTGCAATAAACTATTAAACTGTAATAGTTAATTGTAAATGGCCCAGCCATGCAGTGATGGTATTGTAGCTTGTTTTTGATCTGCAGACAGTAGAACAGGAGATGGACAGAAACAAATGTGACCACTTGTCTGGGACACGACTTTGTGTGGTCATGAGGCCAAGCGGCCGGCACAGCGCGCTGTTTCACCAGAAGGCTGGCCGAGGTCCCCCCTGTCATGAAGCCATCTTTTACTGTGGCTGCTGCTCTTCTGCCTGAGAAAAATCAGGACTTTTTTTGGAATGAAAAGTAGGAATGCTGAGAAGGGAGAGAGGGAATTATCTGCATGGCAAAGGAACATTAACATGCCTATGTCTATGTGTCTCATCTTGAGATCCAGTGATGGGGATGCGATTAAATAGCGCAGAAAGTTACAATCAAACATGGTCCTCAAGGGGGTCATTCATGCTGGGTCCCTTTGAAGAGGAGTGATTTGCTATGGACTCCTTCTTTAGCCACAAATTACAAGACCCTTTGCCCTTTGTTAACAGCTATTTTCTAAAGTTTAACCATGAAGGTGAACACAGGGCAACTGGGCCACTGAGCTCCCATTTTTTATCTATTTAAGAATGTTTTTTACGCACAAGATCACCCTGCAGTGGCACATGACTTCACATCCCATGTTGCACTCTGATCTGTGGTTTCTAGATTCCTGAAATAACATGAGCTGAAGATACCCAGTTTGCCTGTTTTATGGCTTAGTGATGTCCCCCAGGCTCCTCTCAGGTGTGGGGGTTGACCTCCAGACAGACCAGGTGTGACACTGCAGGCTACACATTTAGAAGACGCCACAGTGTGGCATATTTTCTAATAGAGAACAATGCAGTTAGGTGGATAAAATGCCACTCATTGTTGGCTCTATACCATAAAATCTTCAGTTGGGAACTATTGAATTCGGATCGCCAAGTGGAATGAATGTTCTGACTTTGTAGCACTTCTTCAGTGTACATCCCTAAAAAATGGTATGACAATGCAATGGTTGTGGCTGGACATTTATCACTGTTTCAAATGTTAAAGTTTTTCTATACCATGGAAATGCTTGGTTTCTGTGGAATTTTGCATAGCAGTGCAGTTAAAGTTTTTTCTTCACATACATACCGTGGCTCTCTGTACATCCATCCTTCCGTTATCCGTAACTACTTATCCTGGTCAGGGTTGTGGCAGACCGAATCACTGGGCTCTAGGCATCGAAACGACACCTTGAACACGATGCCGGTCCGTGGTAGGGTGGCCACACAGTCAGACATACTGCAGGCAATTTATAGCAACCAATTAACCTGAAAAACATCTTTCAAATATGGGAGGCGACCAGAGCATCCAGACAAAACATGCACACTTCATACAGACAGCTGGAGTTAAACCCACGTTCAAACAGCTAAAGTGCTGTGAGGCAGCAACGCTACTTACTGCACCACCATACCTCCCTAGGCTCTCTGTGCATTTAAACATATTTTCCACCATGTATTCAGGGAAAAAAATGTGCAAACATCAAAGTTAAAACATGTAACATGATGTTTTGCTTTGTAGCACCAAATACTGGTGCAGAGATTGCTTGAGAGAGCACTGATAGAAGGTGAGTTCAGACAAGTCGAGTAACACACACACACACACACACACACACACACACTCACACACAGTGGTCTGTACAGTCCCAGAGCTGCACTGTCAGTCTTGCTTTCAGACACAGACTGCTGCCTGCTGTGCAGTTTCCTGCGTGGGCCTGTGCCGGGCAAAAAAGGAGTGCTGTGGATCAGAGCCCAGCGGCCCCGTCGCCCGCAGGGTCCTGCTCAGATCAGAAAGGGCCGGCACTTGGCAGCAAGGGAATGAGCTGGAGTGTGAGTCAGCCAACCTGGGGGCATCCCCCACCTCACCACCAGGAGCACCAGCATCTCCAGCACACAGCTGCTATCAGGTCTGCCGACCGTGGCCTTCCCTCCCCTGCTGAGGGAGCCCGACACTCCGGGTCAGGTTAAAGGGGCTATGAAACACACACTCCAAGCTTTACATGCACCCATGGCCTCATCCCAGTGGAACAGACACATCCACATCCACAACAGCGAACACACAACACATTAGCACTTCCGCTTCAGGTCAACCACCACGCTTGCCTTTTATAAACTCTATAAACTGGCTTTTTATAAACTCTGCCGCGGAGATAAACAGGGCAGTGCACAGCTGTGAGCAAACATAATGTTCTGTATGTGAAAAAAGACTAACAAGGGGAAAGAAATGATTTCAGAGTGACGTTAAACTTCGAAAACAGATATATATAAATATAAATATTTAACATATACAGTTCAGATGTTTGTATCGCTTGTTAAAATGTACAGTTTAGCAATAAGGGTAATTTATTTTGCCTTTTCTCATTGCTGTACACTCTGTACTATCTGTTCTGTAAAGGAACATACAAAAAAATGTAAACGTTTTGAATTACAGAATACCGATGCTATATGCACCCATTTAATGTGAACGTCAGACTTTGCAAAGGGAGCTCATATTGACCTTTAATGCAATATCGGATGTGAAGGCATGTCTCCTATTGATTATACGATCCATCGTGCAATGCTCAGATATGACGGAATGATATTAAAACCAAGAGTTTGAGCCAGTGTTCTGTGAAATGTTTGCTAAAGTGTAAAGGCTTCCTTTCAGGAGAGCACCAGCTGAATTGCTCCACCCAGGGTCTCGAGAGCAGCTCCAGGGGAACAGGCCTTCTGGAGTGGCCGTTGTCTCCATAAAAACCACCATGAAAAAGCTCTTTGCAAAGATGGAACAGTATTTTCTCCGCTGCTCGTGCAAATATGTCAAAAATGTTTCCATACTTCCATTCATCAGAGAGGGGCAGGAGACCTAATCCAGTAAGATGGCCACTCCAATTGTGAAGCTGAAGGAACTGGGTGGAGGAGCAGCAGGGGGCAAGCATGCAATATGAAAGGCCCTCCTTGTGGAGTCTTTGAAAGAAGAAAAACTGTATTGAGGGAGCATTATGTCATGGCCGTCAGGCCGGTGTGATGTTGACAGGCCCGGCCTGGCGCTCCCTTGCTCCTGGCAGCCGTGCGCACCGAGTGTGGGAAAGGGCGTCCCAGGCACGCGCCAGATAAGATCGCACAATAAACCGTCGGGCCCTCTGGGGACGACCAGACGCTTTCAAATGCAAACAGGGCAGGCACCCCCCCCTTCCACTCCCGGCACACTGCACTCCTCCCACCCGGATGCATGACTCGCACCCCCCAGCCCGCCTGCCCTCCACAGGCATGCTATTGTGAGAGCCGAGGGAGGCTGAGTGTCGTCCTTTCCTTCCTGTCTTCTGCCATAGCTCTTCCTCATTCTGTCACTCTTATCCTTATTTTACTTTGTTATTTCTATTCCCTCTCGTCCCTTTTAACCTGAAGGCCATCTCCAACTTTGCTTCGTCCCCTGTCCCTGGCGACCCTCCTCGTCTCTGGACTCTCGGGTCAGCACCTTCCTGAGACCAGCGCAGAGCCCACATACATGATAATAAAGTATTGTAACTACAACAAATGCTTGTGAAACATACTTGGGCGGCTTTAGTCCCAATCTGATTACTGGTGCATTGATGCTGACCCACTTACAGCCATTTTAAAACAAGATACAGAATTCTCTCTGCTAAATAATCATTCAGTATTCTTAAGCTTAAGCAGCTATTTATTTCTTTTTTTTTCTGCATCTCTGAAACTTCCCTATGGAATCCAGGATTTCATATGACCCTAGAACTGCAGTCCAGTCTAATTTTAACAGTGAAATGTCGAGTAATTGCTTATATTTACTTCTATAGTACAACTAACCATGCATCCATCCTTTATCCCTAACCTGGTCAGGGTCACAGCGGTGCAGAGCCTATGCTGGCATCAGTGCGCACCCACGCTATGAAACTACACCCTGGGTGTTACGCCGGTGTGTTGTGTGCAACATTCTGTTTTTAATACTTTCAGAAAAAAAAGTTTGTTTCTCAGCCTTACAAAAGCAGAATGTTTGCTGTTTCTAATATTTACAACCAAACCCATCCGTACTGATTTTTCCCTTTGACTGTGATTGATAAATTAAGATTGGCAAAATCAAGACGTTACCATGGAACAACTGATGGGCGAAAAATTGCACAGCCACTGTATCATAGCCAAAAATGTTTTAAGAGTGTCAGGATGTGTTAATAAAAACATTAAATATGCTAATTCACAAAATTTGACAGCTTTTTTTTGCAGTAAGCATAGTACTGAAAGAAGCATAAGCAATAAACTTTATAATCTGAGATCTAGCTTTTCTATAAAAGCGATGCAATTATATGATGTAGATACTGCTCCCAGACTTTGTGTTGAGTGCGTTTGGAGTAGGAGGATAGAAGCCCTTGAGGAGAACATACTATGCCTTTAAAATCCATTCCTTCAAATGCCAATCTTGTGATTGTCTAGCACCGCTTACCCTGGTGCATTTCTCCTGAATGCATTTACTGATCTTCGCAAAACACTGTCGAGAGACTCGGGTCAAGAATCATGCTTCTATCCTACGGCGAGTTTCTGCTCTCCTTTTTCCCACACAGTGCCGGGGCCCTCGCTGAAGAAAAAAAAAAGGTCACGGAACAGTACTCTCACAGGTGTTTAGTCCTCACGGCAAACGCCACGGAAACACAAACACGCAGGCATGCACGCGCACACACATACACCCACGTAGCCTCCCACACACATCCTCAAGAGTGCGCAGAACAGCAGATGCATTGCCGTTAGGACCCTTGTTGCTAACACATCACAAAGATGCCTTCCTATTATCCAAACACGGACATGTTTGGATAGTGGGTCGGAACGGGCTTTGGCCTTGTTCCACACAACCCACTTTTTTAACTGTTTCTTTGCATTTCTCCCCATTGTTTGCCCTGCTGCTACTTCTGTCCTGTGTTTGAGGGAACCCAGTACCAAAACTTCTCTGCCTTTTGTTTAACTAGTTCGTTTTAGGTTACCACTTTTATCTCTGACGTGTTAAAATGGGATCCCTCTGTCCCTCAGAGCTGCTGAATCCTATTCGACATTCAGCACAGCCCTCAAAAATGTATCTCTTTCCAACGCACTTCTTTCCCGATCTCCTAAATGCTCCATAAACTGTCACCACATCATCTGTCATGACCACCTTTGTATTCCCTATCAGTTCTACACACAGCTGCTTGTGTAATGTGGTTAAGATGGTGGTAAAGTCAGGGCCCGACTTTCAACCGTTCGTACTTACAATGGTTGGCTGGGTATACAGTACTGTGCAAAAGTCTTAGGCGTGCAACTTCAATGTGTGTTGAGAAGTACAGGTAGATTCTCATCTACCATCAGGGAGGTTTCTGGTTGGTCCCAAATTCATTCTGCAGCCCGAGAATGACCTCAAACACCCAATCTCAGTTATACAAGCAAAAGCAAAAAGAAGCAAAAAGAAGGAATCCTGCAACAGATGGTCTGGTCCCCACAGAGCCCTCATCTCAACATGATCAGTCTGGGAGGACATGCAGAGACAGTCAAAGTCTGCAGAAGAACTGTGGCCAGTTCCTCAAAATGTTTGGAAGAACCTATCAACCTCTGCCTTAAACTGCATGCAGGTTTGCATAAGAGAATTGATGCTGTTTTAAAGGCAAAGGGTGGTCCCACCAAATATTGATCTGACTGAGGTTTTTTTTGTCTACTGCACTTTTTAGAAGGTTGATTGATTAATAAGTATTCATGGCGTTATTTCTGGAACCATCCTCGCTTTATAGCATTAGCCACAGGTGCCTAAGACTTTTGCACAGTACTGTATATAAAACTTATTCTGAGTTGCGCCAGTCTGTCGTAAAGCCAGCAGCATAACGCTGCTTTTTTAGTGCAAGCTGAGAAAATTTTAAGAACCTAAAATGAATAATCTAAAATGACCCCAATTTCTTTGAATATGGCTTCTAGAGGAAAAAGCGAGTGTGTTGTGAGAGCAAAAAGTAGAGAAAGGCAATTGATTTGAAGTTAAAAATGAAAATCATAAATCAACACGAAGGAGATAAAGTGGGGTAACAAGCCCCCGGGGCTGCAGAACAGGAAAAGCCACGAGACAGAGACTGATGCCGACGTGGGGGGTTTATTGCACTCAGGGTGCCAGAACAGAAGGGAGGGGATCACAGTGAGGGAAGGGCAATCTTCAGTGGGGAAAGGGAAGACGTGGGGCTGAGCAGCTCTCGCTCTTTCTTTTCCTTCATCTAGGGTTTGTTTCAGGCCGTTTCTCCTCGCCACCAACTGGAAGGGGAGAGCCTTTTTAAAGACACGTTCATCTGGTGAAACGTCGATGTTTATAACCTGACTCCTCCTCGGCGTGTGCAGACGGCTGAACGCACTACAAGTGGGGTCGGTGTTGCCACGTGAGTTAGGATTATCGCATTCAACAACATCAACCGTCCTAAAAGAAAAAAAGCAAATACAGGAGGCTGTAAAAGGATTTTGACGAAGCAGAAAGAAGGTCTGATACATGAAATGGAGAAGCTCTTAATGACGTGGATCAAAGACCAAATGCAAAAATGTGTGTTACTAAGCCCACGGTTGTCATTCAGGCCAAGGCTGGAAGCCTTTTTTGACACACTACGCCATCTTTTCTGTGAAGTCCAGCTTACGACCTGGTTGCCGCAATGGAACCCCGTCGTGAGTCGGATCCTGACCGTGCTTTACAAACTGCCTGGTTCAGCAGTTGTGCTTCTTCACGTGTACCTCCTCCTCTGTTGTAACGTGCATTTTTGTTTTGAAGTGCACCGAGCTATAGGTCGCTTTGGAGAAAAGCGTCTGCCGTACAGATAAACGTAAATGTCTTGCATGTGTCCTCCGCGGTTTTGCAAAATCGGTGCTCAAAAATCAAGGATTGTGAGTGCCCATCCCATGCAGCGCACCGATGGTGGGTTTGGAGGAGCACCGCACGGACTCGCTCCATAACAGCTGGAGTCTGTCACAAGTAATTGGGCACTCAACATCAAACAGGCTTCATTAGAGGGCCTCAAGCCGCCACTAATCCCCTCCGCGTTCAGACAGGGGTGGAGGGCTGCTCACAGTCTGACAAGGGCTGAACAAAACACCTCAAGAGCAGATCAAAGGCCCCTGTTTCTTCCCAAGCTCTTCAACAACAGTGCTCAGTCTCATCCAACAGTGGCCTTCACAGAGCATTATCTGCTCAGGTCGACAACTTTCACCTTAGCCAACACCGTTCCGCTCATGCGTATTCGTAGCAATTTTACTGGGTTGGTCTGCAGCCAAAAGGGATGTCACCTTTGGCAGGTGAATGAACACCAACCATCAAGTAGAGTCATTATCACTGCAAATCGCACAGAAAATTGTAGAACTTTCCTCATTGCCAGGCAACCTGTAAGGGGAACCTATTGACTGAGAATGCATGTTCGCCCTGCTCTGGGGAATCACATTTTCAGGCGCAACACTACCTCCTATCAAGTTGAGGCAGAAACAAGGAGATGGGGGTCTCAGAGAACCTCCCCTAGACAAGTACAATGAGGCTCATTTCCAAGCTGAGATAATCTTTTAAACGAGAGATGAGTCTGGACAAGTTGCTTCTTCTCCCCCCTGCTGTTTTCCTAAGCAAACAGCCGACTGCAGCGAGGGTCAAAAAATACCATTGCCCCTCTCACCTTCACGTCTTCATGGTCTGTGCAGTAATTTATCTAAACAAGCTGCTAAAGCGTAGTAGCAGAGGGCTGCAGCAGGTCACTTCCGAGGCAGAACTGAGGGTCCGATTCCAACCCCCCGCGATCAGCATACATGCAATCTTAATTACCCAGGAAGTGACCGTGTTGACAGGTGGTAGGTAGCGGCTGGCCTGCTCTTCCCGGTGGTTTCATAGCTTTGTTGGCGTTTTGGGATCAAGATTAGAGCTTCAACAGATTTGCCCTGCATGTTTTGATTCCTTTTGCGACGCCACTCAAAGCAGGAGAGCAGTAATTTGGGAACTCCTGTGTGTTCGCTCTGACCCCGGGGCGGCTTAATTGGCAATTTGCGAGTCTGTGAACTCAATAGCCACCAGGGTCCGATGGTACTCAAACAGAAATGATGTGCCCTGGTGCCTTTCATCAGCGAACCATGTTTTCCCATTATTTGCCCGTTCTTCCCCCGCGCTTTTTTTGAGGGGTTGCGCGGGTGGTCCGCGTCGTTCAACACTGGTTTTAGTTTTGCGGCGCGAAGCCCACCTTCCCGACGGAAGAATGTAGTTGTTAGGAGGACGACTCCCTGTTCCTACGAAATCCCACTGCGGAAGAGATTTTATTCGGGCCAAGGAAAAAGCTCGTTTTCGAACACCGATATTTAGACGTTCTGCTCCGTCTGGCCATTAGACATCTTCAGGAAAAACCAGACAGCGGGAAAAGAATTCGAGCACCATTAATGAATTTCAGGCCATGGTACCAGCCCCCATGTTTTAGACTATGTCAGTGGCAGCGTGTCTTACGTAAGATTAGGGAAAACAAAAGAACATGGATTCAGCATTAAATATTCACTTTAAAAAGGAAAACTGTGTTAAATGCTGCAGTTGGAACACCCTTGAGAAAGGTATACAACCTAAATAGCCTCAGTATACATTACCCCGCTACCCTATGTAACTAGCAATGTCATTGTAAGTAGCTTAAGAAGTAAGGCTTTTTGGAGCAAAAAAGTCAGTGAAAAAATGCAAGTAAATATTCACATCCATCTATCCATCCATCCCTTTTCATTTCCTACTGAATTTTGGTCGGCCATCCCAGGATGCCTGGGCTCTAGGCTATGAATCGACCCCCGTGGAGGACACGCGGTGTGCTGCAGGTAAATTTTCACGTCCAAACTAAAACAATAAACTGTTATCAACCCCAGCAAAGAGGACCGAACAATTTTGTCAGGAATAAAAAATCGAGTGGACAGATCGGTGTGGCGTTCTCACATGCGGAGGGTTGAAAAGCTTAGCTGGCGAATGGTGTGTTATGTACACATGGATGGCAGCTGTTCCTGTGTGAAAGGAAACCTGTCTAAAAACAAAAAGCTCAGCTGGGATACAGAAGAGTTAACTGTACAGCACAGGCACAGTACCTCCCTTCCCCTGCTCCACTCTCCCGATAGTGCCAAGGGCGGAACCCGCAGCCGCCCCCCCTCCCCCCACCCGACACACACGCACACACACGCACACTCACACCCCTACACGGGCTGAGCGCCCTGACTGTCTGCCTGGCCTGCTGGCTGCAGGCTGCGGAATGTGCGAGAGCCATGTGTCAAATCCCCAGACTGTGGGAAAGTGCTGCTCTCTGCTGAACTCGCTGCCTCCCTCCCTTCCTCCCACTCAGCCCCCTCCCCTGGCGCTACCCCGGCGGCCTCCCTGCCCCGATCCGGCCTCGCGTGCACAACACGCCGCTCGCAGCTACGACTTCCTCAGCCGGCTTCCGTCCTCATCTCCTGCATGTTGGACTGACCACACAGGGGCGGCACAGCTGTTTGTGGTTAAGCGGGTTTCACTCTCTCTCTATTGCGCACACACACACACACACACACACACACACACACACACACACACACATATACACACATCTCTTTCTGTCCCTCTCCCTCTCTTTCTCTACTGAGCTCTGGTATATTTCATATCCCAGGGCTAAACAGGCAATCTAGCTGTTCTTCGCTGGACTAATGGAATCACATACTCAGATGAAAGGTTTTCCCTTTTTTAAAGTCCAGTCTCAGACAACAGCACATCTGCATAAATTTTTGTTTGTTCCTGTGTGCATGCATGTGGAAAAGGTTGGGCGAGGAGAAAGAAACATCCAGAATATATATGATGGAAACTTATAATTGCTGCATATTGGCATGTCTTTTATATCCTTATTAAAGAAGTGCTGAATTGATATAAAAAAATGTTGTCTCTGGTGTGTGCAGGGAAAGTGTTTCGCAGCATTAGGGAAGTACGGCGTAGGATTACAACCTGGCTGAACTCTGAGTCACTGAAATATGGACATGTCATCGGTGTTTACGTCTGCAGTCCTGAGAGGAGGCACGTGTCTGGACCTACGGCCAGGGGTTGGCGTGCGTAGAGGGTGGACTTTTTGTGACCCGGCGCCACACTGACAGGAAAGGCTGATGACACGGCACCTTCGCCACACCGCCATGCAGTCTAAAAATACCACCAGGCAGCGGCTGTTCCGCCTCCTGCTGGCTAATGTTGGAAACATCTTGAAAAGGAGCGGCTGATGACTTTTCCAGCTTCCCGGAAGAGTGACCTACAAGTTGGGGCAGGGATGGAGACGCATTGCCCAGAGCGTACTAAACCTTCCCGTAGGTACACCTGGGTTTTAGTTAAGTGTGATGCAGAGGTATCTGGTCAGCTCTCATGAATATTAATTCAGATCTAATGTCAACGTCAAAATCAACCGTGCAGCCCCAAAAATACCCCAAAGAACATGGGAAAAGAGTAAAGACAATCCTTTGGCCCTTTCCAGAGACTGGTTGCGACTACAATGTTCAGATCATACACCCCCAAGCCACCTACCTACTCCCCCCGGAGCTGCTTTCCCTGTCAGAGCTCACGAAACAGCGCGTGAACGTTGGCACAGTGGTGCAACGGAAAATGCTCGGATTTCACCTCATCGCGCCCGTGGGTTTAAAACTGGATTTGAGTTTGTGTTGAGGCTGCGTGTTTTCTTCTGGCTCCCATGGGTCTCCTCCCACAATCCAAAGTGTCCGAGGTGAACAGAAATAAATTGCCCTTGGAGTGTGTATATGTGAGTGAGTCGGTGAGTGAGTGTGTGTACCCTGCAATAGTCTACTGTCCCAACCAGAGTTTAACTCACCCTATACCCTGTGCTCCTCAAGATAGACCAAAGTTCCTGAAAAGGGAGAAGATAAGGCAAATTCTCAGAATATATCTGGAACCTGCTTGTGTACAAATTGCTCACACAACCTCCCCCGGCACTCCCTGTTAAACGGTAATTTTGCCTTCATTTTTCCCGCCTGTAGGGGAGATGTCCTGTCATGGCTGTTGAGTTGGGGAGGGAATGGGCTTGGTTCCTTTTCCTCTCTCTAGAGAAACTCTGGCCAGATAAGGAGGCCAGTTAGATATTGTTTATTTTCTCAAGGCAGGGATCACCACATGGCGGTACACCAGAGGAGGGCTGGTCCTGTCTTTGTGAAGGACCATTGAGGAGTTTTGAGCATGTACAGGGTGATTCAGAAGGAACCGAACACTTTCATAAATGTATTACTCAGTATCATATGAACACGTGATCTAAAACAATTTGTAAAGTAACTCCCAGTCTTTTCTAAATCTCACAAATGCTTAATGCTTGATATTACATATTCATTTGTTTGCTCAGTTGTTTGCTGCTTGTGTTCAAGCGTGAAAAGCACACATAAGCATTCAAAATTTCATTATTACTCAACTCACTGATTTTTTTTTTATTTAAAAAAGCAATATAATGTCGATTATTGTCTCTCGCAGACTTGTAATTCGAGGTAGAGAAATATGAGGTTAAAGAAACAAACGGATGTTTAATAGTTGAATCTGCAACCTTCTGCTGATGGTCTCACATTCAGTGGCTCTCAGTCTTTTTCAGTGAGCTCCACTTTTTTGTGTATCAAACCATAACCGATGATTTTGAGTTTTCCTCGTGCGTTGCTACAGCATTTTTCGAGCCTTTATTTACTTTATTGAGCAAGATGTTGACAGGAAGCATGCAAGGTGTTTAAGCAGAGCGATAACAACTTGTCAGGTGTTTGGTGGGACTGAAGACACTAGTCAGAGGAGTGATACGCAACTGTTCGGTGGACACAGTAAGCTCACTTTGGCACAGGGGTTCATGCCCCCCCCACCTCTCTTGTACATATGATTATAATGGTGTGTGGACAGCATATAGGTGTATAATATACCTGCCAACCCCATGGCCATGTTCTGAACAAAGTAAAAAATGCCAACAGTCCAAGCAGCCTTTGTGGAAAAAAATGATCCCTAGTAGGAAGAGACCATGTACACAGCCATAAAAAAATGGGAAATATTTGTCTGGAGAAAAGACTTTAAAAGGGGGGTGAAAGATTTTAAATACAAAAGGAGCTTTAAATTCAGCTAATTTTTCACGGTGGACAGGCTGGGCTGTTGATGCTTGTTTACAGAGTGAGACTTATTAAAGGGAAACACATGAAGCGCCAAGGAACAGATGTTCTAACCCTAAAAACATGCAAACCAAATGCTGTACATGTTCTGTGTTTTAAAGCTAAACCACAAGACGTAGAAGTGATGCACCATGTCAGAAGTGAAACAGCTGTGGTGTGGGAACTGAGGAGTGGCTCTCCTATGGTAAAATACACAGTACCCCCGCAACACTCTGTTGACTTTGGTTCTTTATTTTCAACACTATAAAAAGTTTGCTAAAAATGTGGATCAACCCAAACGTTATGGTTTTAATTTGTGCGTCAAGTTGTCAGTCAATTAAAAAGTTTTTACTTGCCTGGTGTCATTGGTGTTTATATGTGTCAAGTTTAAAACTCTGTATTACATCCACTGCTCCTGACCGAGCTGGAAAGAGCAAATGTGAGTAACTATGTCTGAAGTGTTTCCCTGTGACTCATCATAAACCCAAACCCATAAACAATCTCTTTTTCTAGGGTGCAGCTACATGTCTGTTTCTGAGTCTGCATCTGCCGGCCCATTGTAAGTCTGGTGATGTTTTCCGGAACCCAGCCACATGTGGAGAAGAAAGAAAGCAGGAGCGGAAGGAGCAGACCCGTGAGAGGTCCATTGCCTGACCCAGCTTTGCCCCCTGCCCAGTCAAATGTCAGAGCAGCAGGGTGCGACTCTGTTTTCCCATGTGTTTTCTCATGTATGCCATCGCCACTGCACAAATGGCCAATTCAACAGTTTGGGTGAGACCCACAAACATAGAAACTGATTGTTTTCTGCAAAAAACGACAGCTATGCATCGCGGAGACGTTCTTGTTTTTGTGCAGTGCGCTCGCTGAAGGAAAGTCATTTTGGTGGAAATCCAGCCAGCAGTGATTTCTTTGCTGATGTCACCTGTGATGCCATAAAAACAACAAAATTAGACTTTCTTAATAACAAGAAGCAATGGGAAAATACTGCACCTATCCTGTATACGGGGTTACTGACCGTACAGTAGGTGTCGTTTAGTAACTTTACGTAGTGAGCCGGTCAGTGATGTCATGCCTATTGTGTTTCTCCATGAAGATTGGGAAGCCCTTCAAAGCTCTCTTTGATAATGAGGGAAAATAAACAGTGCCAGTGCTGGAAGTGTTTGCTCACCAGAGCCAGTAAAGTGTGCAGCTTGGTGTCCCAGCAAAGTCCGCATGTGACCAGACCGAGGCAGGAGGGTCACGCCTGTTTGCTTGGCTTTAGACAGAATTTGCAGGAAAGGCAAACAGCAAATGCAAGTGTGTGCCTTCTTTATTTTCTCAAGCGACCGGGTAATCCATCTGCTGATCCGACATGAATTGCAATAACAGATGTTTAACCCTTCTTGGGTTGCAAGAATCTCCAGGCTTACAAACTTTGTGTGTTACCTAAAGGGTCCTGATGCTTGCCACAGTCATCTCCAGCCATCCTTTATAGGTCGTATGCGAATATACTGTTTGTTTGCATCTTGATCTCCGTTGTGTCCTTGTAAGAAAAAAAGGTTTCCTTTGTTCAGAGTTGTGCTGGCACCTCACCCCAGCTTCAGTATCAGCCCCTGCTGGGTTTCCTGCCAGGTGCCGGACCTCAATTCACCCAGCCAGCCTCAGCTGACGCACCAGAAGTTCAACTAGAGGAATTCTCAGTGAGTAAGTGGTAACCTTCTACTCCAGGAATGATAAATTCTCAGCAAAGGGGAGGATAACAAAGGGAAATTTTCAAGGAAGTGTTTCAGAAAATGAAGTCATCATAAGCACTATATATTCCAAGGTTCGGAGTCAAAAAAATATTTGTTCAAAGGAGCAGATCGGTATCAGTCTACTGTATCAAATAGCGCATATGCCTTAGGTCTTTGTTTGCTGTGATCCTAGTTAGCTCTGGGGCAGCCAGACATGCTGGAGCACGTGAAACAACCAGTAGCCGGAGCTCTTCCCAATACGACTTGCGGATGGGTGAAGGGGCCGAGGTCGTGATGGTGCATGGACAGCCAGCCCCCCTGGCTTCTCCAGTTCCGCATTTAAGGATGATCTCTATGTTTTCAGGCCTTCCCTGTCTTGCCAAGTGCTGCATGGAGCTCCGAGCAACAAAAACCTCCCGTGAGTCTGTAGGCAGGGAGAGCGGGGAGTACAGTGGCAGACTGCCCTTATAGCAGCTGGCTAGAGGCAGCTAACTAATAACGGCTGCTCTCTGCACGTAAGAATCATCCAGAAAGGAAGTGGAAAAAATACCAAGCTTCATTTCCATTGACTCGCATTGAAAGCACAATATAAGCAACTGTCAGAGGGCCCTACACTTGGCTGGTGACTCTTCCTCCCTGCCTGTTCACCCCCCTGTACAAGTCCTCTTGTTAGCATGCCAACTCTCCTGCTCCCATTTCCCACACTCCTAACTCCGTCCCAGAGGGGATAACCAGCACCGTTCCCATTCACCTCTCCCGCTACACATTGAAACTCTGGGCCTTGATCTACCGGCCACCCCCCCCCCATTTGCTTTCATTACCACATTGAACCAATTTCTTCTTTTAGCAGTGAGACTGGTGAACAAAGGGCCATGGCGGGCGGGGGAATGAGCTCTGTGCTGAGGCCAAGCGAGACGATGCTGGCCGCCTCAGTGGACTGGCTATGGCCCAGTGTGGGGCGATCCCCTACACAATGGGCAGACAAATAAATAAATAAAATGCCTCGCCGCTTTTGTCTGCTTCTCGTTGGCACGAGCATTAATGGGAACGTCAAGGATGTAACCATGTCCTCCTCCCACTATAAATTTTGGATCCTGTTGGGGTTTCTGATGGCTTGTGTCCCTAATTCTGGACCGCTGTTGGCACGCCCACCCTCGCCCGCATAAATGCCTTATAGATGCCATTAGAAATTTCTCATAGCAAGAGCACGGCAGAAGAAAAGTTGATCATTGGTGAGCTAAGCAACTAGGTACACTCCGTATTTTTCTGTTTGTTTGGCACTACTGCACTGAAGACAATCTTGTTTTATCTTAATCTGTGGACGTCCATTTATGAGCGGCTCTGAAGATAAGGTGTGCAGGCAGCACAATGCTTGGCACGGTTACCTTGCGCTGAAAAAGATCTGCATTTAAATCCCACTTCCTGCTGCAGTATCCTCGAGGAAGGTGCATACCCCAGTTTACACCATTTAAAAAATGATCCACTCCTGTAACTGGATAAATCATTGTAAATTGCTTTAGTGAAAAAATGTGCGTTTAAAGTCAATGTCATAGACTGTGTTATGCGAAATGATGCTATACTTTAACATTTTGTGATCTGACAGTTAGTGACATGTTTTGTTCAGCCACTGCATAGAACTGGCTTAGTGGGGGACGTTGCACTGGTGTAGCGTGTCTGAATGTCTAGTCTGCTCATTATTTATTGAATTTTGTGTTTTTTCTAATGCACATCTATTTTTATTAAGGAAAAAGAACAGAATAATTCAATTTTTTTTTCCAGAATTTTATCTGAGCATGAGTCTGGTGCATGCAAATCATACAACAATAAATGATACAAGATCTTTTTGACTTGTTATCCTTATCAAAATAATACATATAACCACTGTTCCCAGTGGTGTAAAGCAAATAATAGCCAGAATGTGGAGATCTAAAAATAGGAGAACTCGTGCTTTCAAACCTGTCAGCTTTTTTACTCATTATTTACTTTTTCTTGGAATGTACAGTACATGTTCTCTATCACCCCATCATTAGGAACTATAACCACACTATCAACTAAATAAAAAATATAACAAAAAAAATTATATTTAGCATTATGACTGATGTTGGGTGAGGGACTGAGCTCTGTGCTGAGGCCGACCAAGACGATGCTGGCTACTTCAGTGGACTGGCTGCTATATTGATCAGTAATAGTAAACATTAAACTAATTATAATATTTAAACAATTTTTTTCTCATGCCCAAGTTTCTCAGAGCATTTGGGAAAAGACTGATAGAAGGTCAGCAGGCTACAAAGGTACCATGTAAAGCTTAATAAGTTAATATAGATTTTGAAATCAACTTGAAACCTTCTTAGATGCCGGTGTGTGGGATTTTAACGCAGGTGTGAAGTGATCGCTTGCACAGGACTGTTTGCATTCAAGCTACAGAATTCTGAACTTTGTGGAGCTTCTTATTGGATTTCAAGGGTCCAGCAAGAAAATTATTTGAGTAGCCAACTTGACAGGAGACAAATAGCGCACCTGGATTTTTCTTTTAGATTAAAACCGAAGTATCATGCTACCTATACATATGGATACAGCACTTACCTTGAATCAGTGATGGGGGCTGCTAAGAAGGAGAGTCTTAGACTCGCCGCTAAACGTGAAGTTTTGAGCAATACGGGATTTCATAATGGAGATAAAGTTAGAGAGTTCTGAGACAGCTACTTCGGGATCAGCTTTACTGTGGATGTAGATTTGCACATCATCAGCATAAAAATGATACCTCAAGTTTGGGAACGAGTGAGAAGATGCACACATTACAGAATGAAGGGCCTAGTATAAAGCCTTGAGGAACACTAGACTTCACATTCCTAAGTTAAACAATGGATTTATTGAAGCTACTGTGAGTGAGATTGGTTGAACAATTTTCACACAATATTTCAATCCATACTAAATAGAGGGTCGGAGAGAAACTTAAAATGCCACGATTGTGTCAAAAGCAGCACTGCAGTCCAGGAAATAGACAGGGAACCCTAAACCATCCTCAGTAGGCGTCAGCATTTACTACGTATTACGGTGTGTAGTTGTGTTTCGGCAAACAGAATATTTAACAGTCTGAGTCCTCCTCACCCATTCAGCCTGGCTACTTCATATCTCTTTTTACTGACTTCTTACTACTACTATCACTATCAAAATCTAAGGAGAAATTCACATGAACAGCAGGGATTATGCTTAATCCTTAGTAGTATGAAATTTATTGGACTTTAATTATACATTCCAACAACACATGAAATGTACATGACTGCAGTATAAATGAGACACATTAGCCTTCCTACCATCAGTTAGTGTCCAACTAATGGGCAAAATGAGTGACCTTAGTGACTTTGAAAGTGGTATGATATTTGGTATCAATCGTCCCAGTTCCCCCCAAATGGTTGTCATCCTGGGCTTTTCATGCACAACCGTCTCAGATTCTACACTGATGTGCAAAATGTCATCTCAGAATGTGCCACTTATCGGACTTTGTCTCAAATCGGCGCCAACAGCCAAAGTCCGCGTCGTGTGCCAATGCTGTCAGAACAAAGAAGTGCGTCTCCACTGGACACAGGAGCATAACAGCTGGACCAATGAGAGATGGAAAAAAGTGGCCTGGTCGGAGGAACCCAGACTCCTTTTCCAACAAGTTGAAGAAAGAATCAGAATTTTGGGGTAAACAACATAAGTCCATGGAATCACCCTGTTAAGTGTCAAAAGTACAGGACAGTGGTGGCAGTGTCATGGTGGGAGGAATGTTTTCCTGGTACACATTAGGTGTCCCTGATACCCACTGAAGAACATCTGAATAGCACGGCATATCTGAATATCACGTCTGACCAAGTTCATCTCTTTATGGCTACAGTTCATCCACTCGGCAAACGTGGAACACACTTCCAACATGATAATACACCATGTCACAAAGCAAGTATCATCACAGAATGGTTCCAGGAACATTTTAGCAGGTCTTCATTGCTTCAATGGCCTGTACATTTCCCGGATCTCAACTCCCTGAAGTCCTGGAAAAGGGCAGCAACAAAGTTTGCAGCAAGACCATGAAGCCGTCCAATTTGCAGCAACTACAAAACACATTTCCGCATAGTATTACATTCCTGCACAAAGTGTGCATCATCTTGTAGATCCCATGCCCAGACAAATCCATGCTGTTACAAAGGTCAAAGGAGGGACGACCTGCCACTGGACAAGTGCACCTAATAAACTGGCAACTTGGAGTAAAACAGTACGTTGTGGATTAAGCTTTGGCAAAGTCAAAACGTGCATCCATCCATCCATCCATCCATCCATTGTCCTTAACTGCTTGTCCTGGTCTGGGTCAAGGTCGTCGAGTGCCTATTGAAAGAATTCGTGTTTCTGAAATTTCTAGAACAAAAGGTATTTATTTTCTTACATTTTTATCTTGAAAGGATAATGGTGGTGGTCCTGGGGCAAATTTGAAGTTCTGTTAGGGTGGCTATGGCGTAAGGGTGGGAGGAGAGGTGTGATGATTCCCCTTATCAGTCCTTTGGTGAAGGGGTCTCTTTACAGCAATGATGTACAACTGTGTTTTATGGCTTGCTCCAGATGCCTATCGGTATGGGAAAGACAAAGGGCCGCAGAGGCCTGAACATGGGTGTGCCGTTGACTTTCATATGCTATCAAATGCTCCCAGTTCCTGATAGAAACCATAAACAAGAGGTAGTTAATGGTGGAGAAGCAGGTTGTCCCAAGGCAGATAAAGCTGCACATTGACCTTCTGAAGCGGCAAAGCATATCTGCATATATACCTATAAATTCGCAGACACACATGAACAACCACAACCAAACTCAGTCGAAGACAGACAGAAGGAGGAGAGGAAAACATCACAGTCCTCTTATATATTTCCTCATACTTCCCTGCTGCGTTTGCATTTGTTTCTAAAAATAAATGCAATATAAATGTCAAACTTGCAAAGGCCAATTCAAAATTTTCAGTTCAGTTAAATGAATAAATGTCTGTTTACTAGGATCTTAGTGACTGTTAGTACACAAAATGGACTGAAAGCATTTGCTGCCTAATTTCTCTGTGTTTGCTGTCCTGGGGTAACTTTAAGACGTGACAGAGTTCCTGCTTCTACAGGTAAAACTGGCTGTGGAACAGAACAAGCTGACAGCTTTGACCCTTGCTCAAGAAGCCTTACCAGAAGAATTATTAATACTAAGGGGAATCCGGAGGACAAGTTTTTTTGATGATCAATTTGACGTTTTACCGGTTAAAGTACAGTTTTCTGGAAAAAGATGAGGAATCTAAACCAGGGATGGGTGTACTCCTCTTCTTACAGAGAGTGCCTATTCAGTTTACGTTATATACAGTAGTCATCACTGTGCTTTGAACAGAGGAACAAATGCCCTGATGGTGAGAGGTGGATGACCTTTGCCTCCACACCATGTTGACCAATAGTGCTCCCTGGTTTTGAACACAGTGCTTTGCATATGTTCACCGCAGAGAACCTGGTGCTTCTCTTCACGTGACAAAAGGTCACTGCTGCCTTAGCACTCCCATACCAAGAAAGAATATCTAGCCAAAGAATATGGCAGCAGTCACATATCCACCTGTCTGCTCACACGGCAAAAGTCCCTATAATGTGGACAGTTAAACCACATGGTTTGATAATTATTATTTCCATTATCATAATGATATAATTTATCATTATGGCAAATAATAATTATTATGAAGCCAACTTTAACCTAAATGTTATTGTTGCTGAACTTTAAAGAAAGTGGCTCCAGGATTTTGTTTTGCAGTGTACAATCCAGGTATGTGGGAAGCTGCGTTCGCAAGATCATCCCTTGTGTTCGAAAAAAAAAAAATGACCGCACGGAACGCAAGCGTAAAACTCAGCAGCGGTTATGCGTGTCTTTCCTCATTTGGTGCTGTATAAAGAAAATGTTATTTTTGAGACAATAAGCTTTCTTTGCAAATGATCAGTTTTATTTATGCCAAATGCCACTATTTGTCTTTCGTACTGTTCCCTTGGTACTGAAACGTTAATAACGTATAACCCGTCTTTGGCTCCAGCCCAACCTGAAGAGCGTGTACAACCTGAAACACAAAGAATGACAGATCAATCATCCGCCATCAGAATGTGCCCACCACCCCCAGCAGCCCAAACAAGGATAAACGCAACCTTAGAATGTGTGTGGGAGGAGGGGTCATGCTGGGAGTGTGTTTGCACTGCAAGCACCTGAATGGGGAGGCATTGAGCTACAGCCAGCTGCGGGCAACTGATAAACATGGGGTCTCGACTCATTTGCATTTCCAGCCACACACACTTCACACGGATCTGGAGAATGCCTAAGAGGGCAAGATGCATTTATGCGACCGCCGTGACTCAATTCGGTCGAGTCACTCGACGAGTCAAATGAGTCAAGAGGCTTCGGCCTGAAACGTGGTAAATCGCACAGCAGACATTCAACAAAAACTGCATCTGCTGTCTTCTCGACTGGCTTTTTTTCACATTTTTATAAGCCTGTGTCGTCAGACTGTAGTGGTGTCGACGATGGTTTTACTCAGAAAGATTCAAGACAGCCAGATCGGCAAATAAAAACTTTACTGATTCTAAAGGAAAATGCACAGTGTTATAGCAGCTTATATAATACCGAGGCTGTCACTGCTGCGCTTGCTCTTCAAATAGACAAAGACCGGAAAGTTTAATAAACTGGGCTGGAAGCAAGCAAAAGCAACCATTGCCGCTAAGCCTTAAACTGAACAGATGCCGACACACCTTCGAACGCAAAGCATAGCTCACAAAAGAGTATAGGGACTGTAGCTATGGGGTCGCTGTAAATGTATGCAGAATTGACCATAATGAAGCAGCAGCTTCCCACTGGCACCTCATAAAGCCTTCAAGTCAAAGGACAGAATGGGTTTACAACAGTGTTGATGTGTTTCACACCCCAGGGCTGTCTGCCTCTCTGTAGCAGCTTTCAACTAAAAAATTATGACTTTATTCAAAGTTTCTTTCGGTTTTATACCTAGATATAGTCTAGTAGCTTACACATCCATTTCAGGTTGGAACAATACAAAACAACAAAGGTTGTCCAAGGGTCCCGTTTAGCAAACTGCTGAATATAAATCCACGTTCCTGAGCGCTGTCTCACATCTCGCCTGGCACATATTTTTATTATTATTCTCGTTCTTGTTCTTGTTCTTGTTGTTAAAAAGCAGTGCGATACATGATGTGTGCCGGATGCTTAAGTGCTTCATTTAGACTTTTTAAAATCCAATGAAACTGTGTTTCATTATCAAAGTAAGACATTTTTAATAAACCTCCAAAAGAGTACAAAAGTGTATAGATATTTGTATCGTTCATTGTGGTCATTGGAGGCTTTCCGTAGGCACTAAACTCTGCGGTTTCTCTACAGAGAACATCGGCTCACCAGATCCAAGAGACTGGTGATTCTCAAGAAGGTTAAAGTTGGACTTTGGGCCCTGCAGTCACAAAGTGATGAAAGACTTCAGCTGAAAGGACAGCAAAAGCAAAGCAAAATAACACATGCCGTGACATGGACCTGCGGGGAGCTCTGAGGATCTGGAGCAGGCTTTTAGACAATGCTTGTGCCAGTGCCCACCACGAGGCCAAACACTCAGAGCTGATTTTGAAAACCTCCTCTATTTAATAACAAACTCAGTATCACCCCCCTTCCTGAAAAAATGTGCTTAAAACAGTGTTTTGATCTACAGCCCTTTGAATTAACATGATAATATCACTGGTTCCAGACTAAGCTCAGTGCAAACAGAAGAGCTCTTCTTCCAGCTGAAGAAACTGAGATGGACAGAGAAGCCAAACGCTATCTCCAGTCTTCTGAAGGACAGGACTGGTGAAATAAGCCCAAACCGGACCCTAATCCCACCTGCTCCTTAGAACAAAGTATCTAGAAGCTTTAAAGTAATAAGAATCACTCTTTAAAATGTTACCATTTCCAACACTGCTACCATCTTGTTGGAGCAGGGACCACAAACAGCACTTGTGTATTTCTCAGGGGTAGCTGTACAGCAGTTGCACAGGGAAGACAAAAATTGCCCCCGGGCATTCAACATTTATTGGTATGATGCCCACTCAGCTGGTTGTTAACAGTTTTCCTTTTTATTGCCTCCCTTTGAAAGCGAAACCCTACCAATTAAGACGTACTTTACAAAAGGGTTTTGCTTTTTGCCCTAATTGAAAAGACACTCCTTTAATGAGTTTTCCCAACTCGAGCTAAAAGTGAGACATTACTGTCCTGGGGGGAATTAGTACGATGACAATGGGTGCCCAGGATGACTACCTAGGACCCCTCTCATCTGCACCCATTACAGTCTATCAGCACAAACCAGTGGGGCATCCCCCACAAAGGCCTGGTCCTTTACAACTGCATGAGTCGCTCATTAGCTAAGTAGAACCCCCACTTCTGCCCATGTATCTCTCCCCTTTGTGGCTAGAGTTGGCTTTGTCTGACCTAAATGGTCCTAAACAAGGCCCCTTATCTGGTTAATACATATTTACAACCATGTAGGGTAATTGAGGGGGTCCTGTCGTTTTATTTTGCACAGTTTCATCTCTGAGACCATAAACTCATTTACAAGCCCTTTAGCGCAATTGTTTCACAGTATTTGATATTTTGTGGCCTCAGTCTCTGTTTCCTGGGAAGGCAGATGGTTGGATACCACAGAGATTCCCATGGAGGCCTACACTGAAGCGATCAATACGTGAAAGGTCACATGAAGAAGCTGCGCTGGGGTTTCTAGGCTGCTCTTGCCTATAGTTCAATTGCTTTCCCATGCAAGAGCTGTGCTTTTTATCATACTGGAATTCGATATTTATGTAAGCATTTAACATTGAATTTTTCTACTGAAACCGCCGCATGAGTCATCAGTCCTGGGACAGTGGTTCGAGAAAGGACGCAGCAGAAGAATTGCACTCTTACATGCACGTCTGGGTCTTACCACAAAAAATTCCCCTAAACAATCTGCACGGTTGGTGCAACGTCTGACACGTTCTACTAAAGAAGGCTCTGCTGCAGCACTGGTTAAGCTACGAAATGTGAAACGGAGAGTTCCTTAAATATACGGAACGCAGTTTTTGTCCCGTTACGTTTTTTTGCTAAACTCGGCACGCTTGACTCTACGTGTAGAAAAAAGAGAGGAGCTGTGGCGTGTATTTGTTTTCTGTTGTAAGAATGTTGTAAGCCAGAGCACCCGAAACAAGGGAGCAGAGGCGTCCAGTGAATTGTGTCAATAAAGAGCACAGCTGTGCTAATGTGTGCAGGAAACAATGGGGGAGAGCTTAGCCGCCTGAAGACAAGTCAGGGAAAATCCCTGATAGGCAAAGACAAAGGAGGCCGGGATGGCCCCAGTACCACAGCCCCCCCAGCCGACCACCCCAGCCTCCGTCATCTTCACCACCACTACCGCTTACACCCCTTCCCTTAACCTTACGGTGATCTCCAAAATTGCGTAGCAAAAATAATGGGAATATGAAGGCTAGATACGGAACGACGAGTATTACCGCAAATTCCTAAATCTGCACGCAATAACTTCACTCCACAACGTACACGGGGTGCAAGGCAGCGACGGGGTTAGTGAGTGAATACTCTGGATGTTAGGAATTTCAGCTGGATGACAAAAGTCAGGTATCAGCAAAGTATCTCAGTATCCTGACAAGGCAATTGGATACCAGTTGGTTGGTACATAATAGGCACGGTCCTCCAACGATCAAACAATAATCGCTGAATAAAATATAATAACAACCAACAGCTATCAGCCTCAAATCAGGATTCCTGCAAGTGGTTAGAATACGTTTGCTGGGTCAGTGCCTAATGATTTAACATGGCATCAAAGTGTCTTGACCCCAGAAGGAGACCAACTGTCCAAGGGCTATTTGTGAAGCTGCAGGATTCCAATTACTACACTATTCTTCTTGTCCTGCCCCTAAGAATCCCGATTAACACTCCCGTGAGACGTTTTGCCTCAGGCTTCCTTACCCCATTTTAGCATATTGTTTTACCGGCTTCCATGTTTTGGAGAAGAACCTGACCGTTTTCTTTCTGTTCCATGTTCCTGTGTCCAAACCTCGAGTCAGTGACCGGTGAACTGTTGAAGGTTCAGTTAAACAGAGCTGGTACACAGGAGGAGAGATCCTGGGCACCAATCCTCAGCTGCAGGTCCGAGACCTGGTTTAGGAGACAAACTCAAATTTGAAAGAAACTGCAAAGTATTTCACAACAAACTCTTATGTTCAAGTAAAATTTTCCCAAATCTGCCATTTAGCGTTGCAAACGTGGCCACGATAAGTTGGTCAACGGGTAAGGTGCCTTTACTTTAAAAATGAGATACTTCTGAATTAGGCAAGACACTTTCCTACATGTCCTAAAATGTACTTGAGTGACAAATGTAGAATAATTACTTTTTCAATGCAAACTTATCCTAGTGTGGGTTGCTGGGGTCCAGAGCCTATCTCAGAATCACTGGGTGACAGGCTATGAAACTATTGCCTGGATGGGATGCCCCTCCATTACAGAACACACTTATGATAGTTGCAGTTCAATTTATTGATTTTCTAGTTTGTAAAAGAATGCATAGCAAAAGTACAAATTATTCATTTGCAGATTTGTCCTACCTTATAGCTATAAGCCCCCCGTGCACAGGATTATGGCATAACGAAAGCTTTCAAAAAAGCCTTTGCTTGCTTTTTCCACCAATTTATTGCTATGAACCAGGGCACAGAACACGACAGAACAACTTACTGGTCTAAATCATAAGAATGGCATGAGAGTGTGGATTGAGCCGGGCGATGAGTTATGGTCCACAGCAAATTGATTGGCCACTGAGGGTTAAAGATAAGCTGCTGAGGTTTTGCCATGGAGGACACTGATGGCCCTGTCCATCCATCACTGTCTTCACCTCTTCTTGAAACGGTTCTGTGCCAGATTCCTCCATGAAACTCCTCCTTTCAGAACAAGGGCAGCAGATGCTGCCTCCAGTGCCTCCTCCGTTGCCGTCTGTGGCGGGTGAAACTTTCAAGCACCTCCCTTGAACCCCATCTCAGGGCACAGTCCATTCCCGGGAATACATAGGTCATTGTGTATGTTTCGTAGACGCCAAAGGGATATGTCAGGACCCTGGACTCGCCCTTTCTGCAGATGAAGGATGATAGCACATTGAACTTGCTTAAAGAATTTCCTCTTTTCATGTCTTTAAAAGCAGATATTTTGGAGGGAACAGCTGGATCAAGCTACACCCTTTTACAAAGAGGGGTGGAGTTAGTGGGTACACACGTCAAAGATTTTTTTATTACAGCAGATGACAATATTCAAAAGTTAAAAGTTATACATTTAATGTTTTAGCAGTTTGGAACAATTATTCACACTTTCTTTTGTTTATGTCTCTGAGTAAATGAAAGTTTCGGCTACAACATGTGATAGACACAAGCCACCAGTTTCGGTCTGAGGCAGAAACTCAGTACTGTTGGTTAAATCACTGATAGTTATGCAGAAATTCTATTTTATATATATATATATATATATATGGAGTGAAAAAAGCAACTTCTTCTGCACACAGTTTGTCAAGATACCATATCTATCTATCTGCTACAAAATGTATGCTATGCCCTAAAATTTTTGCTGAACATCAATAAGCGCACATTACTTGCAGTATGCAGACCACAGAGTCTTCCTTTCTGTCCAAGTGTGTCAAATTAATCGATAAAAACTGAAAATAAATTTGTAAATTTTATTTAGTCCCGTTTAAACGGTCTTTATCAGACATTTTTTGAGAAGGACATCAAAGCAATTGTGTGGAGCGTGCCAACGCCTCCCTACAGCCTTGAAGGGATCGTGACGAAATACCAAAAGACCCATTTTTCCAAGGTGTGATTTTACTCAGTGGTCAGCGTGGATAATCTCCCATCTTCCATCATCCTGAGAGCTGTGTCCAATCGCATTGTCCAAAGCAGCAGGTAGCCCATCTAGTCAAGGCTACAGGGCTGACCGTTTCCCCCAACTGGACGGCCAGCTTGCGGACAGGCCAGGGGTCAGCGCCCGGCCTGGACACAAGCTGGACATTTAACAAATAACGTTTACAGCACAGAGGAAGATGATTAATGGTCGGGCAGTTTCAGAGGTCAGTGTGTCACTTCGGCTTCAGTGCGCAATAACATGCAGAATCTGGCTTTCCTTACTGCTCTTTTTTTCCACTTTTTTGATATGGTGTGTTTCTGACTTCTGTTCTTTCTCATTCTGTTCATCTGCCTTCCTTTTTCTTCCATCCAAAATGATTAATATTTTGCTGAACCATTAAAATAAATCTTAGATACACTACTCTGTGGACAAAGGTAAAATACCTCACTTACTACTATATGTCTATCTATCAACCATTTATTTATTTATTGATTTGGCTCCTTGGAAACATACAAATTTCAGAGCAGTCAGTATTTAAAATGACCGCTGCAGTCGTCAGTGAAATGTTTAAAAAATGAAGATTGTATTAAGGGTGAAAAATAAAAGAAAATTTCATGTGATGTATAAGATTTCATGAAAAACAGTACACCGCAACAATGTTAGAACCAACTGGTGTTACTAACAGATGCCAGTGGACGGTTAACCTGTTTTTAAGGAGCACTGGCTGCAACTACAAATGGTTAAAATTGTCACATTTCCCCAGAAAAAATTTGTTCTGTCCACTCTGTCCTCCTGGGTGATGGTTCCTGAGATCTGCCAAAGAAATGGCAGCCAGTCAGATCTGTTGTCGACCGCGGAGGCGGCATAGACAAGTGGCATTGTGCCTCCTGCCAATTGTGATCCCGGGAATAATTCCACAACGCCCCCACCACACCACCCCCTCTGGCTCTCGCCCCAGGATGACCCACGAGGCAGCATGGTGCCCAGCAGGAGTGCTCTCTCAACGGAACTAATACGGGAGGTTGACTAGGGGTTACAGGTACTTTTCATGCCACTAGGCAGCCAGGCTCCCACGTCCTGCTGCTAGAAATTTGTCATCTCATTCCCTCCTTTTCGGAGTGTGTCAGCGTGGGCCCCTGATGGGAGATTTGTAGATATGATAACTCGATTAGACCCCAGGATGGATGACGCTGCGGCAGAGAGCCGGCGGTGCTGCTTAACCTCTCCTCAGGAGACCAACCGTTGTGGCTGCTAGAAGTCACGGCCCCCTGGCTACCTACAAATCACAGCCCTAAACTTCTGCCGTAGAATTTGGAAACTTAGCTGCAATTGAAAGAAATCCTTACTTGCAACATAAATTGAGAAGACCTAAAACTAAATTTTTGTTAACCAAAATATGAATCATTTTATGCATGTTCACTAACAAGTTCTCTCATTTTCTCTTACCAGCAACAATTTCTTACAATATAATATAATACATAACAAATGATAGAAGACATATAACAGTGCAACTATATTACGGATTATATATAGGTTACATTATAAGTCGAAAGATAATAATTTTCCTATATGTACAATATACACTTATATGTTATATTGCTATATTACTTGTATGTCTCTCCAAGTTGAAAGGAGTTTTTCTGAGTAGATTTGCAAACATCCCTGTATATAGGAAAATAGCTTTTAATGGTTTATTCGGTCTATTTTAGTGTATTCCCTCTGTAAAACATTGTGCCATGGAATTCCATGATGATTGGTTTTAATGGGAAGCTTACGTTAATGCTTTGTTTGAATTGTAAGCCTTATTAGAAGATAAAATGACTGCCAGATGTGTGTTTAGGCCCAAGCCAGCAAAGCCTGCTTAATTTGGGCAGGGCAGGGTGTGAGACTGCTGATCCCGGATAGTCTGCAAGGCATTAGCACAGAAGACAATGTAACAGGTGGAACAGCACACATTTCCGCTCCTTTCCGGAAAAATCCTCTTAATTACTACCGTAGGATATGTTTTCCCTCCATTTTCTCAACCATCGGGTCTGAGGATTGCCACGTTCGATCCAAAATTAATTTCTTGCAAATCTTTGGCACGTTAACCTTCAAGATGCCAAACTGGCAGTTGGAGCCCACTTGTTTATTTTTAAATAATAGCTCAAGATTTGTTTCATTTCCCTGTTTTATCTTTACCTCCTGCAAATGAATGCATTACCTTCTTTTTGTCAGAAATCAAGTAATTTTTTCCCCAAATCAACGTATTTTTTTGTAAAAAATTCTGACAAGTAGGTATATCGACATTCTATATTTCTGTAGGAACATCTGACGGTCTTTGATTCCACTGTTAACAGGCGATGCGAGAAGGAGATCGAATGCTTAATGCTGGAGCAATTGAGGGAAAGTTCTGCGTTCACAGGTACTATAGCAGGAGTGGGATGGTTAGAAGATATGCTCACCACTTCTGAAAACATTCCCACAGCATCAGGGCACAGGCCGCAGCACACAGCTCGTGCTGATTTTTGATGCCTCAGTAATATCCTTCTATACCATTATGTTTTTTTTCAAATGATTTTTCAACTCAATTTGCAATGTCAAATTTCAATAGTTAATGTCATATTGGTGACAAACAATGTTAAAATGACGATAAGGTATGTGTTAAACAATAATTTAAACTCATAAATTGAAGATGGAATCACCGTTAATTTCAATGGGAAAAATTCCTAGGCCCACAGTCACCCCCCCCCCCCCCCTTTCTCAAGTAACCAAAAAACCCCACAAAANTTCAATGGGAAAAATTCCTAGGCCCACAGTCCCCCCCCCCCCCCCCGTTTGCTAAAGTAACACAAAAACCCATCAAAACAAACATAAATAATGTTTCTATTTGAAAAAATAGACATTTCCTTTCAGCAGTGAAATAGAGAAATCTAATAATAATATAGGTCCAGTAGATAAACTGAGATGAGATCACAAGATCACACAAGAATCACAGCGCACAACTTGAATCAAAGATGCGGAGAGAGTGACTGCAGACAAGAACGGTTGGTGCTGCCATAGTCAGAACCACATTATACTCATTCCTTCAAATCCATCAGACATAATTCATCTGTCACAGATCCACAGTCACTCGTACACTGCAGTGGCTGCCCACGTGAACTTTGAAAATTCCCCCAGACTCAGCTCTGGTTTCTTTGCATGATATTTAATCATAACTTGACAAAGGGTATTGGTATTTAATAATTTCACGTGTTTTTTCCAAAATTTGTAAGCTCAGTGCTTCTATCTCAGGGGTTACCTGTATTTTTATATTTCATCACTTCAGACAGCAAATAATATGCGTCCTTAGTTTATTATTGATGCGTGTAGCCAATGACTTTCTTCCAGAGGACTTACAGAATAACATTTGTATACTTAACTTGCTTTGTCTATCACAGTGTTGTTGCTGTATCAATTCAGGGTAAGTACCTTAGTCAAGAAAACTACAACACGAGTATGGATTCTAAGCAAGAGACTTTCAGATTACAAGGTCATAAATGTAAATACTATAATCTACCACCAATAGCTCCATTGTTTCTGGTAAATACAGCAATTCCTTGGTATCCAAACTCTCTATATCTGAATTTTCGCTATAACAGCTCATGAAAATTAGTACCTGCATTATCAGTATTCGAATGAAAACTTTTGCTATGACAAATTTTAATACAAAGCTTATTCGTGATAAAAAAATCAAAACTTGAATAAAAATCAACATAAATTTGTTTAAACCTACAAATAAATACCGCACAGACTCATGAAGTGTACTATGATCAAATAATACTGTATGTATTCTAATAACTCTACTGCGTTCTGTTACAAATTTATCCAAAGCTAGACATGTGATGCACTGGTGTTATCACCTGTTTCCATTTGTTGAACATTTCATTGTTTTAAAAGAAACCAATTTATTTAAATGTCAGTTGTTGTGTGAAACAAAAAGGCAGAAGTAGCCAGTTGCTTTGGCACAAATATAATATAACATTATAGTAACAGTACACAAACATTAAGTGTTTTCTTATTAGGTGACTGGTGTTTACAGTCTATAGTTAGTATAGATATAGATAGACAGATAGTTATAGCTGTTTTGCCTGGAGCACGTTATTTATTTATTTTCCCCCATTTAAAATAATGGGAAATAGACATTCGGTGCCTGAAAAATTTGGCATGAAAAGCATTTTCAGGGATAAATTAGATTTGTTTACTGAGGAATGATTGGATATTTTTCCCAACCTTTATACTGTGATAATGTTTGCATGTTTACATCATGTCTTTCACTGTTAAAAATTATGCTTGCTAGCATTTAGGTAAATATGCTGCTATCTTTATGGGTTTTTTATCCGCTCTGTTAAAGCACTCAGAATGTATATTCAACTGACCCTATCAGTCCAGTCATCCCACACACAAGGGAATGTAATTTCACCCTTATATGTTTTGTTTAGCAGATGCTTTTCTCTAAAACTCATTGTATTTAAAAACATACCAAGAAGTTTAACTAAAGACATGCAATTATCGAACTACAGCTTGTTTGCCACCATTTCTGCTCGCACACATTACTGGTGAGAGTGAATTAATTTTAACACAACTGAAACAAAAGTGAGAACCTGCCATGTTTTAATTTAGGACCCCTTGTGAGAGGGACGAATGAAATGCCAGAGGTGTTGAGCACTCTTTCGGCGGTGTAAGGAATGACCAGGTCATGTTACTGTGAGGAAGCTGATCCTCTGATGGTCTTGTAGGCTGTTAAAAGAGACTTGAACTTGATGAGGGCAGCTGCAAGAAGCCAGTGGAGAGATCTGAGGAGAGGAGATGCATGGGAACACAGTGGCCGGTCAGATACAATTCCTGGCATTACATTGGAGAGAGGCTTGATGAGGGGGCTGGAAGATAAAGTGGGAGGGAGCTGCAGAGGCCTGGGTGAAGTATTAGCATAGTCTGGAGAATGAAGTTTTGCTGGGAGCCTAGACATGGATGAGGAACATGGATGTCAACATTGGTAATGGACTAAATTTTGAATGCAAACAACAAGGAAAAGTTGTCAGCAGTGATAGTAGAAGAATGAGCTGGAGAAAGAGGCACAAAGAGGGAAAAAGCAGTGATGAAAAGGCTATCAGGCAGAAGACCTGGAAACTATTTAAAAAACTCACCGCTTTGCGCAAGATGCAGCAGAAATTTCCCTCCTACAGCAAAACAAAAAGTCAAACTCCCAGCATCTTACAAGGAGTACATTCAAAATACACAACTTGGTTAGACCACACAAGGCAACCAGAAGTCCACCCCACAATGAAAGTATGTCAACTGCAAAGAAAATCATTCCTGTATTAAAGTGTCACACCGAATTCTCTTGAAAGGCAAATCATTGCAAATGGCTTGTGTGATTTTATTTCAGTTTACACATTTATTTAGCAGATGCTTTTCTTCAAAGTGACATACAGTAATTATTGACTGTTATTTAGGAGATACTTTTGTCTAAGAAAACTTATAATACTAGATGCACAGAACCAAACTCTCCACCCACTTACGCAGCAGAGCAATATGACATACACATCACACGTTCACACACTACAGGCAAGTGAATCACAAATTCACTGGAAACATATTTTGACTGCGCGACTAAACCAACTCAAACACAGGGACAAGAGGGAAACTCCACACAAACTGCCATGCTATACAAGAACATCAGAATAGAGCAATATAAAAGAATAATAAAACAAATTATGAGACTTTTGTGAGGGGGTTCTTTCAGGCAGAGTCTGAATACTTTACAAGGCACTCTATATGCAACTCAGCATTTCTTGAAGCAATAAAGTATACCAGTCCTCCAGGCTTTAGCCGGCAGCTTTTTCGTCACAGCCATGGAGAATCCCCTGATCATCCCGCATTTCCTCGGTAGTATATTCAATAATAAATGGGTAAAAAACATTGTCACGAAGGTATCCCAGAGGCAGGAACAGTGAACTGAATATGTCCCAAAACAGGTCGGAATCATGGAAATACTTGGTAACTTATTTAACTGAAGCCTTTATCTCACAAATCATTATACTTTATCTGAACACATGCCTGTTCAATAAAGGGGGTCAAAGACAACCTTCATCTTAAACATGAAGAAGAGCTGTTCAAAATAGGATCTTCCTTTATTTCACCCAACTAAACAAACAGAAGTGGTGCAGCAGCTGCAAAAACATTGTTGGCTTTCCACCAGGGTTGGAAATCTTCAGCCGCAGGGTATTATGTAAAGTGCACCCAGGTCTAAAAAGGCAGGACTAGTTACTGTCAGAGCAGAAGACTTTCAGACAAGCGCGTTGCAGTAATGATGCACACTTTTCTACCAGTCAACACTGGACCAGTTGGAAGGGATGCGTCCTCTTAACTGTCTACTGTTGGTCCTGAGGACTGTGACAGAAATGAGTGTCTGCGACTTAAAGGCGAAACAGCATCCCGGAAAGGCCTTGCACTCCCCATACCTTTCTGCGTGCACCAGCAATGGGTGCCGCCCTTCACTGGTTAATACCAGCTATCAGTGGATGTCATTAGCACTAGAGATGGAGAAGAAGAGGACCAAACATCATCAAACTGAAGCCACCACCTATACGTGATTTCGCAGCCATTAGCAGAGAAGGCTGGAGCAGCGCAGGATTGGTGATGTTCCATCACACAGATGCTGTCTGTCTGTTTGCCTACCATGTATTTCAGCTTGTCAGCAGGGAGGCCTGACGACATGAAGGTGCAGTTAATGCACAGCGACATTTATGTAAATATAGTCATGAAGTGCCAGCTCTCTGCTGTCACTCTGGTTCTATTCTCACAGACACCACAGACATACTGTGGCCCTCAATACAGAAAGCAAATTTAAGCCCTCAGCTCATTCTTTTCTTTATTGCTCTTTTTTGTGCAAAATTACACAAAATCCAAAGAGAAAAATATTATTTTTAACCTTAATCTGTGCCCCAGTCAAAGCCAGGATGGATGATTGTGTCAAAAGTATTTGGAAACTAGAGGTTCCTCCCGCATCGATCGCCGGGTGTCTCTGTGTGCTGTTTGGGATGTCCTCAGCAGCGGCTTCCCAAAGCAAGAGGATCCACTGCAGAATGAAAATGATTTATACGGTTAGATGAACTGTTAGAACAGAAAACCTGATATTAGATGCGTGAAGTAAAACACGGCAGTGTTGCAGGAACAGGGTCATCTGCACATCAAGCCCATCATTTGCTGCACGACTACTGCGTGTGTCTTGCATGTAAAGTAAACCCTGAAGCAGTTCATCACTGCAGGGAACTACTTGATGTTCCATCAGAAGACTGTGGCATACAAGGCAGATAAATACTACATGGTCAAAAGTATGTGGACACATGAACACCACAGCCATATGTGCTCATTGAATGTATAATTTCAAAACGTCGACATTAATATGGAGTTTGTCCCCCCCTTTGCTGCTATGATACCCTCTGCTTTCTGTGAAGTAGATTTTGGAACATAGCTGTAAGGATTTGTTTTCATTCTGATGCAAGAGCTTCAGTGAGGTCAGACATTCAGGTGGAGTGATGGAACCTGGCTTGGAGTCATTGTTCCAACTCATTCCGAAGGCGTTTGATGGAGTTCAGGTCTGGGCTCTGTGCAGGCCAGTCAAGTTCTTCCACACCAGACTCAGTAACCCATGTTTTTATGGACCTCGCTTTGTGCACGGGGTCGCTGTCACGCTGAAACAGAAAAGGGCCTCCTTCCTCAAACTGTTGCCACAAAATTGGGAACAAACAGTTGTTTAGAATGTCACTGTATGCCTGACCATTGAGATTTTCCCTTCACTGGAATTCAGAGGCCCAAACTGTGAAAAAACAGCCCCAGACCATTATTACTCCACCAACAAACTTTACATGTACACTTGACACTATGCATTCAAGCAGGTAGCATCTTCTGGTATCTGACAAACCCAGATTCCTCAGTCACGTATGGTGATCTTAGGATCATGTGCAGCTGCTCGGCCACAGAAATCCAGTTCATGAAGCTCACGACCAACAGTTCTGGTGCTGACGTTGCTTCCAGAGGCAGTTTGGAACTGGATAGTGAATTGTGCTAAGGAACACAGACTATTTTTATGCGAAACTCCCTTCAGCACTCGGTGGTCCTGCTCTGTGAACTTCTGTGGAGGCGGTTCTGTGGTGGAGATGTTTCCAACTCACAGTAACAGAATTAACAGTTGGCCAGGTCAGGTCCAACAGAGCAGAAGTCTGATGAACTGATTTGCTGGAAAGGTGCCACCCTATGACAGAGCCATGCAGAAAGTGACTGAGCTCTTTGGTACGATCCAATCTACTGCAGATGTTAGTCTCAGGAGACCGTTTGGCTGTACGCTGGATTTTATAAACCTGTTAGTGATGGGTGAGGCTGAAATAGCCAAACAAATTAATTAGAAGGGGTGTCCACATACTTTTGGCCATGTAGTGTATCATGTAGATGATGTGTAAAACATCCTGAGGTTCAAGGCTTCCATGGAAACCATCAGAGCACTGGTCCTCTTCCAGCCGATTTGTTGTAACATAATCCCAAAGCACGATAAATGGGGCAGCAGTCAGGTAGGTGCTAGAACCACTGCCTTTGGACTCAGAAGAGCCAGGTTGGAGTATGACCTGCTGCTGCAGGATCTTTCAGTAAGATACTTCCTGCAAGTTGCTACAGTACAAATTCCTCAGATGCATAAAAGATTAAATCATTGCGATCAGCTTAGGATTCTAAGTTGCTTTGGGGGGAAACAGCACCTGCTGAATAAATAGGTGTAATTCCCCAGATGCTGATGATTCTGCATCTTCTGAGGTAGAGGTGCGCAAAGTTGGAGGGGTACCCACTGCACCTCCCAAGCAGGCGTGGTGATCTGACAGGCGCCATCATTACGTGGGCACTGGAGAGCGAGACTCTGCGTGACACCTATTTGCCTGGCGGAGGGAGATGCGCACCTGCCAGCGAACACCAGCACAAACTCTTCAGGGTGGAGGCTGAGGGCTGAGGTGACAAGTGTCACCCGGATCAGCAGGATTAGGTGACAGCAGAGGGTGTAATGGCCCATTCGGTCGGCGCTTTAACCGAGCTCCCCTCAGTAGTACAGGAAATACTGTCACCTCACAGCGGGTCACTTTACACGCCGCACCATTCAGATAACAGCTGTAATGCCACCGGAAAGTTTTGAAATTAATTGTTTGTTGAAATCAATGAATAGAATAAGAACAAGACAGTGACGGAATTCTAGAAACATCCGCATGGAGTCTACTGCAGCCATTCCAAAAGAAAACAAAAACATAGCAGCGGTGTCTCACAGTTTGTATGGAGTTTGCATGTTCTTCCATTGTTTACATGGGTTTTTCCTCCATATGTCCAGGTGCCCTCCTACAGTCCAAAGACATGTTTCAGGTGGATTAAAGAGTCCAAGCATCTCCGGTGTGTGTGTACGTTTGCTACGCGATGCTGGAATAACTGCAGTGAGTTTAGGGTACTGAATCCGACACTGTAGGTCCGGCTGGAGTCGGCTGAACGCAGTGTCTTCGTTGTTGCACATAGCTTTGGAGAAAAGTGTACATTTCACCAACTGAGAGGGCGCAAATAAAGATATGTGACAGTAGTCACTTTTCATATGACTATTCAGCTCTTGGTGCTACTCTGGTGAGAGGTGTACTGTGTGAAAGATAAACTGAACTGAATCGAACTGAATTAAAAGTAAATGGTTTCCGCCGCATACTTAACTGCGACTGAGAGTTGGTTTGTTGCATAAAAAGTTGAATTAAAAAAGTCAGTCGAGACACAGAGAAAGCACAGAACTGGCTCCTCCTCAATCCTATATGTAGCTACGGGTGTCATGTGAGCCACCAAAATGTACAGCATTGCACTGTGTGACTGTACTTTGATAATTATTTGTTTTTATTTCTCTCTTTTGTCAAAATGCATTTTTGTTTACAGGGTTGTTAGTCGCTTTGGAGAAAAGCGTCTGCTGAATGAATAAGTGTAGTTTAAATGTCAGCTACACGACAGCTCCGTGGGATGGGGCACCGCAGTGGGGCCTTTCGGCCAGGAAAAAAACAGCGGACTCTGTCTCTTCCGCTGAGCAGAAGAAGCAGGCACGCAGCCAGCCTCTGGTGAGCCGGGACGCCTCGTGCGCCTGCCTGTGCATTCTGAGGTTCCTGACAGCAGAATTTAAAACAAATTGGAAATAAGAAAGCGCAATAAAGAATCACGGCCAGAACTAGAGCAGGATGTCGAAAAACTTAAGGCATAACTTATGGATACTTTCGGATATTTGGTATCCATCAGCAAATTGGGTGAATATTTGGTACACAACTTGGATTGGGATGCTATCTGTGTTTATGAAAAGAATATATACTAAATACTTCTCAAAAACTTTGGAACTGTGAAATAAAGGTGTTAGAAGAGGCAGGTTAAGAGAAAAGTTTCCAGCAAGTCATTCGAATTACTGTGTTGCTGTAAAATAATGGCCTTAAACATGATTTTCTAAGGTTTATTTGATAAGTACAAAATTATTCTGATAAGCAGCCATATAAAATTTTCAGAAGAAGTTTTGTTAAAAAAAGCTGACCCTAAATGTAGTCTTGACCACCATACAGATCTTTAGCTCGTGGCTTAACTTTAAGAAGTACAAGTTTCCTGTAAAGCTGCCTCCTCACCCTGAAATCCGAGCGAGATCCTTGGCCCTTCCACAACTGGTTTTCCAGAGGGACATGACAAACAGGATTATCCCCTGTCGACACGTTGCTGATCCACGGATCGGACGGCCCCCGGCCATGTCCGTGCCCCAGTGCGGCCAGTTGACAATCCCCTCACAGGCGTCTAATCCATCAGGTCCTGTCAGGATATTCTGTTGCTCTCCGCCCCCGTATGGACCTGCATTTGCCTAATCCGCGGCCCATGAGAATAGAGTCATAGTGGGGCCTGTTTACCGGCCACATCTGAGTCAACAAACCCGACAACAGAGAAGAAGCATTTTTTCACCCTGTCTTCCCTTCTCATCTCTTAGAAGAGAAGTTGGCCAGATACCACACAAAAGCTCCTCTTTCTCAAAATTCTTAAGTGTAATCCCTACTGCGAAAAGTCGTGATTGGGGATTACCTGCATCCTTAGGAATTCAGCTGTTGCTTTTTAGCGAAACCCTATCCAGTTCAATAATAAGACCTTTGTCTTATTGTAGCAGCAATTTGCACTCAATTTAAATAACCAAATCGATCGCGTTCTGCAAAATACTCCATCATCCAGTTCATACGCAGTCTGCTGTATTTAAGCTTTTCGATTTCCACTATATTTCTTTCTTACCACATTCTTCTTTGAAGTAGGAGACGCAAGGCTTGTCAGATGCTGCAACAGAACGCACCTTCTAAAGGTGACAAAGGGCAGTAAGCAGTCACTATAAGAGAACGTTTATTAACTACGCTGAATCCATTAAAATGGTTTCTAAATCTTTCAGACAGCTACAGTCCTGCTGGTAACTCAACGTCACCGAACGTCACTTCCAACTTCTGTGCCACATACCGATGTTTTCCAGCAAGCGACTGAAAATATAAACAGTGTCACTGCTGAATTCAGCAGAATTTTTCAAATATCTAGCTGGTATCTGAGGTGTATAATGCTTTTTGAGGTACTTACTTCTACTGGCTAGAGGGCTGCATGTGTTTCCGGAAAGGATGAAAACGTTTTGACTGTTTGAAAATGTTTTCAGAAGACATACATACAAAACTTCCAAGTCTGAAATCAGACGCTGTCCCTCAATGTCACTTCTTGTTCATATAGCCCAAGTCATCTTAGACTCCGCAGCCAAACAAATTTTCTCCCAGAAAACTGCAAAGTGCTACAGCTTTTTTTTATTGTAATTTAAGCATTCAAATTCCCATTCGGTAATTTAAAAGGCTCAAAGCAAATGCTACTTCTCCTACCTGTCTCTAGTCAAACACAGTTAGAAACAAAGCTGTGATGGAAAAGGTCTGTCTAGAGGAAGGTGGTCTGAAGAAAATCATTTCTAATTTCATTTTTGTCCTGATAATTCAGATATTTACAGGAAACTGGAAACTTATACTGGATATACTGGAAACTTTTTCGACGAGGGGGTCACAACATTTTCGTAAGACAGTTGAACTGCAAAAAAAGGAAAACTTGAGCCATGTGGTTTGAGAAGATTTCTAAAACAAAACCAGAATCATTCATTTAAGATCTTTATGACGGTCACAAAAGCTCGGTCATGCCTCGGGAGTTACTTTACTTGCAAGAAAGTACTTTCCAAGGGTGAACCTCGGACTACTTGACTCCTGCAGTGGTCCTCCTGAGGACAGGCACCTTGGATAGTGACAAAACAACACTTCCCTCTGCTGGCTCCGCCATGCCACTGCTTCTATGTTACTCCCTCTCTCGGCGTGTCTTTACTATATTTACTGCTCCATCACTTCTTAGTTTTTGTAAAAAGAGCGCAGAATTTACCCGTTTACGGGGAACGCTAGTCTTACCCTGTCGGTTCACGGTAAGTATCTCAACCAAGGGTGCTGCAGTGGGTGGGGAAATGAAGAGGCAGGATTCAGGTTACAGGTCAGTATCTCCAGCTGTAAATCCCTGTGTCTTGCATTGCTTCATACCTTAGTCTTAAGCTACACTTATGAAGACAGAAAGAAGTTGCAAGAAGTTGAAAGAAGAATTGATATCAGTCTGAACCGTATTTTTTTATCTTGCTATCTTTTCAAGGTTAACTTCAAATTAAGCCATGAATCGTAGGACAAGACAAGCACAGAAATAACACAGTTTGTGTTCTGAACTGATGTCAGTCTTGGTAAACATGAAAATCTCACATACTTATGTCCACGTTGTCTGTCTTTCTAACTAAGGATTTGTGGCATCGCCGGTGAGCTCTTTCATGCACAAAAGATTAAGATTCTGTAGATGTTTCACCTTTATCTGCTGAGCTGTCCATTGAGTGGTGAGGACCCCCAGGCTGCAGGGTTAGCCCACTCCTGATCCCCCCATAACAAACAAATGTGTAAAATACAGATGTGAACACCTCTACTTCAACTGTTCACACAGTTGTAAACATAATATAACATCATGCAATGGATTCTACAAAGTTTCTTGTGGAACTGCTGAAGCTCATCAATTTACACGTGTAGTAAATAAAGAACACGGGTTTTTGAAAAAGTACATTTTCAAGAGTCAAGAATCCTTTTCTGTGGAACGTCCTCATACAACAGGCATACAAAAAGGAGAACGAAATGAAGACCCCCAGGTCCACAGTCCACAGAACAGGAGGAAGAAGTACAGTAAGTCAACTTTACATGCATAGACATGATGTCCAGATACCTGGTTTATGCCAAGGAATTTTGGTCAGTGAGCTGTAAACACTGGCGAAGGATGAGCCTGAGATGCAGAGTGAGGTAACTGCAAGGTCTGTAGGCTCATGAGATTTGTTCTCCTAGAGATGCTTCTTCAATGTAAATCTCAGCCAGGGTTCAGAAGCCAAACCCATAAGTGCGGCAAAAATTACGGACAGGGAGCCAGGTGGAGTTTGACAATGGCCAGGCTGTATGCTAATGGAGAGACTAAAGACCCTGTCTTTGTAAGATGGTGGGCCAGGTTGGGAAGAGATCGAAGCTCAGGGTCGAAGAGACATGTGGACGACGAGGCACTTCGGCTGTTTGTTGCTGCACAGCACACACTCAGGTTCCTACTGCATACGGGGGAGTGGTGAAGTTCAGCGGTATGCTGCACGTGCAGAGAGGTGAAATTGCATTACAGCTGATTTCATAGAACAAAATAACACAGCAAAAGTTTTGCTCATGTGTGGAGCAGACCTTTGCAAATCTTCTATGACCTTACATAAAGTCATCTGTGTAAAAGTGCAGTTTGTACAGAAGTGTGTACACGGAGGAGCACCATAGTAACACAACACACACTTGGGTAAGTAATAAACAGCAAAAGCGCTTAATACGTGCCGCTCTCCCGGATCCAAAGATGTTCCACACAGTGGCATGTAAACAAAGGATGACACTGTCTATTGATCTCCACCATGACCAGCTATACAGAGAAATGCTTTCTGTATTTTTCGTCATCAGTCACAGTTTCCACTGAGCGGTTAGTCTTGCGCTGTCCTTCAGTCTTCACTGACTGCACTTTCCTGTAGCTATTCTTGGTTTTCTTCTCTTGAAAACACTTGATAGGCCTTCATTGCTAACAGTTTAGACAAAACCGCTTTATACTCTGTGCCTCCAAGCCATATGATTGAGGTAGAGCTCCAGTGCTTGCTGTCAAATTTCCACAATGTGGTTCCAGTGCATGGGCTGTCAAAGTCTGTGAACCTGATTTATTCCTAACTAGCTGTGTTACTCGGCATTGGCCCGGGTCGGAAAGGTGAAAGGGAATAATACGTTACATATAATCAGCGCTGTGTGTGTGGGTCTCGTGTTTTTTTTATTAATTTTAAAAATCCGTCCATAGTATTAAATAGTGTGTGTGGTGTCCGCCTTTGTGTGCGGGGCATGAGAAAATGTGTGTGAAAGAGATAAAGTGCACAGGCGTGTGCGTGGCGGAGCAAAAAACATTTGTCAACATGTCCTACTTCAGCATGAAACCCGTTCCACATTTCGTAAGTTGTGTGTGTCTGTGTGGGGAGTCAGAAAATGTGTCTACGTGTCATATGTCAGTCTGTGTGCTGTCTGCTACTGAGTGTGTGTGTGTGTGTGTGTGTGTGTGTGTGTGTGTGTGTGTGTGAGAAGTGGGCAGTTTGACAATCTGTAAAAATGAACTGAAATCTGCACATGTCACCGATGTGTGCAGCACCCTGTGTGTATGTGTGGTCGGCTACACAAACACCTGACCTGAGGTGAGAAGTACCTCTGTGCCAAGTTTCCAGGCTGTGGCTTAAAAAACAAAGCTATGCATAAAAAAGTGAGATGATTCTTTCTAGACACAGAGATGGTTCGGCTGTGTCATTAGATGTTTTAGCATAAGAGATTTGACTGTAAAGTGTTTGACTGCAGAGACTAAGTGGAATTCTGAATGGGCAGTTTTAGTGACGTGGTGAGGATGTTCTTCTTAGTCACATAGGATGTTTGCACTGACTAAAGTGAACTGAGCGTGAATTACCTGTCTAGTTTAGGCTTGTGTTTGATTCCTGTATCTTCATCTATCATCGTCTTTGTGCGCAGTGGAATTTTCTTGTAAGTACTGCACAAAGAACCTGTATACCCATCAGGATAAGGACCAACCGGCATCCCAAGAGTTCAGTCCGTAATGTTTGTGGCTCAGGGGCACTTTGCCGGTGTGCGTGTTGTGCAAAAAGTCAAACACAGTTTCTTCTCTAAAAAAAAAAAAAAATTACAAATATGTTGCATTTCGCCCCCAGCTGTTATTTACAGGATTTGCAAAAGTTCACAAGAAAGATTATAAAAAATACTCACTTTTGGAAATATTTCACACAACTCAGATTCTTCAAACAAAAATATTCAAAAAGTTAAAAAAAACTAAATTCATAAGCAAAAAATAAGAGCCTCTGGTACTCAAACCCCAAAGAAGCTATTTGAAGACCACGGCGTGTCACTGACTGTCAGAGGTCAGTCTGAATGGCACACGCTGCGCTCACTTCTTGGGTGAGTGGTGGTGCCGGCCGATGCAGTCGATGGTCCGGATGCTCATCCTATTACATGATTCTGTATTTCTTACAGGCAAATAATTTTGATGGCAAGGACCGTGTTTATAGTATCAGTTTTTCACTGTTCAAAAAACACGTGTCCTTCCAGCCAGTTGTATCTCAGTTCGGTAAGGATATTTTATGACCCGCTTCCCATGGCCCATTCTTGCAAAATATGACGACTCAACTTCGCACATTTTCCAGTTCCATTCGTACTGATACAGTGAAGGCCGCAGTGTAAACTGCTGCAGTTTCTTTTCTCAGCTTCATTACTACAGAGACAAGTGAGACAGGCATCATCACTGAGACACAATGCCTGGCTTCTGTCGCCGGCGTAGCTTGGATAGGAACGCAATCCACCAAAGTGGAGTGTATCTCATTATAAGTCAGGGTCTTCGTCTCCCTCCTTTTCCATTCCAGCCACATCCTCGCTATCTCCATTCTTCCTCCTTCTACTTAACTGCAGGCTTCCATTTCTCCAACAAAAAATTAACCTGTGGTCCTTTGAAAGGTGTGGTTCTGCTTGCTCATGGTTCACACCTTCACAACTGTGTGTGTACAACAAGCTTGATAGAGCGGCGAAGACTGTGTTCGGTTGTGAGCGCCAGACTTCTGCATGCTGACTAACACCGTTGTTCACGTGAAAAGCTGAGGGTAAATATGCTTTGGGATGAAACCTGAATGTTGCTTAAAGTTGTGCCAAAAGAGCATCAATTTGGATAATTCATGAGGAGAGTCGTTTTCAGACCACCAATTTTAGCCATTAGCCATTCGTTCTGCTTGTTCATCTAATACCTTTCAAAATCTTTCCTGTACAAATAAGGTCAGTAGTGTTTAGATCATTAAGGTTTTATGTTAGAAGAGTTTGCAGTTTTTGCATGTACAGTACTGTGCAAAAGTGTTAGGCACACAACTTCAATGTGTGTTGAGAAGTACAGGTAGATTCTCATCTACCATCAGGGAGGTTTCTGGTTGGTCCCAAATTCATTCTGCAGCCTGAGAATGACCTCAAACACCCAATCTCAGTCATACACAACTATGTTGAGCAAAAAGAAGGAATCCTGCAGCAGATAGTCTGGTCCCCACAGAGCCCTGACCTCAACATGATCAAGTCAGTCTGGAAAGACATGCAGAGACAGTCAAAGTCTGCAGAACAACTGTGGCCAGTTTGGAAGAACCTACCAACCTCTACCTTAAACTGCATGCAAGTTTGCATAAGAGAATCGGTGCTGTTTTAAAGGCAAAGGGTGGTCCCACCAAATATTGATCTGACTGAGGTTTTTTTGTCTACTGCACTTTTTAGAAGGTTTATTGATTAATAAGTATTCATGGCATTATTTCTGGAACCGTCCTCACTTTATAGCATTTCTCCCACAGGTGTCTAACACTTCTGCACAGTACTGTAGAAAAACTATGCTTCTGTATGGAACTACCAGTGCTTTTTGTCAAAGCTAGTGTTCAGAGGTTTGCAAAAAAATTATTCTGAGTAGTGAATATTAACGCGTGGAGGGTGGTTTTCAGAGGTCCAGTTTCAGTGAGTTAACAATTCAGAGAAACTGTCAAATAAAGCATTCGATGTTGAATTCAATTGCATTTCATGGGTTATGAACAGCCCTATCCTGGCAAACAAGAATCCGGCTTCAAAGAATCTGAAAGCCCGAATTTCTGGATTCACAATGGGCATCACTCCCCCTGTAGCTGAAGGGTCAACAATTTCATAGCAAAGATCATTATATGAGTGAGCTAGATACCAAAACAGGATGGTATCCTTGACCTTTCATCCATGTGAACGTAAGCCACTTGTGACAAAACTGTTGCTTCTCTTGAATCCAAGGTTTTTTTAGCATATCCCCCTGCCCAGAGTGATTATCACCTTGGCAATCCATTAGTTGTTGACATAATTTGGTAACTAGGGACTTATTCAGAGTTCCCATCACCCTGGGGTGCTGCTGTCGCTGTGCCCACACCTGCCTCTTCCACAGCTCTCGGCAAGTGAGCCGAGGGTGGTCCGACGTGGGATCGGTGCCGGCTTTTTTCGGCCCGGGCACCAGCATCGAGCAGTAGCCTCGAGTTCCTGCCCGTATTGAGCGGCGAGGACGAGCGCTGACAGGCACACGTCAGAGGTACCAGCTCTCGGGTCAGTGTATAGGCACATCCTTTTGTTGGCAGACAATGTCTGTCATGATGGAGCATGTCAGGAATTTGGCCTTGGAAACGCAGTATCCCGCCAGAAGGAAAACTGCAAAGGATCTCCTTGGCCCTTATTGTTGTGACACATTTTTTGTTCATTCTCAATAGCACAAACCAGATAGGATGACTGGTGCAGGTTGAGACGAAATGCGGCTCCTCTCACTCTTTTTTCCCCATTATTCACACTAGAAATAATTATGATCCTGCTTTTCAACCTCCCCAGAGCACACGCTCGTGATCTACAGTGTAGAGGGGAATATATAGCACAAAAATGTACCTTGGCCCTAGAAGAGCAAAATTCTTCATACAAAACAAGTTCTCTTCTGAGGAGGTAGACCTGGGGGTTTTAGATTCATTTCACAGCTTTGAACTTGAGAGGAAACAGAAGTTAGTCCTCACTGGTAATGAAAGATCTGACAGCGTGTGACACTGTGCGGCCTTCGCTGGAACAAAGCACTGATTCCCCAGGGCCCCATGAACCTAAGTACTGTGGAAATGGATCGGTTCATACTTTTTCCAGGAAAACAAGAACGGCCTCTCAGGAAGGCTCCTCCTGAGGTGTCACGGCGTAAAGTCACCCAGCCGGTGGCTTCAGTGCATCTCCTGTTATAACTGCGCGGTGCCGTTTTCGGCAAACATCTACAAATACATTTCAAGTACGCCGTTATAAACAAGCCCTTTCGGAGACTTCTTAGCTGTAATGATCCATTCCAGAAGTTTAAATGCTTTGCTCATGTCAAAATCACTGTTTCATTTTCCAGTCATGACTCGTTGTTACTGATGCACCTTTTTATTGGGCTGTTAAAATCACGCACTGCTGAATTTAAGATCTTTGTCAATGAACTGATGAAAATGAGCGTTAAACTGACTGGCTGTATGGATAAATATTCCACCAGAAAAAAAAAATGTTCCGGTTCTTTTTCTCAGCCCAACAATCTTCTGCGAACCTTTCTGGGTGGAAATCAGGCCACTCATACCAGGAGCTCAAAGGAGGGTTTAACAGAGAGGATGGACCTCTCTTTGAAGTTTGGCCATCCAGAGTCCATTCGCCCTGTGTGTCCCTTTGCGATGTTTGATCTCAGCTGAACCTCGAGCTCACATGAGCACGCCATCTGAAGCAAAACATGAGTGGTTTAACAAAGAGCTTCTGCGGTGTCAGTTTGTCTCTGTAGGGCTAAAGGAATTTTTCCATTAAGACGCCTTCGCTTGTTTTAAAATACGGCACAGATTATCTCCTATGGTGCCTGTGTTCTCTCTGCCAGGCCACCGTTCTCTTCAGTGTCTATTATTTTCATAATTCTCCTGGTCCCCAACTTCAAGCCGATTGAGCTGAAACAGGAATGGCGTGAGGCCAGCTCTCTGTGTGCTTGTGCTCCTTCTTCTGATGAGTTCTCCTCTTTGGAAGGATTATTAATTTATCTTTCTGCACGTGTGGTCCATTCTCCTAAGGGCCCCCTACATTCATCTGCCTTTCTTCTAGCCCTTATTTGTTGAGTATCTAAGTGTCATAATCGAGGGTAGCCATGCTGTGAGGGCATTTTTTGGCAACTAGTGAGAATTCTTAATCCCTTAATACATATCCCATAAAGCTCCCAGATACACTGAGGCGGCTTCATTTCTGGAGAGCGGGCTGGGGGTGGGGCTCACCGCTAAACGTAGAGGGTCTGAGCTCTGACCATAAGAAATCTACTTTCATCCTGCCTTTCTGCGTCAAAATGAGATTTAATGCCAGTTAGATCGGTGCGAATTTGAGTTTTAGGCCTGTGGTGGAATGCAAGGCACAAAGGCCTGAAAAAATGAACTCTACTGTTGTTTTATTGGGAAATAATAGTTTAAAAAAGAAAAGTCTGCAAAAATTTGCCATTCCAAAAATCCTAAGTCCAACTATGGGCCATAAACAGTAGATATTAAAGAGCAAATTTGGATTTGTGATACAACAGTGGCAGATGTTCAGATTTTAATGTGTGTCTTTTGTGTAGCTTACAGTTCGCACCAGTTTTCTCCAACTATTTATGTAGTTTCTCTTTTTTTGGGGCAGACAGTGATAGATAGATAGATAGATAGATAGATAGATAGTATCTGGAAAAGTATATGCTTTATGCTTTTACTTTGGGCAAAACAAACAACATTGTAAATATGTTGTACAAGATTTATAGCAAGAGCCTTGGGAAGCGCTGCAACCTACAAGGACTGTGAAGAAAGAACATCCAAGNTAGTTCGCACCAGTTTTCTCCAACTATTTATGTAGTTTCTCTTTTTTTGGGGCAGACAGTGATAGATAGATAGATAGATAGATAGATAGATAGATAGTATCTGGAAAAGTATATGCTTTATGCTTTTACTTTGGGCAAAACAAACAACATTGTAAACATGTTGTACAAGATTTATAGCAAGAGCCTTGGGAAGCGCTGCAACCTACAAGGACTGTGAAGAAAGAACATCCAAGGAGGCCAAAGTGGCAGACAAAAAGGAAGCCTCTCCAGTGAAGATGCCTCCTCCAGAATGGTGCTGAGAGGGCTTGAGCCACAACGTGCAGACCTGGGACAAGGGCGCCGCGCCGCACCAGTTCACGTTCGCCCTCTTCACGCACACCTGTCTCGGAAAGGCCTGGTTCTCGACAGCTCAAAAGGCCGCAGTATTGTGCCCCCCAGTGTCCATTATCACAAAGCAGAGGAACAGGCAAAAGGCAATCTGAATCGGTTCACAAAGCGGTGGCTGAGAACGCCTCTCGGGCCTTTCTGAAGGGCTCCGGCACAGATAGGCCAGATGTGGGAAGAGCAAAGGGGTACTCGAATGATTTCGGACATGGCTGCCCTTGTTATCCCAACACTCCCTTTTGAGAGTGCGTCCGAGAGGGGCTTCCCATAGCAACCTCTGAGGTGGCCTGGCTTTTGTCCCCACGGCCTGTCCCCTCCCAGCCCAAACCCACCCAGATAAAATTTCTGCTCCAGTGGGCCTAAACAAGGCCACCATTAACTGCAGGCCTATGTGGAGAGCACGTGGGACAATGGGCCCAACACAGTGTCCCAGCCCTCAGACAAGGCTGGAAACAAATGTTACAGGGATTTTGCAGAATAGAATCATCCGGCCGGTGTCACTGAATACATTTACCTACCTCAGAGCCCATTCAGAGGCCCCTTTTTGTTTTATGTCCGAAAAAGGGGAGACATTGATGGGGGGGCATGGGTGAGAAATAACTGGTCTCCACAGAGACCATTTCAACAAAAAATATGGCAGCTTCCATTGGAAGAGAGGAGTGAAAGGTGATGGCACAGGGCTTACTCTTCAGAGATGAGGAGTGCTGTTTATTTAATTTTTTTTGTTCTTGTTAAAAAAACAAAGACTGACTTATTTTGTTTTCATGGGGTTTGTTTCTTCCTTCATTTGCACTTTATACTAATTGGGGGACTTGGAGAGAAGTACAAACTGGAATATTTTCTGCTCTTAGCTTCTTTGGTTTGTCTAAAGAATTAAGAGACTCGGAGAGTAAGTGCTGGCTGAAGTTTGTCAACAACATGTACATTCACTATTTAAAAAGCGCCAAGCCTCCTCCAGAGTTGAATAGCAACTGTTTTTTCAGAGCTTCATGGACAGGGAAAAACAAATCCCACGACTTTAATATTATATTCAGCATTCGTTTACTTTATTAAACCGCAAATAAAAAGGAGGAAGAGGCTCAAGGAGTCACCAGCCGACCACATTTATTTACTGGTTTATTTTCTTCTCATAGCAGAAAATTAGAGGACGTAAAATTCTGCATAGTTTTTTTTTCCCTATATTTTAGATTTAACTGCAGGCTAACCATGACAAGGGCCTGAAATGTTAACAATTAATTTCAGTCTCTTAACAATATATATTAACTTATTCTTTGCATTCAGATATATCTTGGATTGATTTGAACAAGTCACCAAATGTTCAGAAACTATTCATGAAACTAACATATTGAGAACATCTAGAACATCTGTGTTCGGCTCCTCTTTGGAATATGTCGGTTTTGTCTTTTTACACTTTACTTGCTCTTCACTGAACATATGACGTGCTGTGAAAAAAGGCTTCTTCTTATAACTCAGTTGTAATATTTCCTAATTTGTTTTTTTTCTATCTTTGTTGTATAATACTTGCAGGAGGCACTCCCAAAAGAATCCTTCATCTCGCTACATTTATACATAAGCATATAATATATATTTATTTATAACATATAATTTATAAATATATAATATATACGTGTAAATATTAATATTTATATATGTAAATATTAATAACAAACTGAAACTGAATTTTTTAAAATAAGTTCATCACAGGCAAGATATCGAAAACCAACCACTCTGAAATTAACATTTAGAACTGAACTTTACTCAGATTCGGAGAGGAGATGAACTGCTCACAAGTTCTTTGGCTGACTGACACAGGATGGTTAAGATGAATCTTTACTAAAAGTGTTGCTACGTACATAAAGAGCATTATTCAAACACCGAAACTCCGTGCATCTCAAAATGTTCAACTGCTGTCTCACTTTTAAAATCTTTATTAGACTCCAGCTCACTTGTTTCAGCTGTCTAATGGGACGTATGTGCGATGTCTTCGATGTGAACGATTCTCTTCTTGGCACCTGTTCTATTATTGGTTCTGTATGGGACCCTTGAGTCCCCCTCTCCATCTCAGGCTGTCCTCTCCAGCTCCGGCATCTAGGCAGCCCTCACCCACCAGGACATCTGCCCACTGCTTGAGTGACAGGCAGCCAGGAATGCAGGGTTTGTGAGTCCTGCCATATAGATCACCAGGCAGTTGCCAGGGGTCTGTAGGACGGGGACCCCGGGGACAAACTAGGTTTTAATTGAGCGGCTTTAATTGCTGACATCCGAGCAGCTAAAAAATGTAGCACAAACCAACAAAGAACTGAGAAAGGTAATGAAAATGTAAAAAAAAAAATCAATGTGAGTGTAGTCTGTACAATTTCTGGAAAATATTTATAGATTAAAAAAGACAACAAAAAGTGTCTCGGAGCAAAGGTCTGACAAGCACTTTTGCAGTGTATGCAGTGGCAGAAACAGGGATATGAAGTGTACACACATAACACGAAAAATACTAGGGAACAACAAGCATGTTTCCCCAGTGTCTGTATCGCTGGGATTATTATTGCTAATATTTTTGCTGGCCCAATAAACACCAGCTAACAAGTTGTTAGACCCCCTCCTATGTATACTGTGAAGGATGTCAACATAACACTGTGCCCAGCATCTCTTAGTCATTTATTAAATCAGTTACAGTTTAAACTCTTTTTTCATCGAGGCGGAATGGTCGGCTAAATTATTTTCTGTCACATGTTGTCCATATTGCGAAGCAGTCGTGAACATGTATTCACTCATTTATTTTACAAAAGACACACACAGCTGCTGCTACTTTATTTGGGCTTAATAAACTTAAAGCTGCATTGCTAAGACGTTGCAAAAGAGCCCTATGCATCCTAACATCTTTAAAGAGTCATTTCATGCATCTAAACCAGAAAATTTGGATATTAACCAAGTAACACATCTAAAGCAGAAATCTTCTTTTATTAGTGCAAATAATTTTTTAATATAACCAAAATAGGATATGATGAACTGATTTAGTGACAAAAAAATCTTAAAACTATGAGCAAAAGTGCAGCTGACATACAGTACTTTGCAAAAGTCTTAGGCACCTGTGGGAAAAATGCTATAAAGTGAGGACGGTTCCAAAAATAATGCCATGAATACTTATTAATCAATAAACCTTCTAAAAAGTGCAGTAGACAAAAAAACCTCAGTCAGATCAATATTTGGTGGGACCACCCTTTGCCTTTAAAACACCATCAATTCTCTTATGCAAACTTGCATGCAGTTTAAGGTGGAGGTTGGTAGGTTCTTCCAAACATTTTGAGGAACTGGCCACAGTTCTTCTGCACACTTTGGCTGTCTCTGCATGTCCTCCCAGACTGACTTGTTCATGTTGAGATGAGGGCTCTGTGGGGACCAGACCATCTGTTGCAGGATTCCTTCTTTTTGCTCAACATAGTTGTGTATGACTGAGATTGGGTGTTTGAGGTCATTCTCAGGCTGCAGAATGAATTTGGGACCAACCAGAAACCTCCCTGATGGTAGATAAGAATCTACCTGTACTTCGCAACACACATTCAAGTCGCACGCCTATGACTTTTGCACAGGACTGTGTATTATTATTGCTGCTAATTTTTGCATACAAACTCGGACAGGCAGAGAACAAGACCCTGTTAGGTGGGACCGTGGCTCAGTGAGTCGTGTTTCTGCCTCACAGCACTTGGGCTGTTTGGGAGCTGTTTGGTTCTAATCCCGCTCAGTGAGTGGAGCTTGCGTGTTCTCTCAGTGTCTGTGTGGGTTTCCTCCAATGGAGGGGTGTTTCAGGTTTGTTCATCACACCAAATTGCCTGTAGCTGTGACCACCCTGTGGTGAACTGGTGTTCCATCCCTGGTTTACTCTCCTTAGTCCCCTGTGACTGCAGCTCAGACTACTTTGACCCCCCCAAGGACAAGTGATTAAAATATAACCTTTAATACATTCATATAAAAGGCATAAATAAACTTTAAAAAGCAGTTCAAATTCCTTCGAACTTACCTTCGTTGGCACATTGGCCGCTTCATATGAAACCCTTAATGAGGCTCGTGTCTCAGTACTTAGTAACACGATGGTGAAGTGAACGTCAAATTAACCTATTAGATAATTTATAAATTCAGAGGCCACCCCCCCAAATCAGAGCAAACAGGAGGCGGATGTGTCACCCCTCGGTGACAAGGCAGACTGGATGGAATGGCAGCGTCTGCCACACACATCCTGTCAGGCTGAATAACCCTTGTGTCACTTATAATAAATTGGAACCCTTGGCAGGACTACCTGCGTGGGATTTGAATGCGTCCCAGACTGACTTCAGCTCTCTTTTCGGGGGTTTTTGTTTAGGTTGCTTTTCTCCCTGCTCCTCTAAGTGGGCCATAGGTACCCTGGGAACCTGGCGGGCTGCCCGGGGACCTTTAAAGACAGCTCATGAATTAGCCCTTATTAGTCTGCTGCCTGACATCCAGGCCAGCTTGTCAGAGCGCCACCGCCGCCGCCGACAATGGCAGCAGTCCTTAACAAGGCGGGTGCTGGGCAAAAGGCACGGGAAGAGAGCAATTTGTGGGAAAGCGAGTTGACCCCTCTGTCTTGCCTCCATGCTCTCTAGCCCTGGGAGGCGGGGGATGCGGTGGGTGGAGGGAAGGGTGCAGGGATGCGTGCGCTCGTGAGAGCGCCCGAGGGGAGGCCGCTGCTTCCCGATGCTGTGTGTGTGTGTGTGTGTGTGTGTGTGTGTGTGTGTGTGTGTGTCACATGCTGGATGCTCGGCACAGCTTCCTGCAGCGGGTGGCGAGCGTCTGGCTTCAGGCCTCTCTAAACACAGCCAGCCATTGTTTGGAAAATGATGATGTGCTTTCTTTCAGCTGGAATCCTCCGCTGCTTTGCTCCCCACAATGAATGGGAAAGGCATGTTGCACCTCGGTTAGGGCATCTCCTGCAGCAGGTTGGTCCTGTAACTGATTTCTGCTGGCACGCTCCTGATCTGTGGACGACCTGCTGGATCGGCTGCCGGCATGTCAGTTTAGCTGGGGGCATTACGAGGTAATGCATTGGGAACAGCAACAGTGACTTCTACACAGGGCAGCTTACGTTATTTGGAAAATTCGTTGCAACTCGACTACAGTTCATTCAGGGAATGTTGAAAAAAAAACTCCAGTGTGACCGCTGTGCATGGGCTGTCTTTTAGCACGTTATTTGGACATTATTTGTTGAGCGTTAACTTGTTGCCCGAGAAGTTGTGCCGTTGAGTGTCTCGTAGGACATTAGGCCTGCAAAATCACTTAACTCCAAATGTAGGCTGTAGACTTACTGAAAAATTAGGCCAAAGCTGCAGCATGGAGATGTTCACATTTCTCTTCCTTGCTGGTGTTCTTGACCGTTGACATCCTGTAGGCCATTACCACTAGTCAGTGTGGGCAGCAGCCATCCTGGCAGAAGAACCTTCTCCAGTATGTGGTTGAATACCACTAGATGAGACTCAAGCCACTACATTCGGTTCCTAAAAGGGTTGGAAACATATCAGTTGGATGTTCAGTGAGCTGAGCTGAAATACTCAAGACAAGAAGGAATTCACTCTGCCAGAGAAGAAAAGATGATGACTGAGCTATCAGTTAGTCCTATTACCAAAACTAAATGGATAAAGATATTAAATGAAATCATCTGGCAAGAACTGAGGCGTCGAGGTGAGTCCAACATATGCGACAGGAACCTTGCATTTTTGGCATGTTCTAGCATGGCCCAAAAACTTGCTCCATAAATCTGCCATAGCTTGGCCAGTAGAAGCAAACCACTAAAAAGGCGTCAGGATGGAGATTGCTATTTAGATTACTGCAATAATGTGATGCCATTTGGTGGCCTTGTGCTCACATAAAAGGCCTTATCTCATCAGTGTTTACCAGATAAAAGGGTATGGAGTGCAGCCACTGCCCTGCTCTTCTATGACCCAGAGTAGTGGGGCGGATGATTCTGAGATAACAGGGGCCAGCCCCTCCAGCATGTCATTCTTCTCTGTCCTATCAATCCTGGCAGACACTGAGCAAGCAGTTGTATCTCTGGAGGAAGTCACTATGACAAGAACTTTGTTGGCCTCGGTATTGCTGTCATCCATGTGACCCACCCCAACCCATCTATCACCAACCAGCAGGTCAACAAAAGCTCTTGCTGCTGAACTGGACTAAGAAAATAAAGCTTGGGTCTCTTTGAAAACAGACTTTTCTCTAGATCCAGCTCAAAGTTTTTTTTGGCCTGTGAAAATAACAGCACTTTTCCTGAACTTGTGGCGTAGTGAATGAAGGAGTGAGATGTAGTTCAGGTTATCTGGCTTACCCCAATTTGCTCATTGTGTGTGTATGTGTGTGTGTGTGTGTGTGTGTGTGTGTGTGTGTGTGTGTGTGTGTGTGTGTGTGTGTGGCCACTCTGTGAAGGAATGCGTCCCATCCAGGGAGTAGGTTCATAGCCAGTGATGCCAGAACGTGCTCCAGGCCATCGTGACCCTCACCTGAATTCAGCAGTTAATGATGACGGATGGATGGATGAATCTGAAAGCAACGAAAACATAGCAATCTAAACAGGGTTCTGGGGGTCTCCTGCCGTTTTTGTTACTAAGCAGAGACCTACTGTCGGTCACGACAGTAGCATTCATATTCCCTTCTCCCTTCTTTACCATGTTTGCTGTACAATTGCTGCAAATAAGAAACAAACCAAATACTTGCCTTTCTTGCTTCATAAATCCTGTGTTTGTGGCCACCAATACATTTTATTCCTCCTCTCCTTGTTTCGTGGACCGGCTAGAGTGGGTCATTTCAGCAATGAATTGGGAGGCGAGGGCTTGGCTCTCCTGCATTTCATTTATTTGCTCTTCAAGTTTGTGACCTATAACACTCCTATTAGCTACCCCTGTTAGCATCACCAGCTTGGAAGCATCTCCAGGGACCTTCAGCTTCTCCATTCATGTTAGACGAAGTATATAGAGGATTAATTCCATGCTGGTACGTGATGACAGGACACAGTCATCTGGCAGGTCATATAGATCTCAGATCTGTTTTTATGGGCTGTTTTTTACTGCCCACTTTACACAAAGCTGGCTTCAGGCCTTTTTGGATGGTCCCGCAATGAAACTTTGGCCCGTTTTATGTATTAGTCTCCGCACGACAATACCAGGTGACGTCAACAGTGTTGGGTCATTTCTGAAATGGCATTTGCCACATATCAATTTAAGTCTTCTTTCCAAACCCTCTGCTCAATTCAACAAAGAAAATCTGTTTCCAGCAGCCAGCAGCAGAACGCCGCGCCCGCTAGTTTGCTGAGGTGCAGCGCGGATCCCGTGGTGGACGGTCTTCCTCACACATGCCACATCGACACGGGACGGTCTTCTCTCGTTCGGAGCTGTCACAGTGGTAATTATTTGTCACTTTCAAAGGGACGGTGACGTAACCGAGGCCCGGCGGTGTTGTCGGGCCACTAATTGACTGTAGAGACTGGCAAGAACAACACTGGCGATGCACAACATAGCTGTCAGCCCTCTGGGTGACAACAACCTCTGGCTTAGTTAAGGGGAAAAGCCGACTCTTCCTGCTTAAATTCACATTTAGGCTTTTCGCAATTTACCCGTACGGGTGCAGCCCACTGTAGCGCAGCGCTGTCTGAGTCCATTAAACACACAGCGTGCGGCGATATCATATTCATTTTGTTTGAAGGCGTGCCGAATAACTTTAAAGGCCACTGAGCTGACCTCCTCCCCAGCGGTTGTTACCTGCTTAACATCCCCCTTCCCCAGGTTAAGGACAGCTGAGGGAACATAAGAGGTTGTTTTGGGTTCCGCTTCCGTCCTTCCTCCGCAGCGCTTGGCAGCCGAGCGTCGCTCCGACGGGCCCTTGTTAGCGCACACTGGGCTAATGAAGACCCCTGTCAGGGCCCTGCACTCCCATTCAGGCTGTCAGAGCCACAGTCCTCAGTTTATTTCCAGTACTGAGGGTGGACCTCGATGATACCGTACAAGCAAGAGGTGCACTGACCCACCAGTGCCTCCATGCACATACACACACACACATACACACACACGCAAAATTAGCCATACACTGCAGGCATGACGACTAGAAAGCAGAGTAAAGACATGGTGAATCACCAGAGATTACCAGAGTGACCCAGGTTGCCCACCTGCATTCTGTCTAGCCATTACTAGTACCTGCTTGTCTGGTGCAGCATCTCAGTGGTCTGGTGACCATCCTGGAGGTATAGGGTGTGAGGCAGGGTACATCCGGAATAGTGCATTGCTGGGCATTCTCTTACACACACACACACACACGCACAAAGGGCAATTTAGAGTGCCCAGTTCACCTGAAACACACGTCTTTGGACTGTAGGAAGAAACGGGAGTAGCCGGGGAAAAAGCCACGCAGAAAGTGCATTCTGCACTGAGGCAGACAGAGCCCATGTCCAACTGCACAGCCCAGGGAGTGTTAGTTATAACCATGCTACTGTTAACCGGGACGGTACATTTCTAGCTGCGCTTTGTTTTAAGACCCACTGATAATCAGATAAAATACACCACAAAGTTATCTCCTGAAAACGTCACTTCCGCATTCAAATGCAGTCTTGTTTCAAATCCAGCAATGAGCGGCTGAATGGATGAGGATGGTTGTTATTCAAATAAGATTAGCGGCGGAAGCGTAATGAAATTACACGTCAGTAAGGAAACAGTCCAAACAGGATTAGTGACTTTGGCAGAACTAGAGATGACATTAGTGCCTGATAAGTGACTGACTAAAGTGATAAATACATGTTCTGGTAAGTAGTTAACTCAGTTTATTAGCGTTAATAAAGCTGCGTCGAAGAGCACGAAGCAACCATCGTTTTTTTTTTTAGGTTTGTGTACTAAGACTTCGTCGAGATGCACGTCTACTGTAAAATACAATTTCAAACGGAAGCCACCCAAGTAAAAGATGTACCGAATCAACGGTTATTTTATCAGCCCACTCTGCGCCGCTGTGTGATTTAGAATGTGATTTGCTTTGATTTCAGATTAGAAACGGACTGTCCGTCGAGTCAGTGTTTTGCTGCTGGTTTAGGCGTTTCAACGGTACAAATGAAGGTCGCGATCAATGGTTATTATTATGTCCAAGGTCTATGAGAGCAGCAGTGGCCGGAGCTTGAGTGGCACCAGTGACGTTTGAAATGCAGCAGTCCACTGCTGACAGGCTGACCCCTGCGCCCCCCACATTCACTGACCGCCCTTTGTGTGGCAGCTGGACAAAGCCAGACCGGCTCGACCCAGGGGCTGAGCTGATTAAAGGGTGGCCCCGCGGCTGCCCACGGCTACCCGGCACAACTGGAGCGCCCGCCACTGGGCCTCCCTCGGACTGTACGCGCTCCCCACGGCCACCGGAGCCAAGGTCAGGGGCCGTGGTGACCCGGCGACCCTGTGGTGTTTGGACATGTCTGGTTGCAGAATAGACCAAGCTTTAATCCATCTGATTAGAATATGGATGGATGAAAGAGTCCACCTTGCCCGTCGTTGCGGACACAAGAAAGGTTGACATGGAGACCCCCGCAGAAGAATGGACGCTGCTGCTGCCACCCTTATTGCTGGTTCATTGTTGGTGGTGTTACACCGGAGATCATCCCGGATTGTGGTTTTTGATCAGACTAGTGAACTCATTCTTTGCCCCCCCCCCCCCTTCAGTTCTTTCAAGTTTCGCTTTGGTTTTGTCTCTTTCTTTTCTTGCAATGTCTTCACCTCCACCAACATAAATTCTCTTTGTGGGGTCCTGTGGAACAAGCTCTTGTGAGTGCAGATAATAGGGATTCAGACCAGCGCTGCTCTTTAGGTGACTTCTGAAATTGGTTGTAATAACAAAATCACAGAAATGTTTCCATGGACAGATTTTCCTTCCTGGGCATCTGAGAGATATGCAAAGTGCAGTTTTACAAAGCTGGAAGAGACAAAAGGTGATGGTGAACCTTACTGCAGCTCTGAACTGAAGAACTAAGACCGTTTGTAATAAGAGAATCAACATTACACTTCCTACTCTTCATACCGTACAGCTGCGTATATAACTGAAGCCATGGACATTAGGTAGGTTTCTCAAAGGTACTACACTAGGACTCGTGCTGGAATGTGAAGTCTCTTCAACTGCTGTACTGCCTACGCTCCTGGTTGCCGTCTGCTTTTTTAAAAACGTTTTGGCCTCGAGTCTCATAACAATAATAAAAGTTATCGTATCAATCACTGTGCGCTCTCTAATACCTGAATTACGTCACCGAAAACCACCTCGGGTCCAATAAAAAGAGAAGTAATGGAGCAGAAAGTTTTGAAATCTCTTTAACTCAAATTATAACAATGTGAGTTCACCTTACATCCATGTGGACTTTTTCACAGACTTGAATGATGTTTTTGTATTCAATGCAGGCACTTAAATGACTTTTCAAATGAATTTACAGTTTTTTAAGACATGGCGATTATTTTTGCTCAGCCTCATATGACAAAAAAGAAGAAGTTACCTAGACCTTTGGGCGATATTGAACAGAGTTCATTTGTGGTCTTACTGAAATAATGGGAAATGTTTACCCCCCCCACATTTGTATCTCTGCTTTATAAGCCAAAATGACCTCTAATGTTTAGAAAAACAAGTTTTTTTTTCTTAAATGGTGCAACAAGCAAATGTTAAAAAATACTCACTACTGCTGAACTAGATAAATTCATAAGATGCTGGTAATCTAAATGTTCACATTTTAAAGCGCAACTACAGCATTTATCAGCTGACTTCGACATTTACAGTGGACATACGGCCAGTCAGTGTTAAATTCTTCTCCACTCCTTGCTCAGTTTAACTGAAGTACCAAAAAGAGTTTAAAAAAAAAAGTGTCATTTCATTGGCGCCCCCAAAAAACCAGCTACTTTTACTGCCGTGGGCCGTCTCAGGCTAACTTTTCTCACGTCTTTTAATGATAAGTTGTACTGTATCTGCTACAGCCTTGTGAGGCGAAGGTCTTGAGCCCGAGTCCCACCTCCTGCTTTAGTACCCTTATACTGAATTCAGGAAGTAAAAATTACCCAGCTGCATAAATGGGTAAATAATTATAAAGCTGACTGTCTCATACAAAGTCGCTTTTCTGGAAAGGCAGCCTCTAGGCCAAATATTAAATCTGCGATGCGCAAAAATACATTTGTTAGCAGCCGTACCAACCAGGCTCATAGGGACACCTAAGGGCTTCTCATTCAGCGTCGCTTCAGCGTCCAGAACCGGAGACCCGAACGGCCGCTTCCTGTGAGCCTTGAACAGAGGGGCGTGAGGTCTTGCTTGGATGCCCCTGTTTGCTTTCTTTCAACAATGAGGTTGTGTGTCAAGGGTCAGGGGTCAGGGGAAGAGCAGCCCACAGGCAGGTAGACACTCTTAATTGGTCTCTTGAGGCCAAAGAGATGTTGCTGCTGGGTGGCACTTTGACGGACGTTGGGCAGGTGACACTGAGTAATTTGAGCATTGTGGATGTGTGAATGGGGGGGGGTGTCAACAATTTAAAAAGGATAAACAACTTACAGTTACTGTTTTCTAGGTGATGAGATAAAGGCAACATTCATCAAGATTGGGAAAAATTGAGTTTTATGTCAGTCCTTGAAAGCGACAAGCAGAAAGTGGACAAAATCCATACGGTGATTATTTTTGCTGATTTCCGGTAGCAGAGAAAAAGGTCGTTTCCCTATGTTTTAGGTATTACTAAAAAGCTTAACTTAGATAAAACTACACTCGCGTAAAAGCAGAAATAAGAAGGTAATGAATTAGCATTAAAACACTTATGGTTTCTGTAGCTGTGCCGTATATGGCCTCATGGTTGGGGCGAAGTTAATAAAGTGTCCAACCAATGTAAGACATATTCTGAGAAGCTACGCTTGTTCTCCAGCAAGGCATTCACCACCACAGATATTTCTTAAGACCTCTGGTGCGTTGTTGGTGTCGGAATGTAATGTAAAGGGTTGCATCTTGGATAATTCAACCAGCATAAGACGCTATAGATGCTGAGACAAAGGGAAAGATTCCTTTTTCTGTTCCAGTGAATAAGAGGAATGTCAGAAGCTGCGTGGAGGAGAGCGTGTGCAGAAGGCAATGTATACAGTCATCAGGAAGTGGCCCTGAACAGAGCAAATAAAGTAGATCCTTTAGACTCCTCATCCCTCTCCCTCTGTCACTTCCACTAAGGGCTGCAGACACTTATCTCGGGTCATTCAGACCTCCCTGCCAAGACCCCCTGTAGCGGAGGTAAGAATCAGAAGGTCAGGGCCCGTCTGCTGCCCAAGTGTGGATTCTGCATCTCGGCAGTGTCTGGTGTCTCCGTTCTTTCCTGGCCATCCCACTGACCTGCTAGTTGGAAAATCTGATCCTGGTCCAACACATTATCACCTGTAATGTATTCAGACAGCCAAAGGTGGCAAAACTGGACCGATCATCAAGAAGCAACGTGTGGGTTTTTTAAATATATTTTAAGGTATATAAAGAATAAATTGGCAAGCTACTTAACCCTTGTTAGAAAAAAGTTTTTACTAAGTAAGAGAGTAAAATGTTTGAACATAAATATTTAACATGGAAATCCACTGGCCACGGATGAGGAAGGTACAGTAGTAAAGCTTCCTTTTGGAGCTTTAAAACTAAATTCTAAAGCATTTGTCAGAATTAATGCAGGGAAATAGATATCAGCAAATTAGAATAAAATCTGAACGGCAGTTTTGATTAAATTTCACGATAGAGAGATCGACTGATCACAAGAAAGAAGTAAATATATCACTTAAATGTCAATAATATCATACTGCAGCAATGGGGCAAAAGGAACCTTCCCATCATCCTTTGCCGCATAGCGCATATGGGTTCTTTAACTGTGTTTTAAAAGCACTGGATGTGTTACACGCTTCTTGTGTTACTGAAAACTGAGCTACTTGATGGGTTTCCGAATACAGTTTCTGCAGTTGTCCTCTGTTGGTTCACGGAAGTTCTGAAGTGGAAAATCGAGCGCTCGTGTCTCCCTTGTGATACGTGGAACACAAGAATATGGTCATATGTATTTTATTTGTGACCAATTTGTTTACTGAGTTCAGTATGAGCAAAGCGTGAGACTACCCGAAGAGCGGCTGGTCAGAGGAACGGTTTGAATCGGTAGTCGACGCGCTTTTCACTTCCAAACAATCTAACCGTCGCGTTTAGATTTTTCGTACAGCGATGATATTTGGCTGCAAATAAGTAAGAAAGAGCTGGGAAGGGGTCGCTGGGATATGCTCCCCTCTGTGGCAGCACCCATGAGGAGAAACGTGCACGTTCAGGGACTGGGGAGGGCCGTGTTTACTCAGAGGGACCGGTGTCCACAGGACCCCATTATGCACCTATTAAAGGCCTGTAATTATTTACCTTCCCCTCCTCAAGAAGGACTGCATCCCGAGATAAAGGGCAGCCTCTTGCCTGCAAGTGCTGAGAGAGGGGCGCCGGCTCCCCGCTGTTGGCAGAGCAAACATTCCTGAGCAAAGATCGCAGCGATGGGGTACAGTCGAGCAAACACACACACACACGCACGCACGCACACCAGTTCCAGCAGCAGGCAGTGGCCTGGCCAGGGGCGTGCACCCTGACCTCTCGGCTGGAACAATGGCACCAAGTCACCCCTGTCAGTGGCCGCACCGCAGCGGCCCAAAGACTTTAGCCCAATATTTGGCAAGGCTCTTGCAAAGGCGTCACACACAAGGATGAGCAGGTGAACAAACACGGCACAAGCCGCCGAACAGGACCTTCCTCAGCACACACCCAAAGGCTGAGGTACAAACCTACAAATCAAATGATGGTCTCATGTCACGGACACACTAACAAGTCCTCGGGAAGTTCAACACTTTGTGAACGATGTCTTACGAAGGCCAGAGTGGGACCTCTGCAGGAACGGTAAGGGGTTGTGTGTCCACACTCAGCCACCTGCTTTTCTGTGTTCTTTCTGGTGGTGTGTGGTGTCCACTCGGCCAAACGTGTGACAGCATGTGGCTCACGCCACCCCTCCCCAGACGCTTCCCGGGAAAACCTGTGGATCACCGTGACTGAAAATGGATGGGCAGACGGATGTCTCATATGTTTACATTTATTTATTTAGCGCCAGCATGATGTGGAGTAACAGAACCTGGGTGCTCAGGTGTGCGTTGGAATCCATCTCAGTCTGTGGAGTTTGCATGTTCTCCTTTTGCCTGGGTGGGTTTCCTCCCACAATCCAAAGATGTGTTTCAGCTTAATTGGTCACTCTAAACTGCCTGTAGTGTGTGAGTGTGGTCTCCGTTTGTCTGTTTGTTCCTTATACACGTCTTTGCTTTTTAAACTTGAATTTTGGCACACAGGTATTTACTATTTTGAAAATTTTTAATTTGGACAAGGCTTTGGGAACCAGGAGGAGTGATGTCACATCCAGAGCATACATATGTCACGCTGGAAAGTTTTCACACTCCACACACACACACACACACACACACACACACACAAATGTATATACAGCCATTGGCACATCTGTACAACTGTGTAACACAGTCATTCAGGCAAACATACACAAAATGTTGAGTCACCAATCCAGCAGAACACACGTCTTTGGCAGGGGGAGGAAACCAGAGCAGCCAGAGCGAACCCCCATGAACACAGAGCCCAAGGGCTGGGAGGCAGCAGCACCACCCACTGCAGGACTATACAACCTCTTCAACATCCTTGAAAAACATCTAACATTTCTTAAATAATCAACTTAAGTTTGAAAGTAAGTATATAAGCAAACACATCGCTGCAGCGCATTACAGCTCCGAACTTTGCTGCTGACAAACAAAACACCGTCGGATGGTGCTAATATGCGCAGTTTAAATAAGATGTGTTATATGGAAACTAATATTCTTGGGAACAATGTCTTTGAAAAGAACTTAATATAAGAATGTGTGCAGAGAAACACATTAACCAACAGATAATTTATTCATGGTTGTATTGTCTAAAACTTGTGTTATGAGTATTAGAGTAAGTGAATAAATGTCCAGTGTGCCATAAGCTTGAGGGAAAAAATTGATATACGCTAATTCTGGCAATATTTTGGATGTATAATTTTACATCATGTCTGTCAGACTGTAGTGACAAATTAAAAGAAACTGAATTGTGAATGTATTTAAAAATAAGGCCCCGTAAACTCAAATATCCATTCATTTATTTATCATCCATGAAAAACTATATTATTCAAGTCCACTGAAAGTGTTATTCCACACGTTCATTTTCGTTTAGTTAGTTCATTTCAGCCCTTTGTGTCAAATCGCCAGTGCTTGAACAAGGCTTTTTTTATGTCTTTTGAAAATGATGAATATAAAATGTTTAAAATTTACTTGTTCAAAGAAAGTTTATTTTTGCTTAAAGTAGAGTTGTACTAATACACACACATGCATATATACATATATACAGATATACATACGTGTGTGTGTGTGTGTGTGTGTATACACACAACCATACATATGCATGAACTGTAAATAAATTTCATTGAAGAGCCTCTCTGTGTGTGACAATTGTAACTGTGCATTTGCTTCCATGAGCTGCATAACAACTACTCTTTCACGTGCCCTTCATACGGCACCAGAGTTTGCCACACATTTGCAGATAGTGTTTAAGACAGCTAGGAAACCATTCTTGTCAGTCAAGTAATGTCACCAGACCCCTTTATTGGTCGTCCACAGTCCCACTTAGGCCCTGAAAGTGGCCCTCAGGGCCCACATCCCAACACGAGTGTCGGACGGCCCTTAAATCTCCACTGTCGCGCCGTGGCTACACTTTCATCCTGAGGGCCAAGGCCCCTTTTCTGGAGCTGTTTACCTAAAGGATGAGCCACGGAGCCGGGCCTCACCTGCTGGCCTCTAACGCGCTCATGAATATGCACATAATCCCCCCAAGACCATGTGAGCCGCAAGCCCGGGCGTCGGCCCCGAGTGTCCCTTTCACACGCTTCTGTGGCACTCAGGTATCCATGGCGACTCTAATCTCCACATGAAAGTGGACCCCCGCCGCAGAGGCAGCCTGCTTCCGCTGTCCCGTCCCACTCCTTTAGCTTTTTGCTTGGCCATCCCTATTGATGTTTACCTCTGAGGCAGCGAGATCACTGTCCACTAAATTGAATTCTAACAGCAAGTCTTAGTGTCACTTTCACACAGACAAAGAAACAGGCCTGTGTTTTGTGCACGGTGTGTGTGCTCCTCTGTGGAGCAACTGCCACCGAGGAGATTAGCTCTGATATATAGCGCAGTGATTGGAAATTCATTAAACCACACAATTTCCCCACAAAGACCTAATTCATTTATATTAATCCCAGCGATTAGAGTAAAGCGGCTGACATCATTTATCGTGTTTCTTCTTCTCTGTCTTTCTGCGTTGTTACCAGGGCGGGCGTCTAACACAACAGTTGATCCATCAAACCTCCATCAGTGCCTGAGAAACTGTGGCAGACGTTATCTTCGGGTTTTCCTGCATTGGAAGCGGAAATTTAAAGTTTCAAAACCCGAAATCCGTTCTGAAACACTAAACTTTTTTCGTAAGTCTGGCACCGAAACTCGCGATGACAAAACCTGACCTGAAGCCACCGACACGGCGAAAACGTCGGAGTTAAAGACGCTGCTGTGGGTAACGGTGAGAAGAAGAAAAGGAAGCATCTGCCATTATCAATAGTGCAGAAAGTGGAGTTACTGACCAAAACCTATTATAGGGAAACACTGCATAAGGCAGAAGATGTCGAACGTGTGAGCGGCTGTGACCATTGGCCTGGTTTGTCGGTCTCGAAACAGGTCGACTTTACTTTGAAGGTGAGTGAAAATATTCATACGTATTGCTGGAGAAATATTAACGTGTTTGAATTCTGAAACACGTCTGGCACCGAGGGTGTCAGACTGCGACCGGTAAAGGCTTGTGGATCTGTAACTACTGGTGACGTGGAATATTTGAGAGGGCTGTGAAGGTTAACCACTGACCTGGCGACTGTCCCAGCGGGTCACTCCACCACTGTGACGGACCCCTCTGTGCAACGTGAGCATCGGTTCCACATAGATAAACACGAGAGTCAGTTGAGTTTCCGTTTCTAGACAAACGCTGGAAATCAAGTTATGAGTGCGGATCTTGTTGCCTCCATGGAGCTGAAGCATTTACAAAACGCGGATGGCGCTTTGAATCACGAGATGATGTACGAGTTTGAACATTCTCCTCGTATTCGTGTGGGTTTCCTGTGGTGCTCCGGTTTCTTCCCACAGCAAATAAATGTAAAATACGAAGGGTCATTGTATAGATAGCACAGCACACAACACAAGTAGTGAGAGAACAACACAGGGTCAAGCACTGTGACAGACACCTGAATTACATTTGAACTAAATAAATATTATATCGTGACGTATGTAACTGTACTGAACCTTCTGGCCGGTCACCTGTATCAAACACTTCTTTCACAGGGAATAACGAATTATTTCTCCAAGCAAAATTATAGATGCTCATTTCTGAAACAATATCATTGGTCTTAGGAATATTTTAGCAGTTTTCAAGCTCCTTTTAGGCTATATACTGTATTAATGATGTCTTAGAGCTGTTTAGTTACGCTCCCTTTGTCCCGTATACTTCTAGAACCCTTATTCCAGGTATTACTGTTTTAACAAATCAATCCTGGTCACTTTTCCTGTCTAAAAGGTTTGCAAAACTAAATCCAACATCACTGGATTTAGGATGTAGCCTCCAATGTGTTTCTCAGACCCGTCTTACAGCAGCAATAATTTACTGGTGTGTGTGTGTTGAGGAGACAGTGCAGCCCTCCTCCCCCTGTGTGAGGGCAGGCAGGGTGTGGGGTCCGGCGCGCAGGCCCATTCCCACTCGCCACCTCGCACACAAGACCCTCCATTAACTCCTAACCTGTGCGAGACGCAGATGGAACAAAGGGCAGGGGTGGGCGTCGCTTCCCCCAACAAGCGGGCTAACAAACGGCAACACGGCGGCAAAGGTCCAACCCCCCGAATCACGGAACTCGTCTTCTTGCTTCACAGGGCATTCATGTAAGGCGGCACAAAACGGCAACAAAGGACAAGGTCGCTCTTTCTGCGAGGGGAGAAACGGAGCTTTGTGGCCGTCTGCCGCTTTACCACGTTTGACAGGCCTTTACCAGTATTCGGCTTCTTTGTGTCACCGACATAATAGGCAAAACACAAACTGAGCAACGGGCACATTGTGGCCAAACTATTAGTCAACGTGACGGCCTTTGGAAATGCTAATGGTCGGTATAGAGTGTCCGCCCCATCCTGAGAATCTGGCTATCTGATCACACAAAGGGCTTTCTGACAGGGGTTCACGTTCTCATTTCTCCAACATACCGTATGAAGTCACATAGTCAAGCTTTTTTTTTTGTTTTTTTTTTGAGAAGAGGAACATAATCGCGCCCTTTGAAAGGCGAAAACGACAAGTTAACGCTGGGCGCGTTTAGCCCGCAGGTCCCCGGGGGGACTGGTGGCCTCCCTGTCATTACCTCTCCACCCTATTCTGCCCCCGAGCCTTTTTGCTGCGATTGAGATGCCAGTGACAATCCCGCCCCAGAGTTAAAGACCTCTACCCCCGGCATTATCAATCAGCCAGCCATTAAGGCCGCCTCGCAGCAGCGCCCCCAACCGCCGTAGGGCTTCCCTTGCTGAGGAGGCCTCTCCTCTTGGGCAGCGTTAACTGTGGCTACGCTAGTGCACAGCAGCACTGCTACCCACAACCTGCACTTTATTTATTATTAGTCTCTCAGAGTTTACCATCAGCTTAACCTTGCGCTCAAAGCCCCTGTTGTGTTAAAAGGGGCCAGCAGGTGGTGTAGCGGTTAGAGCTGCAACCTCGTGCACAATCCAGACCTCAAAACCCACGTCCTGCTTGGTCCCCAAGTACCCACCGTTGATCAAGACATTTACACTGAATTACTGCAGTTAAAAATTGTCCTGCTCTATAAACATATACAACTTTGAAAGCAGCTCAGGGGGATAAGTAGCTTGGGAGAAAAGTGTTGGCTAAATAAATTTTCTCGGCTAAATTCTTTAAAGCGTAGGGACTGACCACCCCAACAGCACAGATCTTTTATTCTTAGCTAATTCATTATTTATCTATTTATCTTCTTGTGTATTTATCCATGTATATTTATTTTCCTATTCATCTCCTCATACATTCAACTGGCCTGTGGTGTCCTGTGTGGTTATACTGTCTGCTTAGTGTACTATGCACTGTGATCCAGGAAAAACTACATATAATTTTCTCTCGTTCATCTTCATAAGTGCCGAATGACACTAAAGTGAACCTTGAACCTTGAGTTCCTGGGAATGAAAGGACCAGGCATTTAACCCTCATTTGATATTGACCAGGGATGAAAATATTACATATTTATTCATATTACAGAATGAAAGTGATATGAGAACCCCACAGCAACACACTGATAAATTGAAAATATGAGAAATAAAGGCACCAGGAAGCTCCAGAGAAGAAAGTGGATTTTATGAGTTAAGTGAGAGCCATCAGTACAAAAAAGTAATGAAGCTCTGCACAACATACGCACACCCGCCAAAACACTGGCACGACGGGTGGTGCCCCACATATGAGCGGTAATGGAAAAGAGACAAAGAAGCCTTTTTAACAAAATCTCCCTTTTCATGACCCATGAAAATTATATTTTATTTTTGAACATTTTTTTTCTAATATTCAATACACCCCAGTTCAATAAATATAGGTTTTTGATGAGGAACATCATGCAGGGCCTTCACAGAAACAGTCTGCGCTGATAATGAAAACAAATATAAACCTGTGGAACAGCGGTGCTTTAGCAGACTCAGAATTCCTCTTAATTCACAGAAGTACTGTACATATTTCTGGCTGAATGTTGGGCTGTTGCAGCTAGATTTTTGGGCGTTTTGGATCATGTTTTTCAGATACTGTATTTGACTTCCTGTTAATTTAAAAAATAATTAATTCCCTTTAGCCTGGCTTTCGTTAACCAATAGTCACTATCACTGCCCGCTTAAACCCCAGATCGGATTTATCAAGTTAAAGGTGTTAACCCTGCAGCCGAGTGCTCAGAACATGACCGCCACTGTTCTCTTTAATAAGAAGTGGCACAACAGACAACTGAGAGCAGTTATGGGAATGGGAGCCTATAGTGTGTGTGTGTGTGTGTGTGCGCGCGCGTGTGTGTGTGTGTGTGTGTGAGTGGCACAGGGCCAAGTGCTATAAAAACAAGTTTTGTAAGGATTTATGGCCCTGACTGCTAGTCTGGCCAGGTGGGGCTGTGCAGGAGGTGTGGTGGGAGAATGTACTGTTTGCAGTTACCATGATATTAACACCCCCCCGCCCCCCAACCCCGTGGTGTTTACACCCTGTCGGAACCGAGGGCTGACGCAACCACAGGTGTTTTAATGGAAACCTGAGCTGTGTCTCTGTTTGCAACTGCAAGGTTCTCTGGCCTTCTGTGTTGCTGAAAGGGCATCTGTGATGGGGCGTGGAGCGAACCTTGAGAAAAACAAACACAAGCGTGGAGAGCGTGAAACATTGCGGCCACCTGGAGAACCCACCCAGCCCCCGACAGTGAGCGAGAGCGCCACCTGCCTCTTATCGGCCACAATCCGTACAACGCTTTGGCTAATGGAAGACCCCAGTTTCACACCCGCTCTGCCACGCTCAAAACACAAACACACCTCCACTCCTCCAATAGAGGCAGACCTGAAGAACGATATCACCACTTTTCAAACTGGTGCTGTACAACACAAGTTCTTTGTCCAGATATTTACATTTTGAAACAAACTTCATTCACGTTTGCAGACAACTAGAGCCTTTTTACAGACTATTTTTGCACTCAAACATCTAACAACATTTAATACCTGAATATGCACAATAGGGATGAAACCAAGGATTAACTGAGGTGCTGTTGGCATTGAAGCAGAGCTGATGCAAGGGTTCACCTTTATCTCAATGAGAATTTTTCCTATTTTTGTACAGCACTGGCAAAAGGGCTCCCAGAGAATCCCCCAGCCAGCGCTCGCCGGTGCTGCCCCGTCCACTCAGTGAATAACAAGCGAGCTGCACAGCAAGGGAACATTCTCAACCACACAAGCTTGGGGTGGTGATGTTTCGAACACATGAAGCCCACTGTTTCCTACACCCACCTGTTGCCAGCTTTTGGAATCTAGCATTAAAGAGAGCCTGAGTGACATAGGGAGCACTTCTAATAAATAAACGGGCGAACTATGATCAGAAACCCGCTCTGAACTGAACGCATACATTGAACAAACACCAACAAACTGTTACAAAAGACATGGTTTCCATTTGTTTCCTCCAAATACCTCGCAGTGCTCTTTTAAAAGGTGGCCCGACCTGCTGTCAGTCTCTCTGTCACTAAGCTATGCCACAAACGTTAAAACCAGACAGGGGTTTGGGAGAAGAAGCAGGCAATCATTTACAAAGGGAGGCTCTTTGCTCAGCGCGTTTTCCAGTGCTTTCCTCACGGTTCTCCTCCAAGCGGCCTGAAAGGCATAAGAGAACCAGTGTGACTGAACAGCCTCTCGCAGCCTTGTACATCTCCTTGTGGTGCTGACAATCACAGCCTCCCTCCTTGAAAAAAATATTACAGCTAAACATATTGCATTTTTATGCATGCATGTTTATTTATATGATGTTTTTATCCAAAGTGACTTACAGTGTTAATCTGCTAACACTGATTTAACACTGTATGCCATTTCACTCCTTTTGCTCCTGTACCAGCTTCTTCGGGCAAAGCAACATGATCAAGTAAGTTATTCACCCTGTTTTACCATAGCACGGTGTATAAAACAGTGCATTTTCACAAAAAACATACCTGCTGCACTACTTCTCCTTGTGCAGAGCTTCTATGAAGGCTTCAAGTTTCTCCTGAATTTCTCGAACCTTTTCTGCAAAGACAGAGACCATGGATCAATGTACGAATGCTCAGTATCACCTCTCAGTTAAAATCAGCCCTTATGGCCAACACATTTTGTCATCTTCATTATTTTTTTCTTTTCTTTTTTTGGTAACGCAAATACTGTGCAAGTGCAACATGAACGCCAGGGAAATGAAAGGTAGACAACAAGCTTGAAATATAACTACATAACTCAGTAGTTTTCGGGTTTTACAGTTGGTGGAGGTTAAGATGATGCTGATCCATTATCAAACGGACAGTACTTTCTGCTACCAAAATTCACTGTTATCAGTAAGAAATTTTGCTAACTGGAAAAGACTAGACAGCATTTTTTTTCCTGTCTTTATCGACGTCACAGGAACCAAGCACTACATCTTTAAACAATAAAGAAAAAAATCACTACACAAATGATCACAGATTTATCTGCACAGATCTTTCCATCGTAGTTTGGTACATAAAACAGATGTAAAGTATTTTCCAAGCAGGGGTTAAAAATGAGCAATTAGTCTCAATATTCCTTTTTAAATGTGTGATGCTTGTATCTTCAGGCGAACCCAGTCCATGACAGCGGCGTGGCCAGTCACCTCCGGTCTGGCCCAGAGAACTTCAGAGGGCATCAAGTGCTGTGCAAAAGCAGACACTGTACTGCAGTAACAGACCTGTCCAGGTCCATTGTCTTCTTCGCCATCTTTCAATTATCCACGCGGCCCGAAACAGATGGTTCCCGCCGACATTTTAAAGCCCTGCAGAGGTGTGCTTTGAAGCTGTAAGGAGATCTACCAATGAAAGGGTGGTGTGAGGTTCCACTTCACCCCACGGTGCAGGGGGATACAGCATCACATCAAAGCCCACCCTTACAGAACACTGTTCCTCCCAGCAGCAATATAGGCATGCAGAAAGGACACTGTAGCGGACATATGAATCCAGCACAAAAAGGGCATCACCTCAAGGTAAACATCTTCTTTTGTCATGCAGCAGAACTGACCCCCCTCCCTCCCCGTGTAGCTGCCGCTGATCTTGGTGCTCACGGCACCCTTTGTACACACTGTCTGACATGAAATCCCCTGTAATACTAATCAATTCATGTATTCTCACACGACACTACATTAATCTACAGGTTTCCCTAAATCGCAAATTAAACAAGGCCACGTCCAAATCCCCATGACAAAACCACCATTCAGAAGGCAGCTGCAGCCCTGCAGTCGGCTCTGTTTCAACGCGCCGGCAAAGACGGGCCACCAACTAGCCATTTCGCAACCAGCTTGTGTGTACTTTCTGAATTTTTTGTTTAAGTAATGACATATATTTTAATACCTCCTGCTGTAGTACCCACGATCAAGATACTTACCCTGAAAAGCTGCAGGAAAAATTATTCTGCTGCATAAATGAGTAAATCGACCAACATTGTTGATCGCTTTGGAGAAGAATGTCAGACAAAATAAACAAGTGTCAATATATATATAGGATGCCGCTTCTGATAAATAGCATCAGCAATACACTCTGAAATAAACAAACCATTTAAAACAGACTAATTCCATGCATGACATGTATACACACATGTATGCACACAAACAATGCAGCTAGTAGGAATCCCACAATAAAGCAGCAAAATACTTGTCGATGTAACTCATTAAAACCGCAAAACCGGAAGCTCAAAAGAGAGAGGCCGCACACATGGTATTCAGGCTGGAGAAGTGAGGTACGGGACAGGCCCAGCGGTGTCTCCATCCACCGTTTGTAGGCCTAAAGGCCTCAGTTTCCTGCTGTACAGCAGGCTTTGGTGCACATTTGGTGCGAGGAGACCGGCCGGGGCTCCAACACGTCCCTCTCAACATACTTGGCGAAGATTGAAAGACATTCAAGTCCCTTTGATACTCTGCTAACATATCATGGCACAAAGGAGAGCGGGAGAGATTACAGGACCTAATGAAGGCATTAGGCAGGGAGTGGGCACTCTGACACGGCAGGTGCAGAGGTGAAACACAATCTGGCTCCCACACAAAGCCCCAACCCCGCGCTGCAACCACAGAGCTCGGGCCCTGGTTTAATGTGAGTGCAAACTGCCACGTTCCATGAAGACCTTTTTTTCACACTCTGAACAGACACGGATTTATTTCTTCACAGCATAATGGAATGAGTTTGAACCACAGTGTAAATCTAGGTATGTAGATATCAAAAGCAAGAGCTGGAAACAAAGACAAAATACAACAAGCTGAAGACTAAAGAAGAATTTAACCAAATCCTTAAATAGGTATTGAGTTAAAATATAAAAAAAGCAACAAAGGCGTGGACACAAGCAGGTGGATATCACGGTCAACAATAACAGAACTGGCTTCTCTTCAATCGGCTTCTTTAAAAGTGGGCAAATTGGATTTAGAAGGAGGTATGGTGGGCTGTCCTCTGTACTGCCGCTGTTGGACAGGAATCGAAAAACTTAAAAAATGAGTCTTTCCCCATTGATGGTGCTTACGACAAACAGTGAAGGTGGAAATCAGACGTATCTCGGCAAACTTCGACTGACTCAACAGGCTCAGAGAGATAAAACTAGCTCAAACCTCATGATATTAGACACAAAGATAGTTGAATTTTGTACAACGTTACATAACACCATGATGCCAGACTGTGCTGTGTTTCCTTTCAGGAAAAATAAATTATTTTCAATTCAATTCAAGAATGTTCACAAACCAGTGATGTTCAAATACATTTCAGCCATGATGCTGTCACCCTAAGTATCCGTTAAATACTGTATAGGGTGGTCTTACAAGAAAAGACCAGCAAACTGCTTTAATCATTTAAATATCTATTCCACCCAGTGCTTTCATTGTCCACTACCATCTGTTTTTAAAGGGGGGGGGGGGGGGGCAAGACAACAGCCCAAAAGAAACAGCTCTTTCTTTACTACTGTGAAAAAACCGCAACAAAGTCACTCTGCATTTCGGTGCAAAGATGGATCTAAACTCCATTTAGGGGCTGTTTATCTAAAAGATGAGCTGCTGGACACATCAATTCATGATCTTCCTTTATTTTGTCATGAATATTCCCATAATCCCTTGGCTCCTATCCCAGCAGCCCCTTTGAAAAGCGCTACGCGGGCCTTGCCCTATTCAATAGCCCTCCACAATCCCCTCATTGAGACTCCTCTTTGCTGATCTCTAAATGAAATGATATCTCTTTCGCGCCCACTTTCTCGCCTCGGAGCTCCCGTGTGCCGCCGTGCTGGAGGAGACACTAAAGCCTTTAATTGACCTGTAATTGGAGTGTGAAACAGGGCCGCTGCACAGAACACCCAGCTGACAGGCAAGGGACAGGAGGGAGGCTCGGCAAGCCTGGAGGGCTCGGCGGTCTCTTGGGTCATTGAGAGGGACAGCGGGAAAAGAAATTTTATCCATTTAATAAAGGATGAAACGGGCAGAAATCAGGAGCAGGGCTGAAGGGTGCCCGAGAAGCAGCTCCACAGCATGTCACAAGCAGACTTGCAAACCCGGGCAAAAACGCTTGTTCTAATAATACAGGAAAAGTTCTCTCCTAAAAGGACAGCGTCAAGTTGTCCAGGACTGTTGACTGCTGCACTGTTCCACTGAATTTACCTGACAATGAACACTTCTACAGGCAGTTTACAGCCATCTCCTCTGAGAAATATGAAGCTCTGAAGGACCAGACAATTGTCCTGATTTGATTTTTCGTGCACAGACGTGTATCAGCAGACAACAAGAAAATGGGCTGAACTATGCTAATAAAAAAGTTTGATCTCTAAGATTAGAAAATAAAACATGTTGGGAGCTGCTTGTACTCCAAGTAATAGAAATAATGGATAGTGGCATTAACACAACTTAACTGAAGTTATTATACGAACGGTCCTGGATGCAGCCAAAATATATCAATTAAGAAAACGACAAAAAATTTCGCTAAACTGCACCATAAGAATAACATGACACAGTGTTGACTTTGGCAAAAACACTGTCTTGTGACTCAGTGGAAAATACACGATTTCAGTCTCTAATGAAAATGGAGGCTGAAACAAGTTTAAGACATGAATAAAGAGAATTACGGTGAAACAATATTTCTTTTAATAACTCCAGGCTGCAAAACACCATTTAAGGGTGAGTATCGATGGAGTCCTTGACTTGGCGGAGGATCTGTCTAATTTTGTATTAACAATAACATTATTAGATTTATTTTCTGTTTCATACTCCTTTGTGGGAAGAAGTATTGCTAGAGTGAAGAATGAAACAGATATTTCCATTAGTCAGATTTAATCCTCCCAGAAGACACTGTAGTTATGTTGGAAAAGAGGCATTTAGGGAACCTACTACAAATATCTGAAAGTCTGTGCCTCTGAGTGCCTGTTACTCTTACCATGCAAGTACATTTGCTTGGCTTTGCTGGGTCTACTTATCACTTATTATCTATAGAATTCTGTATACAGACAAAAATAAAATGAAATAATCACTAGCTTGGAAGGATTAAGAAGATTAGGAAGCTGGTCAAGTTCAGTAGCTTCTTATTCAGTCAACTAAAGTGAAACTCCAAGGGTCAAATGGTAACAGAGGTGCTACAAAGCTTCTTCTAGTTACTATAATATTATATATTTTTAGTTAAACTGTTTATCTGATGTTTTTTCCAAAGCAACTTGCAGTGTTAAGCAATCGTTTTACTTTTTACACAGCTGTGTAATTTCATTGTATCAAGAGTGAAAGAGCCCCGCATAAGAGCATTATCATGGAGGCAGGATCTGAATCTGGGTCCCTCGAGTGCATGGCAGCAGCTATAACCGCTAGGCTACCTACTGCCCCAGTTCTGCAAAGATCTACCTGTACTTCCATACCCACTGCATCTCCCTAACTGAGGTGAACTGGTCCTATAAGCCTTTCACTCCCCAGTTTTCCCCACTGATACCCAAGATCTATTGCAGGGCTGAACTGGGACAAAAGTGTCATGGTGCTGGACCACCAGGGAAGCTCCCAGGCTTCCCCTGGAAACCTTGCAGGGGAACAGGGTGGCACTTTCAAACTCCTCCATGAAATCAAAATTGTGAATGAGGAGACAGGGATTTCTAGGAAGAGTGACAGCAATAGGCACGTTTGTATGTTTTTGGAACTGGACAAAAGCCAAAGAGTTACCCTGACAAGTCCAAAAATGTCTGCACTGGGATGCAGCAGCAGAAATGAAAACCAGCACAACTGCTCCACCACACTCCATTTAAACACATCAACTACACGCTCCTCCTCGCCCACCATGCCACAGGTCCGAAACACAGACCACGGAGCGCTAACAGTGTTCATTACACCTCGTTTCCAAGGCATAACTTGCCCAGTTAGTAATTTATCCAGTAAACTTTACATAAATTTGCATGAGAATATTTCTAACCATAAAAGAGAAGTACATAAACAATTTAACAAAATGCAGAATCTGTTAAATGTACAATTAAATTTCTCAGTTCATTAGTAGACAGTAAGTAGGCATTTAAAGGACCAGCTGGAGGTAAACACACACAGCAAAGTCCCTCCCCTGGATGCCCCCATCACACAGCAAGACTGGGGAGCTACAGAACTTTTTCATGTGCTTCTCCTTTCAGAGAAAGAGGAAAACCACCCAACAAGCTGGCCTCTAGAAGGCAGAGGCTGCGCCTGCCGATGACAGATTACTGTGTGTGGACCACCCCCTCTCCCTTCACGGGCCTACAGATGGGGAGGGTGAATGGACAGCACATGGGGTCAAAGCGGTGCTGGACATGCAAGCTGGACCCGGGGAGGTCACGACTGCAAACGGGCTGGAGGATGGCCGTGGAGCCTGTCTCTGACGGCGGAAGCTGCCTCCCGTTCCAATGTCGTGTAACACTATAAACATCTATTTGTCAGGGGGCCGGCCTGACATGTGCTTTTAACATTAAGGTTTACTGGACTGCGGGAAGGGTCAGGAGAAGAGGGCGACTGCAGAGGAGCGAGCCTCCCACACAGTCATCTCTCATCCAGCGAGCAGTGTGTGTGGCAGGCATGAGAATTAGGAAAAAAGGAAATCAGAGACAGAAGTGAGATACAATCAGTGCTTTTCATTGGGAAGTGCACATTTTCGTTTGTTTCCTTCCAAGTGTGAAAACAGTCGAGAAAGCCACTTCAGCCACCTTCATGAACCTAAGCAAACTCTGGTATATTGCAAGACTCCTGGAGGCCGTCAGTCAAGTGTGAACTTTGACCGAGGCTTGAGGATGCACGTGGGGTGGCCCTTCCCCCAGCACTCAAGAGGATCTCTTATAATTTAAAATTAACAAAACTGTTTAATCGATCCTTGACAGCAGCAACAGCATACATTTGAAAAAGACAAAGGGAAGCAACCTGACAAACAAGAGCTCAGCAGGATAACAAAAGGATACACAAAGTGGTAGTGTTTGGAAAACCGTGGTAATTTCCATTTGTTATGAAAGTACTCAGGAATCAGACAGAGGTGCAGTCAAGATCAGAGGGGTGCTTTTCACAGCTTCAGGACTGAGATGATGGATCGGCTGGAACACATAGCTCATTAATCTTCCTCGAGATCTTAGCTGTTTTCAAAACTTTATCGGGACCACATGACTGGCTCACCCTGTGCTTCCTGTGGCATGTTTGGATAAATGCTGTGGCAGCAATTTCTACCACTAACACACAAAGGACACCCAAAGTGGGATAAAGAATTGGTTAATCCTTAAGCAGTCTTCCTACGAGCAGATTCAAGACAGGTCGATTCCAACTTCCCATTCACATTTGACAAAAAGCGCCTGTTTTCAGAAAACAAAAATGAAATGAGCCGGTATTATACAACTTAGACATCCCATACAAGTCTTAGCGATAATCTGACAAAAGTTCTAGCGCAAAATGCAACAAAAAACACAGAGAAAGAATAACCAAACAAGCACAAACACAGGATGCCATGAACTCAAAAGGCTGTTCAAACAACTCTTGACTCCACAGGCTGACTGTAGCTCACACGGTGACCAGATGCTGTCAAGTTCCATATTAATAACACAGACAGCAAAGTAAAAGAGCACTTATCCCCGATGGAGACTAAGCTCTTGAGCACATTTGCCTTTAGAAAAAATAATGAACGGGTTTCCTGACGACACCAGATAGCAGCTGAGAGCATTCCACAGCACAGGCCCAGACAATGAGAGAACAACTACACACCTTCTACAGATAGCGCCAGGCCTCGCTACCAAACCGATCCGAGCCAAGCCAGGCTGGGTGTCTCCAGGCAGAACGTCACTCATCTCAAACCTCTGTTCCTGGAAGGGGAACCGTGGGAGAGCGATGGCCCGTTATTACCCAGGTACGTGGCCTGCACTAGCTCTCACTGTCAGATAACATAGAACTAGTCCAGGGAGTCACAAAATCGCAGAGAAGCAGCCATGACCTGGGACATCACTTGACATCCTTCAGATCCGACGCCTACTATCATTTCATGGAATGCAATGTCCTAAGAAAATGCTACGAGAAATATTGAGGAAAAACAGCGACATCACGAGAACACCAAAACCACAAATGACAATGAGGTGAGTATACATTCAACTGCTCAGAAAACACTCCACCTCCAGTACTAACAAAAGTGACAACTCTAGTGACCGCCGCTTACATACATACTTCCTTACTATTTTGCTTTACTTTTACCACTTCTGTATTGCTAGTGCTCAATTGTTGAGCACCCTGTGTCACTCTGTGCGCTTTATAAAAATAAACTAACATAAATAAACTGAGTAACTATCACATATCTGAAGCCCACAGTTGCCAACTTCAGGAGGGAGGAACTTGGGACGAAGGGAGAGATTTGTACTCATGATTGCAGTCTGCAGGAGGAGGCCACCTCTGACTTGCAGGCAGGGAGTTCCAGCATTTATGGCTGAATTCCTGCTTGCTGGATGTCTAAGACTACTGCAGACGCCTTACGTCGGCAGTCACCAACTGCCTCGAGGCTTTCAGGCAAAGATTAATGGAGTGAGAGACATCTTTCTCGCGCACCGTGCCGGCAGGAGAGATCAGAAGCACCAGTGGAGGCTCGCGGCAGAGCACTCCCAGTTTGAACTTCGACCCCCCTTCTTTTCAGTCCACCCCACCTACACATCCACAGCTGCCACGGCCAGCTCTGCCAGACGTAAACTGTTGACTTGACGGCTCTGGAGGTGGAGGGGAGTCGACGGCGGCTTGCTTTGATAGAAACCAGGATCCCCCTTTTATCGGAGACGTGCTGCCGCAACCCGCTGAAGGTGTCACCCTCTGGTAAACAGTTTACACTGGAGGAGGAAGAGAAGCCGCTGGGCTCACATCCCGCACACGAAATGAAAGGACTCCTGGATTCAAGCTTTTGCACGGCCGCTGCTTGTGGTTGATAAGAACGTACAGAAGATAAAGATGTAAGAGTGAATCATAAAACAACTGGCATTTATGATTTAAATTGCAACAGAAATAGAGAAGTACAAATCCAACCTCACTCAGTGCATGGTTACCGTCAGGGACTGAAGAGCTCCCAGGAGCCACACGTTCTGAGCTAAACACATATCCAGGTTAAATTCCCCTTTCTATGCCGTCTTAGGCCTGATACCATTTTAGTTAGATTGCTGGAAAATTGCAATGTATAGTTATTTTAGTACAAATTTGTTCAAATTTCACATCACACTTTAAAAATAAGCACATAAGTGTGACAAAATGATTTTAAAAAACATTTGTGGCAAGCAGGTGTGACTGTGGTTTTTTGATGGACTGACAGAGGACGGGAGTTGGAGCGCCGACTGGTGTTTATGAGGTTGCTGTCAAAAGTTACTGCTTTATGTTTTTAATAAAACATTGCGTAAGCAATGCACTTGTACAAGCTGTGCTGTCTGCACAAACAAAAATGTCATTGGTAGGTCACGCAGTTTTGGTCAGAGACAAGAGTTTTAATGAAGCAGTAGTTTTGGACACTATAACTCGAGTGAATATGGTCCAAAAATGGTACGTTCTTAAAAATGGACTGCCCTTACCCGGACAATGACTGTATCTGGCTTTAAGTTAAATATTAAAGAATTGTTGCGCATTTAATAGTAACATTTATCTGTTCAACATGCAGAACTGGTCAAAGGTGTGAGTGTGAGTACACTGGACAATCTGAGCAACACCTGTATGGAATGGACAGGATAGATGACACATTGCAACACACACTGAAAAATGTCCAACATCTGTGGGACAGATGGAAAGACACAGAGCCAAATTTCCTGATCAGTTCTGTTCACTCTGAAAATTACTAATCCAGTTTTCAGAAAATGTAATCAAACTCTCGCATGATATCATATTAATAACTAAAACTAGCTAAATAAATATCATATGCAGATATTATATAACATATGCAAACTTGGATGTCTTAGTTTACTTGTACCATTTTATGTGGTTGAGTATTTACTGAAACAATTTAGGTAAAGCACCTTTGTCAACCTCAAGCACTACCTGTCTGCTGGTCAGCAGATCAGGTCTGCAGCCCCCCTGACAGGCCAACTTTTACTCAACGTTAATATTTAACTGCCCCCACGCCCCGTCATTCCCCAACCTGGGTGAAGCCAGAGAACACACAGCGCGCCAGCAGTTGGGGTGCACCACTTCTCACAGCCCCTGAGCTTGGAAAAGGAGTTGTGCATTTTTGTCTTTATCCCACTGGAGAGCTTGGTTCCCTCCCACCTTGCCCAAACAGGTGAGAAAGCAGGGCGAAGCTTGGCCGACCTCCACGTCACCTGTAGCAGAGACGGCTCACTGAAAGAGGCCTGCGGCACAACGCACACACAACCCAGGTAGCCTGTTTCTCAGCAACCAACTCGCAACAATGACGGTCTATTGCTATTAACCACAGCCTCACACACAGCCTTGCTCATGGTCCCGACAGGTAGGGACAGAATTTACTCAACAACTTTTGTGTGCATTCACTCCACATCTTCCTCAGCTCCCCTAAAGTGCTGGATGCTGTTGGTGGCCAGAGTTCCAGACATTGCAACAGGAGCAAAATCCACCGTCATAATCTCTCACCCCTGATCTACACACCTGTTAAAGACACACTTACATCAAACACGTTTGAAAACCGCAGATAATCGCCAAAACACAGAAATCCATGCCTATGAATTGCCTCTGACGTTGCTTTTCAATGTGCAAACAGACATAGGATCACCTCAGCACAACCATGCGGTTCGCACAACCCCCCCCAAGAGATGGGCTTCAGGGCAACTCCAAGAAAGCTCCAGAAAAATTTAAAAGAATTGAAAAATCTTAAATAAAAAGACTAAAAACAGTCTATAACAGTAAAAAAAATATGTTGCAACATAGAATGTGCAGTAGTGATATAAGCACTTAGAGGAAAAATGATTTTTTGTAATAGATTTTAGAAGACAAAGTGCTTGCTCTTGTTGTGGTGATCTTAGTCACAGGTCTCCAGGTAATGCTTGAAACACATAAAGCTGAGGGGGGCAGTATGTCACTGAAGATATACATATACATAAGTGTTTTAAATAAATAAGTTATTCCATGCAATTTCTTACCTGTAATGTCATGTTTAAAATACATTTGCACGAGTGAGCACATTGAACATGATTTTTATCTGAATTAACAAAATGACGTGTTTAAGTGCCTTCATCACTGGTAGATAAAATATAATTGTTATGTAAGTGCCATCGAGCTGAAGCCCATGGTTTCTATGGCAGGCCAGGAATTAAAGTGATTTGCTATTAAGTTCTTCTGTACATATCACTGCCATTTTATGGAGGGGTGCAAACAGAGAAAAATGCAAACTGTGTGCAAACTCTACACACCCTTCCACAGAACTGTATTCAGTGTATTTTCCTAAACTTTTTAAAAAACAACAGTATGTGATGCATCCAGCTGGATCCATATAGCAATCTTTTACCACTTTATCATGGTCAGAGTTGCTGTGGCGTGGAGCCTGTCCCAGAATCGCTGGGGAGTAGGCTACGAAACTACACCCTAGAAAAGATGCCAGCCCACCGAAGGCTGGTCACACACACACATTCACATGCTACAGGCAATTGACCTGAGACACATGTCTTTGGACTGTGGGAGGAAACTGGAGCACCCTGAGGAAACCCACACAGACAAGGGGAGACACAGCAACACGCAAACCAGCTGACCAGGACCCGTGAGGCACCGGCTTAACCTCCTGAACCTCTGCATTCCTCCGATAATGCGTAAAATGCATTGAATATGATATTTTCAGGAACTGTCTGGGAATGTGACTTATTAAAAATCCCCTATTTTTATTTTGACATTCATCTGACTGTAACTAGCAGTCGACTGTGGCTGCTGGGCCTTGGAGGAGATGAGAAGTCGGGGGCAACGAGCAGTTAGCGGTTAGCAGACACTGCAAAGCAATCGTGACGCATTATTTATAGCGGCCTTCTGCAATGCGAAACGTCTTCCGTCAGCTTCTCTTCTCACCTTCCCACTGTGCTGCGTGGGACCGCGCTGCCGGCCGTGAGGGGCGAGCCTGGGCGCGCTCTGCGGCATGTCTGGCAGCCCGCGCACCCCGCCCTGGGGGAGGGAGGGCGAGCGCACCTGCTGCTGCGGCCGAGCACCGACGCTGTGGGAGCAGGAGGGCTGGCGTGCTGCTGCAGACGCGGCCTAATCCCACATCAAAGGGGCCGCGCGCCGGGAGCGTGTTGCCACCTCACACAGGAAGACTGCAAGGCCAGGCAAGCCCGGGAATTCCTGCGCTTTGAACCAAGGGGCTACAGGAAGCCCGCCGTCCCACACACGTGAGGGCCCCTTCCGCGCTCCTCCCCATCGAAGTCCCCACAAGGGACAGGAAGTGAAGTAAGCTGCTCAAATGAGGCCTGACAGTGGATGTGCTCCTGTTGACTTTGGCAGCGGCGGAATGTGATCAAAGGCCCTGCGGATGCAAGCGAGGACCGCCCTCTGCCCACCATACACGAACAAATCACATCGCAGCAGCTGCCTCCTTTCACGTTTGTATTTTACCACACAAGCGTTTAACCGAGACGGGGGGAAAGGCTTAAACAAGGGACACACTTCTGTTCAATTGAATATGAGGTGCTGTCAAAAAAGTGGAATTCCACATTGCCACATTTGATAAAATGCTGCAAGATTTTTAGAAGAAAAACAAGCACACATGCATCAGTGAGAGCTATCAGTGCTTTTTTAATGTGAAAAGGTTCTGCTACCTGAAGCATTTAAAAATGATCAATTTTGCAATATTAATATACACCCCCTAACCTTACCTCCTCTGTCCACAGTTTACGAAGCAGCAAGGGGCATAAAGGTCAAAGCTGCCAACATACACTGAAAAAACCCCAGAAATTTTGAATCCCACCTCCTGCTATAGGATCCCTGATCAAGGTAACTACCCTGAGTTGAAACAGCTAAATTTACCCAGTTGTATAAATGGTTAAATTCAGCCAAATAAAGAAGTAGGCAGTAACATTACAAAATTATGACAAAACGTGTACGAAACACACTTTCTGTGACACAAAGTAGCACATCTTGTCCAAGTTGCTGTCAAATGCAGTCACCGTCTCTGCTCTGTGCAGTTGATGTCTACAGCGTATCGTCATCCTCGGTGTAACCATAGATCACTGTCCTGAATGGTCCTTGCACTACTTCTGCACCGTCTACACCTTGCCAACAAATAAGCACTGAGTTATTTAATTACTTGTTAAATTGACTTTTCTGTGTGTGTGTGTCTATGAAAGAGAGAGAGCACAAGGGAAATAGAAGAAGGGAGGCCATTTCCCAGGCTTTTTCACAGGACAGGCTGCCCGGCTCTGGAGACGAGTTCTCGCTCAACACAAAGCACACTGCGCAAAGGTGGCCTCCCCTGGATTTGTTCTCTTGTTTATACTTCTACGTGGAGTGGGACTCCGACACAATATGCCATAGGCGCCCTGTTATTACAAACATGTATCCCCTCTCTGGCAGTAATGATCAGCTGCTGCCAGCGACCGTAAGCTTTCTGCCTGTGGGCAGCTTCCACGACAGACACACAGACACCAGCAACCTGCCTGAGCTCGCCTTTGTAAACTTATTCTACAAAAACAGCATGGGGCACGCACCGTGAGGCGCTCGCTGTGGTCGGCATTACTGCTGACTCGGGGGAATCCTCGGCAGGGCCACAAGGTAGACTCACTCACAGAAAGAAGGACCCAGGTAGGACTTCACACCCCATTTTAAAATCTAATCTCACACCTTGCACCTTTCAACGGATACTAGTTAACATTCTGCGAACGCGTGGCAGCCTTGACACTCTGGTTTCTTTTCTCAGTCCAAAGACACGCATTTCAAGTGAATTAGTGACTTTAAATAGCCCTTAGTGTGTCTACGTATGAGGCAATGACAGTATGTGACAGCCGTGGGATGGACTGGTGTCCTCTCCAGGACCTACCTACCTCACACTAGACAAGTAGTGTTCAATAATGGGTGGATAATACACGATTAATATTATTTAGACATAGTTTACAACAGCTCTTTCAGAAGAACACATATTGCATTACCCCATAACTTTCCCAATGCTACCGCACAGACCACCTTTCATTCATTCTAATGGAACATCAGGATCCACATATACTGTGCTGTCAAGTTATATGTGAGGTTCTGGATCTTTCCACAGTTTCAGGAGATTATTCGTGCCTATTTTGTCAATTTGGGTGGATTTTGTAAAATGCACATTTGTAGAGGAATGTCATACTTCTACATTATAAAACCCAGGTATTAGAAAATCCTACATTACAAAACCCCAAATTAGAAAAATCAGTCAGTATAACATGTATAATATGACAGAGTTTCCCAAGAAGCCAGTAATTTTTGTTAAATCCTCTTTTTGTACGGTGCTTTTCTCAACAGATGTCCAGGTTTGTTTTTCCAAGTTTATTGACCAATACTGACCTCTATAGGCCACTGTGCTCCTCATCACTCGTACCATGACCATGATGCCCACGTAGCACATATAAGATTTAAAATTTGATCTTACTGTTAGACACAAGTTTATATGACAGTTTAAAAATACTGTAGAAAATGTATAGTATAAAATTAGTTCCAAAAATAATTTTTAAATGTATGGTATGAATTATGTAAAATAACTATGGCAGCACTGTGCATTTGTGCAGATGGAGTTGCAGAACATCCTTTTGCTATAAGAAGGTGCATTAAACAAAACTGTGCAAAGAAGAGCACTGTGGGGTTTGTCATATGTCAGAAGTTGTCAACAAACTCACAAATGTGTATTATTCAGGTTTTGGTTTTGTGTCCACTGTAAGGCAACAGGGGTGACACTTACTGAGGTCCTCAGCCAGCTGCACTCTCCTGCCTGTGATCAGCTGGACCTTCTTCTCATTGTCCTCACCAAAATCCTCCAGGACCTCCTTGACATTCTTCTCCAGGCGCCGCACTAAGGAGCCAGAAAATAGTTGTGCACTCACAAGAAGACATTGTTCAAAGTCACACTTTGCAAGAGCAACAATCATCACAGACCATCTGGGTTATTTTGCTTCAGTGAAAATCATTTTAAAGATAAATAGGCTGTGCAAAATAATCATTTTAATGCTTTTCTGCTATTTCCCTTTTGAAACAGCTATATAAAATACAATATAACAATTCCTTTTCAGCTAAAACAAAAAAAATCAAAAACATTTTAAGGAGTTTAAAGATTATTTGCCTTTAACTTTTTCTCTCAGTTTGACGCAAGTATGTCTCCTACTGCCTTCTCTAAAGAGTTACTGACAGTTAATCACAAAATGGCTCTGAAATCTAGAGAATGCATACAAAGCCTTAACTTTTCAAATACAATTCCCATTATGGTTCTATCATGGGAGTAGTTAAGTGGGGTCTGCAGGTTTCCATGAGGTAAAACCATCTTAGCATTACAAGTACAGAAGCCCAAGAGGTCGTGAGTGTGGGCCGCAAACCCAGGCCCACCTTCGGTGTTAGTGAGCTGCTGCCTCAGCGTGTTAGCCGTAATTCCCAGCATTCTCTGGATCCGCCAGAACAAGACCACATCATTGCACTCCAGCTGCAAACAAAAACACAGCGGTGAGATTTATTGACTGCTGGCTGGCAGTAGCTTAACACTGCCTATCATGCCTGGGCAAATGTTCCCTCTCATCTGAGCATTTTCCTTGCACAAAGAAAAACGGCAGCTGGCGGATTTCCTAAACTGCTGGAGTCTGGAAAAAAGCAACCAAACTTCCAATAACTAGTCTTTGTTCATTACCATCTTATCACTTTGTATTGCCTCCACTGGTCGAACAGGACTGAAAATCACTACAGCGGAAGGAGTGGTCACTTAGAGTACAGTCAAGTTCCAGAGATAGTGGACATTTATGCATTGCCCATAGTTTATGAAAACTACAGATGCGGAGGGAAGCAAAATTATGAAACACCAGAACAACGACATCATCGGAGATGTGAAATGTGACCCAGGGCTTTAGAATGGCACACACCTCTGAGTCCACAAAGTGCCTCTGATAGTAGTAGAAGCCTCTTCTGCACAGATTGCAGTGGAACAGGGCTTTCTGCAGGAAGTGCCGCCGGTAAAGCTGGTGCCATGTGTCCTTGATCTGCAAGAGACCAAGAGGGAATAAGGCTTTCCACAAGCCACAGACACATGTCCATACAGTACAGTTGGTCTATTATTTACAAACATAACTGGCATGGAGCATGGGTTCATTACTTGAAAAGCTCTTAAGTTACATGTGGGGTCAGGGGCTATTCATTAGTTCTGTACACAGCTGCGTATGCAATGTGAGCTGGCAAAATTGGAGACATTGAACTAAGTGACTGTACTGCAAAAATTGCACGTTTGTATCTAATACAGATCTGTATCGCTGTCTGCTGGTGAAATGGACACTGTTTACTCTCAGTTGTATGTCACTTTGGAACAAAGAGTCTGAAAGATGAATAAATGTAAGGCAAATATCAGCAACATAACACTCTGCAGGATGGGAGGCAACAGCAGGGTTTTAGTCCCTTTCTGAAGAGTGCACACATAACTCACAATGGGGGCCTGATCCTCCCTGAGGGGTTTACTGAACAAACTAATTATGTAGTTTCCAGCTACTTCAGCCTTCTGCAGATTGTGTTAGAGCTTCAAAGATAGCTAAATAAATTAAGCATGTAATGAAGTCCAACAAACAAAATTCTTTGCATGGCTAAAACCGTTAGACTTACAAGGACGGGATCCACCTCCACCCCTTTGGCCTCGAGGTTCTTGCGTACAGTGGTGACTTCATCGTTTGCCAGGTATGCTGTGTGGTCCTCATGCAGCTTCAGGAGACGCTCCAGCTCGTTTTTGGTTTCATTCCGGATGTGCTGCAGGTGTGAAAGACGTCGAACATGAACGACAACACGTCAATTTATTTAGCAGATGCAACTTATACTGTCAAGCCACTTACAATGAATTTCCCCTTTACACCCCTAGGCAATTTTTACTGTATCAAGTAAGTAAGTACCTTGATCAAAAACACTACAGCAAGAGTTGGAAACTAAACCCGAGTCCTTCAAGTTTAAAGCAACAAGTCTACTCACGACACCACTTGACCATGTCTACAGTAAAACTGTATAGTTTTAAATATCTTACAACATTACTTTTTATCCACTTGAACAATGTTCAGCTATGTCATCCATAAATGCTTTAGTTTTGTCATAACAAATGGAAAACGGAAGACATTTACAAGCAAACACAGAGCATATGACACTCATAAATCATTACTCTTCAACAAACCAGATAACACAGTGCGTGACCTAGCAAATGTGTGTGAGGAGGTTTCTGACCTGTTCTGCGGTGCGATTCATCCAGTTGAGCCATCTCTGTTTCCAGTCTGGCCCCACCATGTCTGCGATGACCGAGTCAGCTGGACAGGGGAAGAATGCAACGGTGAGGCACATCATCATGCATACGCAAATACTGCAGTGTTCCAAACAGTGGGTATATGCTGTGAAAGACCTACTGTCTTTGAGACGAGCTTGCAGGGTCTCCTCCATGAACTGGATGGCAGCGTCCCACTGGGGTTTGTCTGTGATCGAGCGGTCCTCCAGTGCATTATGCTGGATCACTCTCTTAAAAGCACAGGGCAGTTACACAACTGGTGCCACAGAAGCAGCCATGAGTCTCGCATAGTGTTGGGGCCTGCAGATCTGCCCTTGGCTTCACCTCAAAATGTACACTGACTTGTATTATGCTGCTAAATTAAGGACTTTTGTATATAAATTTGTGCACTTACAAGAAAACTGACATAGTGGAGACTCCTTCAGACACATTCAACACACAAAACTGCATGACTTAGTAATAAATAATATATAATCAGTGCAAACAGTAATGTATAATAAAGTGTGATTACTTACACAGAAGTGTATAAGCATATCTAAGTAACATTTGTATAGAGATGGAAATAGCAACAGTATTAAAATAAATGCATGTAGACGGCAACATTTTAATAAATATTTACGATGTGTATGATGCTACCAGTGCAAAGTACAAGTTGCTTTCTGTTAGTTTAAGAGACAGATGCTGACAACAGCCATTCAAGCGTGAATACGAATTATAATACAGACTTCATAGGCTTCACAGTAAAAGCTGTTTTTGTGTCTTGTTCTTTGGGTCCTTATTGCCCTGTAATAATTCCCAGAAGGGGGATATTCGAAGATGTGATGGCCTGGGTGACAATGGTGTCTCATAATCTCTCCTAATGATTTGAATTTTGGGCAAATTTATGTACAAACTAAAATAATCTGCATTAATAATCTGCATCTAAATACCAAAGAGACTCGCACTCACCAAGCTCTCCAAGGCACGTTCGTTCCACTTGTGGCGCTTAATGCTCTCATCCTTCACTGCCTCCTTGAGCTTGTCAAAAATGTCATCTTGGTCCTTCCCTTTGTATTCTGCCATGAAGCGTGCAAACTCTTCCTGCAGCGTTTCCCAAGCTACCTACCAAGAAGCCGCAAAGCCAAGGTCTTTACAATAATGCAACCCAACTCAAGGGACTGGACAACTACAGCCCTCTCATCAAGTCCATGGAGATCTCTCCTGTCTGTTTACCCTGATACAGTTCCACAGTGTGTTGAAATCATGTCATCAGGTTTACCTCTTCATTCAGTACTTCCTTCCATCCAATACCTCTTTTGGATGGAAAATCTCCTATTTGATCACAAGATACAACCTGAGTACTACGGCAGGGTTTTGAAGCCATCAGTACCTCCAGGGCCTTGTATGGCAGCTGTTTGTCTGTCCATTGCTTCAGCTTGATATCAACAGTGGTGTTGAAGGTACCAGAGTCCATTGTCTGGGCAGCTGGCAGGTAGATGTTCTCGATGACGTGCGTGGAGACGCGCTCCCACAACTTCTTCTGCAATATGGATTCCCTGAGGATGACCAGATATATAACAAATGTCATGTGTAAAAGGCAGACATAACATTTATATTTGTTCATTTAGCTTCATTCGACTTTTGTCCAAATTGACGTACAACTCAAGAGTAAACAAGATAAGATAAAGGTAACTTCAGATAAGAAGTCACAGCTATATAATTGTCAAAGTAGAGTCAGATTGTCTAATACCCATGTTTTCGCTTGTGTACACTACACACAGCAATTGCCCATAGATTTCATAGAAAACACATTGGTGACCATGGCAGGTGGTGTGATGCGAGTTCACGGAGCTATTAGGGGACTAGGATAGAAGAATGTCTGAAATAAATGAGTTTTAAAACCCTTACATGTTGAGAGGGACTCAGCAGTCCCGAGGGAAAGAGAGAGCTCATTCAACCAATGAGGAACAAAGCTAAAGGCCTGACTCCTGGAGTGGGATCACCAAGCGGCAAGAGGCTAAGGAACATAGTATTCTTGCAGGAGTGTAGAGAGTGATGAGCAAAATCAAAGAAGACAGAGCAGTGAAATGCATTAATTTTGGCATGTTTTCAGCGTTACTAACTGGAACCACTACACCACACAATGACCATGGGAGATGCAGTATCAGCACTGTGTGTAGAAACAGCATTCCTCCAGCCATTAAGTTCATGGGGAACATTTCATGAATGTTTATAGCAATCGAGGCTCAGCGCACATGATGAAAGTCTGTGGCAAGCTAAACCCATTGAGAAGAGCGCTTCCCTCCTACTGATCAGGAGCCACATTTATCACAAATTGGAGGCCATTTTTCACTGCTCTTTGCTACCTCCTATCAATACAGGCTGCTTCTCTGAGCCACAGGCTAACAGTGGCAGTTGGGGTGGCCCATTCAAACCGCTAAGGGGGCCGTTCATCATCCCATCGATCCTGCAACACTGGCGGACTTTGCCGGGCTTCTCGGCACCTCGAAACACATCTGACTCATCAGTCAACCCTTTGTACCCCGGTTGCACTTCAAAACACTTCTCACAAGATGCTCAGTAGTCCATTTACTGGGCTCGCTGTGTCACAACAACTAAAACCAAACAGCAACTAGACGGGCCCGCAGCCAACCGGCCACTCTCTTTCACACACCTTCCACAAATATAAAGCTGTACTTTGAATGTCAGATAACTTCACCTGTGAACTTCACCTGTGAACCATCTGAAACTAAAGTGCTCATAATTGCAGATGGGAGGGCACTGCTGGCATTACAATGCTGTCATTCTACCAGCAGGAATACAGAGTAGCAAGTCTACAGAAAAGTATTTGGTGCAAAAATTAACCTATTATTCCTCTATTCCAAAGTTATGCACATAAGCAGCTTCATATACCAACATAAAGGACAGGCATCTCAACTTGCTCACACTACACAGGAATATGACAGTACTTGCCAGTGTTTCGGTGTCACTTGACTCAAGCTGATCACTTCATCCAATATTTCATTCTTGGCTTTTTCAAAGAGTTCATTCTGGAGGATGAAACAATGAAAAATTAGTACATTTCTGAGTGGAAAAAGCTTAAAATTTGATCCCTTTAAAGCATATGTAGTTATATACATTAACTACTGGTAAAAAATACAGCTTACTGCTAAAAGCTTCTAATAAACCCTTTTAAAACCTTTTCTCGTGTGTTCTGACATTTATGATTATATGAAATATGAAATAGCTCACAGTAATTGAACATTATAAAGACACTGAAAAACTTTTAATAAACTGCTGTGTGCTGCAGCAGCAACACTGATACGGGTCAAAACTAGCCATACATAAATTTTAAAGTGTTCGTGTGCACCCGGTTTTCAAACTTTACATTGACTGTACCATTAAGAAATATCAGAACAGACCATCTTACGAGCAGAAGGGCCTCAACTTCCTTTGTAATACGATGGTAAACTAAAGTACTGTATGGGCGGCATGGAGTGAAGCTATAGCCACTATCTTGTGTCAACCCTGGTATTCAAATCTTATGAGGTTTCTCTTAGCTCTGACACTGCTGGTTCTGCGCCCAGGTCATCTGCCTGGATTGTCTTACCCTGTCGAGCTCTCTCAGCCGCGGATAATTGTTCTTCCACTCTGTCTCTAGGTTAAAGCGGGAGGCTGGATATCACAAACACAAAACAAGGAAAAGCAGTCAGCATCATTTTGTGAACAACTGAATCTGCACCCACCTCCTGCGAAATCAAAAAATTTCAGCGTGCAACACTGCACCTCGGTAAAGTTATTTATTACTGTCACAGGGAGGAGTCAAATTCTCACAGCGTTCACCGTGTTTCTTACCAACAAAAATCTCATTACTGAGAGCCCTGCGTGAAGTGCTGTTGGATTAACAACCTCGGAAATGACAAAACAGCATTTAAGATGCAAGATTTATGAATTCATTAAGACGGACTGTAAAAGCGCTCTTTTTTTAAACTTCATCAATGATCCAAGTTTACCAAATACTGTTCTTGAAGGAACTAAATTCCCACAGATGGAAGTCCAACACAGCCCTGACCACCAACAACAAACACCGAACAACTGCATTCTGCAGTATATTTCAGAAATGCGAGTAGTCGTATGGAATCTGTTTGTCCAAATACATTTATGGTTACGGCACGTCTCACACGTGGCCCCGGTTCGCTGTGCTCCGCCTTGACTCGTGGCTCCCTAGGGAAAGAGGCGAACAGAACTATGGCAGGATGACAGCCAAGCACCCGGCCTGAGATTAATCCGGCTCTGCCTGGCTCCCCTAGTCACCCTCCCCAGTGGCGCCACCCAGAGGGATCCATTATCCGACGCGCTGCTCCCTACACAATGGACATTACAGTAATTGCTTCGTTATTCGCCTCCCCTCCCACATCTCCAACCCCGGGTTGATGTGCTAAAAATCTATAAACAACACAATGGGAAGGGAAGCCAATGCTGACATGTAATAAATCTTGCCAAGTTCTCGGGGCTCAAGCTTTGCTGGCCCCTAATTGCCTGCTGGTTGGATGGCTGCACTAAGGTGAGGCAGAGCACAGGTGGGCCTGGGTGGGCAGGAAGGGCTGATCTGGGCCAAATTGAGTTGACTTGCATCCAGAGTTAAGATAAACTGGCTGGAGAAGACATCATACAGCTCTCCCTGTAGGTTCTGGGACAGTGAGATCATATTAACAGTTTACTTAAATTGCTTGTACTTGAGACGGAACCCATTTACGTCCAAAGTGCATTATTACATACTTTGGATTATCATCACCAACGTAGTATTTACACTCAAGGTTCACAATGTTAACTCTGGAAGTTAACTGAAGTGTGTGACAGCAAGTCTCTAGTCTGTTCCTGTCTACCCTTTGTGCAATTATGCAAGTTTCTGTTCCAGCTGAATTATCATTATTTAAACTGTCTTTACTGATACGTCCATTGAAAATGAAATCAAATAGCGATGCATTGAAACTTTAAAATACAGAGCCTTCCAAAAGTATTCAGACCTTTGACTCATTCTCTCAATTTACAGAATAACAATCGGCACTACAAAGTTTTGTGCTTGGTGATATTTTATTTCAATTACTATTTTAAGTTGACACTGTTTTATCTTAGAAAATGTTAAAAAGAAAAATAAATTGAATTATGTTGTTTGCCTAAACATAAAAGACCTTTGGTAGAGAGAAACTTTGCTGCAATAGCAGCTTTAAATCTTTAGGAGCAAGTATGTCCCAGAGGCAGATTTGTCTTAGGTTGTTCATGTTGGGTGACACTTATGGACAGCAGTTTCAAATGGTGCCACAGACTCTACATGAGACTGAGGTCAGGGCTTTGAGTGGGACACTGCAGGACATTCACCTTTTTGTTCTTGAGACAAACAAGTGCGGCTTTTGCCTTATGTTTGGCATCATTGTTGAGCTGAATGGTAAAATGTCACCCAAGCTTCAATTGTTCAACAGACTCTGTCGGGTTCTTTTTCAGTATTTTATGTTCAATTCTGTTTATTTTATAGAGCTCTATTAATTCATACTTCTGTTTTAAGGTGCCCAATCAGCACTTTACTGTAAGAATAGTGTTTCTCGAGTCAAGGGTAATGTTAGGTTTGCTCTGCATTAATACTGGCTAAAAATCTGTATATTGGTCTTACTGACCACTAAACCTTTTCCCACATTGCAGCTGGGGTCTCTCTCACACTTTCTTCTACAAACATGCAGCAAATTTTTTTTGAGTAATGGCTTCATCTTTGCCATTTTCTTCCTATCCTTTAACTACTTTGTGCACATGTATAAAGGTAACTCAGGTCGCACCACATGGAAAACATTCATTCTTAAGAGTAATTTGGACTGAACTCATTAAGACTAATCTTACATGCTGTGCAAACTAAGCAAGTAAGGCAAAAACACAGAACAGCCCCCTTTACTTGACATTTTACAGTAGCAATAGCTATTTCCGAACTTTGGTGGAAATACACTTTAAAACCTTAATCTCGCAAACAAACCTTTAAAAGCGTCTGCTTGCTGTTCCACTGACTCACGCACCATCTTCCAAAAGCAGTCAGACACGGCGAGGCTCAGGTTCTTAGTGGTTACCTGATGTGCCTTCAACATTCCTGTTCTGCAAAATAGAAAGGCAGCTCTGCAAATCTCAACCTGAAGTATGCAGCCCACTAAACAGGTATGACCCTGCAATGCAAATGCTTACTATTTTGAAAACCATAAGAAGTTCAATTTGACTATAATTTTTTCAATTTAACGACTTCTTGGGGTACGAAAACTGTACGCTGTGAGAGTTTTTTTGGTTGAAAGCACGCTGCTTTACCAACTATAACAATAAAGATAAAAAAGGTAATTTTAAATTAATCAAACAACGGGAGACATACTTCAGCAGGTTGGAGTTTTGGAAAAATTCCTCTTCGTAATCTTTTATGGCTTCAATACTTTCACTGGTACTTCCTGAAAGAGGTGAAATTCACTAAAAAAGGTGAGATTTACTTTGATTCACAAAAAAAAAAAAATCTGCAATAACTTGTGGTCATCACACTTAGTCAGGTTTACCTTTTCCAGTCACCACAGCAAAGTATCCCAAAGCTTTCATAGGGAAGAGCTTCCCTTCCACTATTTGCTGAATCTGCAATAATCAAAATGCACAATATTTATTTATTTTTAGGCATCACACATACCAGACAACTAAGAGCAGACATGTACAAAAATCTGGTTTTAATTAGCCCTGCACAGTTATAATGGGACAAGTCACATTTTTTGAAGCTTACAGATCTTATACTGTTGCCAGAAATGTATATACTTGTCTGTCTTCAGCGTATGAAAAGTGCTCCGTTGTTAAAATTGATCAACTTTCGCCCTCTTGTGGACACTGGAAGTATTTCATGGCTCGGACTACGCGCCGGAACAGCCGAAAGCTCCAGTGATTCCTCAAGTCAGCGAAAGAATGGCTCTGATCTCTCACCCGGCTAGGGCTGGCCAGGTTCTTCTCGGCCAGGTCCACTTTAGTCAGGACAAAGATGGTCCTCTTCCCCTGAGGGTCCATCTGACTGACCAGGTCTGTGACGATGCTGCGCTCAGCATCCACCGAGCCATCTAAACATAGCAAATTACTCTTGCTTACCTCTGAAAAAAAACCCCTAAAGAAACTGTCCAAAAACATAGAAATATAGCATGATATTTGTTTTTTTTGACAGTTGTGACTGTTAGCTGAAATCATTAGTCTCCTCCAAGGGGAAGCATGATAAGTCACTCAACTGGGAAGATCAGAAATACAAGAGAAGCAGGGTTTTGAACAAACATACCTTGAATGCAGAGGATGATCGCATTTGGGTTCTGCATGTAAGCCTTGCTGATGCTGAAGATGGTCTCCTTGGTGTCAGCTGCCATGCCAGTCGTTACAGTCTACATACAAACAAGACACAAACATATCATCTTCACGCAGGCTTAGACACACCATGACAAGCACTAAAACTAAAACCACTAACTGACAAACATCCAGCTAATTTACTGCACTCTTTTAATAAATGCCCAGTAACTGTCCATCTCCTAATTCCTTAAACATCTTCCTGGTTCAACTGTATACATGTTTAATGAAGAGCCTACCTTCTATAATTTCCAGAGAATAACTTCTTTTCTATAAATGGTACATATGGTAAATGAAAGAGGTACAAGGAGAAATACTAGGAAAGCATAAGATCTGATGTACTCACACTGATGACCCCTGGCAAGTCCACAAGCACCATCCTCTGGATACCAGGGCCCTTCACACTCAGGGAGATGGTCTGACAAAAAAATTCCATTCACTGCTTTTTTTTCCCCCTCAGCCAGTACTTTAACTACAAGACTGATTCTGCATATTTCATACATCAATTGTCTCCTCCAAAACTGTCATCTACCGTCATCTCCGACTTACACTTATTTGTGTTACGGGCCCATTTTGGAGTCCATGCATCTCTGGACAGCTGAGCAATGCAAAACCAGGGCCATCATGAGTATCATCTTCTCAGTTATGGTTTGACTTTTACTGCTTGAAGATCTCAGCCACGTTACCCCTTGTTTGCCGTTTGACCTCTGAAGATCTTGGTTATCACGACCCCCATTGGGACTCATAATGATGCCAACTCATTCAATGAGTTGGAATTCATTCGCATTACTTTCATTTACTGAGTACAATACATATGTATGTTTTGTTTGTGAGTTTTCTATGCATAGCATGCAATAGGTACATAAGATCTGAACAAGCACAGCCATACAATGTTACAAACATTAATGAAAGAAAACTGTCTTGTTATGTTCTATTATGATGATCTAATATTATTGAAGTAACTGTGTTCATTTTATTGGCTTTTGCTGATATTTTAGCATAAATGGGTGTCGAATTATGGACTCAGGAATACAAAATAATGGTTGGCACTGAAATTAAAGGTTATTGAGTCTTTGTTTTATGACAATTCATCTTACAGAAGGTTTTTTCTGGACAAATTACCTTGGAAAGATGTAGGAAAACTGTACTTGAATTTTTCAGTTACAGCCCCACGTAATATAATCACGTACAACAAATATGCAGATTCTTGGGGCAGGAAAGTGGAGAGGTGCTACAGCTACTAGACTGCACCACAAGCCTCACCTCGGGGCTGACCGTCTGCCCCTCCTTCACGTTCTTCAGCATCCTCAGCTCGATTTCGTGCCGCAGGGCAGCAAGCTGCAGAGCAGGGTGAGAAACTGTCACTTGCCTGAGAGCAAATTACAGTAACATCTTTAGAACACTACAATCCACGTGACCACAGGCAAATACAACAGGGTTAACTAGCTTACATCTTCTTCTTTGCCCAAATCAAATTCACGAGTGCTGTCCTTAAACATGGCAACATGGTGAGGCCCTTCACTCAGCGTAACCTGGCAGGAAAAAGGAAACTTACTCTTGCAATTGGTTTCAGTGGAGCTGAGAATGTGGACAATACAGTATTATTATTGTCAGAATAACTGCAGTTCTATGTACCCAAACAGCACAGTGCACAAGTCATTATTTGACTTAAAACATAAACCTGTCACTGACTAAATTTCTTCTCAGCAGAGCAGGAAGCAGCAGGTTCCCCTGTGGTTAGAGTTGCCACCTTGGACTTGAAGGCAGGTTAATTAGACCGAAAAGTTACCCAGCTGTATAAATAGGTAAATCACTGCAGGTAGCTTAATATTGTGTGCCTACCATTGTAATTCACTTTAGACAAGAATGTCAGCTACATGAGTAAACAACAATAAGCTGCAGAAGCACAAGAAGCACTTTTCCCAGATTGAGGAGCTCACCTTGACAGGGGACCGGGTCATCATCTCCCCAGAGCCACGCGGGAAAATCCGGGCCTGGGCAATCATCTCAAGTACACTGGTCTTGCCGGCACTCTGGTCCCCCACCACAACCACCTATGGGACAACGCCAGGAGTGCAGGGAGAACAGCATACACCTCTAAGCTCGGAACTTATGTGATTTGAGATGATGCACATCAGCAACCCATTAATCCAAAATTTAAACAATATTTTGAAAAGCAGCTGCTATAATCCTGGTTGCAACTGGCACCTAAGGTGTGAGGAACTACAGAATTATGAAGGAGTAAATGTGTGTATTTGTGTGGAGGTAGCAAACATCAGTGGTAGTGGTGTGGATATGCAACTGTACGGTTTGTAGTTCCACTCACAGAAGATGCAATGCCACTCCACAAATTCCCAGCCGTACAAACAGCTGCGTCAGAACACTGACTAAAAATTTTAGCTGAGAATAACAACGTCAGCTGGTGTGATGAGACATCAAGAGACGGCTTACCCTGGGCAGGTGGTCCTGCGTGTTGTAATTGGAGTCGTAGTCAGACAGGATGTCCAAGACTTCCGAGTACATGTCAATGAGAGACTTCTGCACGGGTAGGTGGAAAAAATGAAAAAACAGTGATCACAACTTCCTTCCACAGCAGAATTAAAAGCTGGTTTCTTTTCTACACCCAACCCGAACTGTTTCAAATTCAAAGCTCAAACCAAAAACAGAAGTGAAAGGCTTAGGGACCTTTATACAGTTACATAGAACCAAGCCATATTAAATAATTAAAAACTCAGTTGCAAGAAAAATTATTGCACAAACATTATGAGGGATGGTAAACAGTAGACATACTTCAATAGCTGTATAAGACAGCTGACAAAAATTAACACAGTCATTTTGTAAAAGTGTGGACTTTGAGAAGCGCCTTCACCTTGACCTTCCTCTGGTGAATGCCCTTGTCGTCCTTCTGAAGGACCACCTTGCGGAGCTCCTTATTTTCCTTCTCCAGACGCTCCAGCATGCGCTGGTACTTTATCTGGGGGATGTAAGCACACTTTTGGTTTACAGAAATAGGCCCTTTTTAAACTCCACCATATCAGCCAGTGCAAACACCAAGAGAGCCCCCTCCTCTAACCCAGACCACTTTTAAAGTCTCCAGCACTGATCATTTCTCTGTAACTAAGAAGCTGCTGTTATAACCTCAAACAAATACAATTTTGAGGGATCTGTGTACATCCAGACAGTATATGCAGGAGATGAACCAGATGGAAGAGTGAAAGCAAAACAATCCACGTCTGTCTGTGTGAATTTCTGCAGACTTGACAGCTCTTGACTAAACTTGCTAAGCAAGTATCATATGACTGGGGGGAAAAAAAACTCATTTCCAGCAAGTATACTCAAAGTTTGACAGCTACTGGATATGTTACAAAGCAACATATAAACAAAACTCAAGTGCACTGTTGAAAAGGACAGCATTTCCAGCGCTCCAGTAGGGAAGTAAATGCACTAACAGGGTTGCCTGTATATTCAAGTCTCCAATTCCTGATGCCTCCTAAGGGGGCTTAAACATGGTGCTAAAATGGAAGTAAGTGAATATTCAGGTATCGTGTTCTACCATGGAGGACTTTGATTCGTAAGGAATTTTATCTGTCACCTTTGCCAGCATTTCTTACCTGAGTTCGGACAAGTTCCTCTTGAAGCTGGTCTATCTTCTCTTTATCAGTGGCCTGTAATACAAACACTGACTTGGGTAACGGTATGTAATACGAGGTAAGCACCCCCCCCTCGAAGCACCCAAAAGAGAAAGATGCAGAGACCATATACGAATCACACTGATAGGAGCCCGAAGTGGAAGAAAAGTCAAGTTAATGCTACAGGAGAAAACTTTTGATTACAGCAGGCAGACGACTGAGTCACTCATTCATCGAGTAGAAAAAACAGTAGCCAAACATATTATCTCTGTAAGGAGCAAAAACTGATTAAAACCACAGTGCAAACACTTTGCAATGCTGAATATCTCCACACCATAGCAGGGAGACCAGACACAAAGAAACCAGACAGACAGCAAGACAGGATGAGGAGACATAGGAAGTCTGCACAGGTGAAGCAAGGCTGTACTGTGGCCTCAGGTTGCTTCTGAGCTCCTCTTTGTGCCATATGGCCGAAGAGACACTTCAGTATGATCTGACTAAGCTTCACAAAGTCTAGAGAATGTACACAGCCATTTTAACCCAAGCTCACTGGATGTTTGTATACATATATTTACCACCAGGAACGTAAAGTGCATTATTGAGTTATCCGCCCAAAAGATTAACAGGACATTTAACCCCATGCAGTGAGGACAATCCACTAAAAGCACTTCAAAAGATGCATTTAATACATTAATGGTTTATCAAATATGGTTTCAAGTTATTTGGCCTCTAAGGTAATCAAAGCCAAAAAATGGTCCTGTTGACTCCCAGGTATGCCATTCTGTCAGAAAAAAGATAAAAAATTTCATGCTTTTAGGTTTGGCTTAAAAAACAGGGCTGAAGTACAGTGCGATGCCTCCTTCACACCAGCAGGACTCTGAAGGAACTGGGGTGCTGATTATGAAATGATCAAAGTGCATACATACAGTCGAATATTGTTAAATATGGTGCTGTGAAAACACATTTGTCCCCCTTGCAATTTTTTCTATTTTAACACTCTTTACATTAAGCTCGACCACATCTTTTAGTCAGATCTAGCAGAATATGAGCCTGAAAAAGTAAAAAAAGTAAAAAAAAAAACACCATGTTTCTATGTCACTTCCTTGATGTGGGAGAAAATAAAATTTGCAACCATAGGTGTGAAAAAAAGTTCAATTAAGCTATTTAAAGGGGCAATTAAACTCACATGTTTGAATACAATATGGCCTGATACGGCCCAGTCTTGTCCAGTATAATTTAACAGTGTAAACCTTTAGCAGCCAGTGTCAACTAAGCAACACATCATTCCATGCGCAAAGGAAGACCTCCAGAGAAAAGGTCCTGAAGTTATAGAGCTGACCTCAGGAGAACTATGGTCAGAGCCATAATCCAATGGAGAAAACTTGGAAATGTGGTGAATGTACAAGGTGGCTGTCTGGTCAGAATTTCTCCACAAGTGTAAAATCATCAATTAGCTCATAAGGAACCCCAGAAGAACATCCAGAGAACTGTAGGTCTCTCTTGCCTCATCTTAAGTCACTGTTCATGAATCTACAATAAGAAAGACGGCGTGCAAAACTGTGATACACTGTGTCAAGGTAAAAGCCGAAAGGAATGTTAAAGTTTGTCTGTAGTTTGCTGAAAAGCACCTGCGTGTCTCTCGGGACTTTTGGAGGAATCATAGTGGAACTTTTTGGACAACATGGACCCTGTCACACCTGGTAATAAAGAAATAAAACATTTCAAAGTAAGAATTTATCAACAGTCAAGCACTGTGGTGGCAGTGTGATGGTTTTGAGATGTCTTGCTGTTACAAGACCTAGGCAACTTTCTAAAAAACTAAAGCTATGGAAAGGTCTAGTCAAACTCCTGACCTGCATCTGAGATGTTGTGGCAAGACCCAAGAAAAGCTATTAGGGCGAGAGAACCTTCAAATGTTAATGAAAACCAACGAAAAAGCAAACGTACAAGGACTATTATCCAAAATTCTTCCACAGCCATGGTCAACAGCAACGGGAAGTCTTTTAGTTGCAGTCATTACAACTCAACCAGTTGTTGTCTGAAAGGACATTTACTTTTCCACACGTTTGATACACATTTCATTATCTTCCACACCAGAGAAATGACATAAAAACGACACTGAAGAGACCTTTTGTCTGTCAGGCTCCATTCATGTACTACTAGGAGTGAGGAAAAGATCAGATTAAATGTAACACCAAAAGTTGCAAAAATAGCAAAAACTGAAAAAGGACAAATACTTTTTTAGGGATGCACAAGAGTATCAGAATTACATTAGTACTGACTGATATTTGTTTCATGTTTTCAGTATTGGACCAATACAAGATGCAACCAACAATTCAAAACTGCTATTTCTAGAAGCAACCAGTATGTTCCAGATAAGCAGAATGTTAAGATGACACTGGGCTACTTTTGAAAGTCTGCAGTGTGGATAAAATATGCTGTTTATAACACTTGTGAACTTAGTGTCGACACGACAAGATCGTTCAGTGTGGGTTCTGCAACAAGGCAAAGATGTGCCTTTTAAGATAAACCTTTTTCCTCACACCAAAAAAGAGAACAATATAGTTCCAGAAAAAAGTCGCTGTTATTATTAAGTGGTGTTATTTCTTTATCATTATATCGTTTTAATAGTTTTCACTATTTCAATTGTTATTTTTTTTAACTTGCAAAACGATTCCCTATTTAAGGATCAGGAAGCCAAATGTAGTACAGCAGATGCCACATATATTAATAATGATACATCAGCAGCAAAACTACAATTTTACATTTACCTCTGATTCTTATCCAGATGGATCCAGTCCCATTTTGTCTGTATTTTATAAACATCTGTATTTTATAAAAAATTACTGGATATCAGCCAATAGGTACATAGAAATTATCGGACATTGGCATAACCACAGCATTCTCATATTGGTGCATCCCTACTTTTTTCACAACGCTATATTACGTACATAAAGCTCTGTATGTAACACTGCCATTCATAACAGCATTTCTCAAGAAAAATTCTATAACTCAAGTCTTCATGCACACCAAACAAGTTCGTATGCAACACTGACTGGCATGTAGATAGAAGGGCACTAGCTGAACAGGTGATGAAAACCACAAAGTTCCTTTGATTTTGGGGAAAACTCAACTGAAGAAGAACTGTGGACCACACTTTGGGGGAGATAGAGCAGAGAAAGCTGCTGTTCTGTAGGGTTATTTTGCCAAACCACAAAAAGGACAACCCCAGCAAATTTCTGTTGGTGTGAAAGGAGGATGAAAACTGGCAGGAGGTAGATCCTCGCTGACAGTGAACATTGGCCTGGGGTGGACCTTCACCTTGCGGTTGTAGTGCGGGGGGCTGGGGGTCGGACCGGGGCTACTGGCCGTGGCCCTGCGTGCCTCCTCCTCGTGCTGCTGAATCTGCTGCTGAATGAGAACGAGCTCCCTGAGCAGGTCCTGCCAGGGTGTCGCAAAGGGAGAGAGCGTGGAGACCAGTGTGAACATTAAATGTGAAACCAAAATCAGGCCCACCGACAACCCAGCAGGGCAACAGCTCAAGCACCCTGAAGCTAAGTACGAAAAATTAAATGGTGACCTGAAGAAAAAACGCTGCACTTGGGCTCAAAAAATGTGATCCTTAGAGTCCTACTTCACTTATTCAGATACGTTACCTAAATCAATTATTCCTAGAAAGTCACCTTTTCATCAATCAAAATAGCAATGTAAGAAGTAAGGTTAAGGGCATTAATATTAATGAAGATTTAAATTCAATAATCTCTATGAAACAAAAATTAAATGCATGAGCCAGTCACTTGGGACAATTTAAACAAATCACTTTTCTGTTAAATAACCAGTTACTGGAAGGTAGCCAAAATGGGTTATTTACTCTGGGACACAGCAGGGGCCAGAAACTCCAAGGAGAACCAAAAACATACAAAGTCTGGGTACCCAGAGGACCTGAAGTGTAAACCCCTCACACACATAACTGGAATGTAGAGACCTGGTTTAGAATGCTAATGACAGGGCTCTGTGTGGAACAACTTATTAAGATTCTTATAATAGGGCAAAATACAGTTGATTTTATTAAAACTGATCCTTTCCATCCAATGTGCACCAGCACTGCACATAATCACACAATCTGCATGACAATACTTTTATAGAAAAGAATATATTTACAACATTTCATAAGTTCATTAATATTTTTTAATTGGTTAGAGATTTATTCTCATTCACCAAAGCCCATTCTCTGAACCCACCGCCAAGAAGCTGTGATGAAATGTTACCTCTGTACATCTGTGGTAAATGCAAAGTAAATCAAATCACATAGTGTCACTTGTAAGTATACTGTCCTTCTAGAGAATTCTGTGTGTTTTTTTGCTCCAGGTTTTAAACTGATAGGTGAACTTTTCCTTTACCTTTTTCCCCTATTCCTTAAAACGTATTACTTGCAAAAAAGGTTTTTTTTGCTTTACTGCTTATTATGATAGATGATGGTTTCATACTATGATAAAAAGACTCAAGATTTCTGTGATGCCTGCAGTCAGGCCATGGAAACACCTGAAATGAGCACCGTACATGGCGGGTGACACTCCTTGTGTGGTGCTCAATAATACCAAGGCTCAATTTTTAACTAATATTTTTGTTCTCGTAAGGGGTTTCTTGTGAGCGTGAGTTGGTAGCACATGGAAATGTACAAATTACATGTGCTCGTAAGTGGGAGTTAAGCACAAGGTAAATGTATTGCTAATCACTTTACGCTCATTCGATTATCAGGTGGTCTTCTCTGAATCTCCAAGAGGCACTACTGAAAAAAGTCAGTGGATTCCATTAAAACATCTGTAATGGCATTACTAAAGCTGATGGTTTAAAAAAAGTACAAAATGTTCACTGCAAAGGTGCAGAAAAAAACTAAGACTTCCGGTTATCAACAAAAACAACCACGATGTGGAAAAGCAGATAAATACAAAAGTCTCTTGTTTTTCTAAATAAACAAAAGTTTCGCAGCTCTTACTTTTCAAATGTCTATAATGTGGACAAGGAACATTCAAAGACAGCAAATGATATGATGACAACAGATTATAAACATGAACTAAACATGAACACTAAATTTTCTACTCTAGAAATGCAACAATCTGAAAAATACAGAAAATATGTTAAGGTCAGATAGAAAATAATTTTTTTGTTCATTAACACACATAAAGACATGCAGCCATTTCATGCAATAGTACAGGTAATAAAACACCTTAGATAAGAAATCAGAGCCATTTCATTTTGGTATGATACTTGCCTTCTTAAACTGTTTGTCACTTGTATCCGACCCCTGGTTATCCATGGCTTTGAATGTTGGTTCCCCAGATGATTCTAACAAGAGGAAACACAAAATATGACCTGAATCATACCAATCAATAGATTTAACGCTGTGAAAATACAAATCAGTGCCACCAAAACTACTGAGCTGCATTTTCTTGTCAAGAATAAATTGTACTTATGTAGTCCACTTAAAAGTTTGGAAAATAGTCCTTTATAAGAGGAAATTGAGATCCGCTGCTGAGATATGCTTTTATGGTGTGCAGCTAGGCTACATCAATCTAGGGGCTCCATATGTACAGCACCAACAGTGACTGACGTGTTTTTGTCCTGTCACTTGTTCTTGAGATTGATCTTCAGAGCAGAAGGGTTTTAGTGACACTGCACCGTCATCAGTCCTGGCAATGCTTTCCAGGTTTCTGCTAGTAGAGAACCAAAAAGGAAGCCACAAACATAAACGGAGGTGTGTGGGAAGCTGGGAGTTTGGTATGCCGGTGAAAACAGTGTCATGCGACAGCAGTGTCCCCATGACAGCATCACCAATTATACCAACTCCTCAACTTACAAACACAGTTGGGACCAAGTTTAATAACTCAATTAGTTTGTAAATGCAAGGTCACTTTTACAACTAAATTGTCATCAAAAAGTCAGTAGTGTAAGTATCAATCAATTTTTTTTTTTTGCTATTTAGGTTTTGAGAACTCATGAAAATCAATTTAAATTGACCGAGTGTAAAAATACCTCTAAACAAAAGAAACCCTCCATAAACTCCTCTTTCAGTCCCAACTGTTGACCAAAAACATGTACATCAGCTTATTATTGAAAATGGTCACTTGAAAACATGGGACATGACTGTAAACACTGCTTAAGCAAGCTGAACTAAGACACTCCTCTTTTAGTGTATCCTACTGGATCCTAATGGTTGGCTATAGGAACACAGACAGAAATTTTAGGAAATGGGTAACTGAAGAAACTGCTATTAAAAATAAATGATTAATAGGAAAAATGTTTGCACACCCAAAAAATGCATAACTCAAATGTTTGTAACACGAGGAGCCAGATAAACTGATCTATCAGGGGCGATATTTGAACAAACCAATGAACAACAGTTTTATTTTCCAAACTTTTGAGCAGAAAATAACCAAAACAAAAACTGAAAAAAGACATGTGTTATAGGAACAAAAAAAAAATCTTCTAGAAGGAAATGAAATCAAAGGAGACTAACACATATTCAGAAAGAGGGCAGGAAAAGGTTACTAAGCAAGACCGAGGCAAAAGAGCCAACATCGGGAAAGCACAAGGCCGACATAAGCAGAATCTGTTGTTAAGTGCACTGTACACTGAAGATAGAGTGCAGCTACGGATTCCAAATAAGCTAATGAACATCAAGTTCCCAATTCTCCAGTTAAAGCAAAACCCAACATGAAATCTGCCATTTTTACAAGGTCAATATTTCTAACATGTTTGTAAAAACACTTGCTGAGAGTTTTTAGTTATTCATTGATATTAGTGACAGAACCGTGTAAGAACACGTGTGGTCTTCCCCGGTCCTGGTCCAAAGCAGCATGCAGCGGGACACTGAGACACACTCATTCAGCTTGAGTGGTCGCCCCATCAGAATACCGTGGTGCAACCCCACCCACAGCACCCAATAGGAGAGCTCGGAGGCTGTGCCGAGGCCATCTGAGCAAGCGGATCACACACCTAACAACAGACGCAGACCAGAAGCTCCTTTGACTTCACTACCCAAATAAATACCTGTGAAGAGTATGCAGAGGGGGAGAAAAAATGAAAAGATGGAAACAAAAGAAAAAAATGTATTTGACTAAAACAGCACAGGATCATTCAAGGACACATGGTAGGATGCTGAAAATATCAGCAGCTAAAACGGCTAGCCCACTGTTGTGTATGGCCTTCTTCCCATTAAAGCACATCACAGGTGTTATCCAAAGTGTACTTCAAACCTTCTGTACTGTGAAGCATCTCAGACACAAACTACACTAGCTCTAATAGCCCTACAATGATGTGAAGGAAACATAAAATACAGTAATCTCACGCTATCCAAACTTTCTTTATCCAAATTTTTGCTATAATGGCTCTTGAAAATTAATACCTAAATATCAGTATCGAATGGAAACTTTGCTACAACACATTTTTATCTGAAGTTTATCCAAGTAAAAAAAGAAATAAATAAAAAAATAAAGTTTTTTTTTTTTTTTTATAATGGAAAATAGGTATTTGGTAAGCAAAATTTTGGTATCCGACCTGTTTTCAGGGACGAATTAGATTCGGATACTGAGGGATTACTGTACCGATTTTAACATTTGTTGCCTACAAGTAATCCATCATGTAGATTTCTAACTGCAGGTAGTAGTCAGCGAGGTTTATGAGAGCCACTCCACTGTACAGATAGTTTTCCAATAACCAGGTAACAATAAAAACCAAAACACTTCCTTAAAAACTGCTGAGAGCTGGCCATTATTTGAATTCTTCCCCAAAAAGTTTCAAGTTCAAGATAATATCTGTAGTATTAAAGCAAAAATCTATATTTATATACTGAATTAATTATATTTACATTGTTCCGAATAGCAGCTTAAAATGGAAAGATGCAAACTCATCATTTGAAATTTGAAATTATTTCAGAAAATTAAAGGCTCTGTTTAAAGAACAAGGGTATGTTTTGGTAACTAAAAATAATCCAGGCTTAAGCATAGGTAATACAACAAAATCCCAGGCATATTGCTGTTTAAATCAAGGGTCCCAAATACCGCAGATGACAACAGGGATATAGGTTCACTATAGGATATAGTGTTGTGTTATAATACATTTGCATCCCTTAGGATTAATGTTTAAATGACATATGACAAACACCTCCCAAAATTCATAGACCACCAGGAATCAACTGCTCTACAAACCATTTGAGAGGAGGCCTTTGAGGAATGTGAAGTTCTCTCCAATCTTCTCTAGGTCAGGCAGCAGCTTGGCCAGTTCCTCTGTGTCAGGAAGGATACTGGCAATTTTCTCTGCAACACAGAGAAACCAAACAGAAGCAGAAACAGATGCTGAATCTCTGCTTTCTTATAACTAATTTTACCTGTTTATATGTACCTTTACCTAAAGTGACAGGCTAAGAATATCAGCTAAAAGTATAAATATAATATTATGTATTTTAAGTTAAGGACTGTTACTGTTTTGACAGCTTATAGCTGTCCTACAAATTACCAATTATCTCTTTTTTTAAGAGGCAACACACCCAAGTTGATATGTTCATTCAGCTCCCAGATGAAGTCAGGCACTATTGACGTGTATTCACTGAGGTCAGGCAGCATGTCTTTCCATTCATCATAAGTCTGAAACACAGGAGGGAAATTTATTACCCATCAATGTCCTACATCATATAATGAACACTTTCATAGATGTGGTACTTAGCAGCTAGGTTACTGAGGCAGAAATACATACTTTGAAGGGCCAAAATCTGGAAAAATTAAGCGTAACTACAAATTGGTTCAGACTACACTCTATAATTTGGAAATCTGACCGCTTGGTGTACAGCTAAATGTCAACACTACAGAGGACACACACCAGTCACCACCTTCTTAGGCAGTTATTACAATTAAGTAGCTTTTGCTTTTTATTAGTTGTCATTTACAAAATTTTGTAGCAATAGTATAGCCATTTCTGTGGAAGACTGACCACAGAAATGACCAGAAAAAATGATAGCCTATTCCTGAAATAAAACCATGTTTTAGATAAATAAGACATTCAGTCTTTTCGCCTGCAAAATACTATTCCTAAAATAGTCTCAAGGTTACCTTCAAATTTGCCATTAACTCCCCTGCAATGTGTTTAACTGGACAGTTACATCTCTGCTTTGTCTACACTGACTTTATTTCAGTTCTCCATGTTTCAGAATTGATCCTTTTAGTAAGACATGCAGTGAATTCAATCACCATGGAGAACTGGACAGTCGCCAACTTTGAGGTCCAGGAGAAGCACAAGTAAGTGTGTGACAATCTCAAAGCAAGCACTAAAAGCAAAATATGTTTGAATTTCTGCAATATATTGGTATCCCATCCAAGCTGTACCTTCCTAGCCTGGCCCAGTGATTCTAGAATAGGCTCCAGACCACTGCAACCCTGACCAGGATAAGATGGTTAAGGATGATGGATGGATGGATGGATGGATGTTTGAACTCCTTGTTTAACATGAGCAGTAATTGCAGGAGCACTGGCCACCACCTCACCTTCTTGGCAGTGTACCCTCCACCCACAGCAGAGCCCAGCAAGATGTAGCGTAGCTTTAGAAGTCTGGCAGCCAACCGGGCCACCCAAAACGAACGGTGCTGCTGGTATTGGTGGCCCCCATATTGAGAGCGCTGACCACGGGGGGGCAGCCTGGATAAGCTGGTAAACTGTCTGGTCACCATGCAATGAGAGGGGCAAAGCGGGCTGGCAGAGGGCGGGGAGTACCGATGGTGAACGGCACAAGACAGCTGGTGCAGCTTCTGAAGCGGCACTGGGAATCGAAGTCTCATGCCAGTCAATGCCAGATTCTTGCACGCCATGCTGGAAGGTAAAAAGTAAAAGTATTATGTTTTATTCAGCAAAGTCCATTGAGGGGATAATATGGCTGTACATGGAAGAAATTACCTGCCTCTGGACTGCTTGACCATGGAATTAAAAGCATTTAAAACTAGCGTTAACATTCCTATATGTAGGATATATTTACATTTATATTATACATGTACATGTCTAATATACACAGTTTCATACATAAATGAAAGGTCATGTCTTTTAATGATACATCCTCACCTGTCCAAGACAGCACACAGATACTTGCCGTTTAAATAGCTGTTCCGTTTAATCAAGTCGATACATTAAAATGTAATGTACATTAAATGAAAAAGGTGAAGCAATAAGTTGAATCAATGTTTTAATATTCAAAAGATAAATAACATGTCGGTTCACAATAATCAAGCCTATTGCTTCACGACTAAGTCTCCAAAACTGATGTCATAATTTTAAAGATGCAAAACAACCATTTTTTTATTCACAGATGTACTCCTGCCCTATTTCCAGGCATGACAGGAGCATTAGCTAACCAGCTACACACTTTCCTGTTTTACTGTATAATAAAAAAGGTTTTCTTACCACGCAACTAAATTCCCCGCTCGTAGCATCGTGTGCAAGCGTGAATAAATATCCAGATTTATTATATTTGTTTTTTCTTTCCAAGTTTATTTCATTTTTACATATGATACAAATCAGCAAGCTAGCTGGCCAGGCAACAAGGACATACCAGGAGACCAGGTGACAGCGGAACACTTCCTGGAAAATGGTCCCACACCAAATGAAGACCGACCGGAAACAAGTGTCCGCTGTAAGATCCCGCACGTTGAAAGCGCTCCTTAGTACTTCAGTGTACAGTGGTTATTGTTCAGAGAAGCCTAATGTACCTCTATTCAAAAATGTCATTATAAATACACTGAGTAATGATACACTACTATACTCTGAGTAGCTATAAATAAATACTGGAAGTACTACTGTATTCAATGTACTTATAAATACTGGAAGTATCATAGGACTGTACTCTAGATATAGCACAAAAGGGCCACTGTGCTCCTTCAGAGCTGCAAAATCCCTTGTGATATTCAACAAGGGTTTAAAAACCTGTTTCTTTCATTAGGATGTAAGGAAGGGAGGTGTTACCCCCACTGTTCAGAGAAGCCTAATGTGCCTCATCCCACTATTTCTGTATCACACCTTTGATAATACCAGTACTTTTACACCCGCAATACATAAGCTGTTAACAACACTAGTCTGAACACACACACAGTTTACCATTCCGCAGCCAGTTACGCACTCCCTCACTCCTTTTGTCCTCTTTGCAATCTATAGGTCGTGGTTTTAAATCCCACCTCCTGCTAAGTACCTTTGATCAAGATATTTTCCCTCAATAAAAACACCCAAGTACAAAAAAAAAATAATAAATAGACCCAGGTCTCTTCATTTGTGTTTACTGTGATGTATTCTACCTCCAATCTCAGTTTCTTCATCGTGCCAAACGGCTGTGAAACTTTTCAGGACAGTCACACCGTATAAGTTCATTTAAAAAAAAAAAAACTAAGATCCATACCTTGAGATACCTTGAGAAAGTTCCGTGAATAAATGATACAGAATCAGTGCAAACAGTGCAATAAAATGACTCGGAGGGATGCGTATGAGCATATCTAACCAAGTGGGCCGAGAGCTGTGAAGAGCAGCACGACTAAGAATAAATAGGTATAGTTTCATTAAATTACTCTGACAGAGTCAAATTTGGTTTCACATTTGAGACCTAGGATATTAGGCTTCTACTTTTTTTTTTTTTTTTTGCTGTGAGGCATAACCTTGAACAGTTGCCATAATGCTTGAATTAACTACTTCTAATGTTTTGAAGGAATTGCACATGAACTAAGCACAATCTTCATATTCATAGCAGGAATGACACAGAATGGACCTCTTTTTCTGGGGAGGTCAGCTCTGCCTGTCCACTTTATACCGTGTGTTCTGAGTTTTAACGGGGCATCATGAATTCATCCCACCTTCTACAGGTGCCTCCACAGCTGAATAGCCCTCAACGGTGGACCCCCACCCCCCTTGGTGAATCCTGCCATATGGCCTGTCATGTTGGACCACCATGACAATTACTAGACAAGTTAGTAAAAATGAATGTAGAAATCAGTCAACAAATGCAGTGCCACTTGTTTTCTTAAACATCCATGTTTATTTATTTCTTTTTTAGAAAAGAGGAGAAAAACAGAAATCAAACTTTAAAAATCTGAAACAAAATCCATGGAAAATGAAATGAAATACAAATAAAAATAAATAAAAATAAATTACATAAAAGAAAAATCTGCAAGACATGTAGAGCTGGGAAAGTGTACCAAAGAGAAACAATTGAAAGCCTTTTCTTGCTGAACAATCCATACACAGCAGTAATTAATGTTCATCCACAGATTCCTTCTTTTCTTCACAGACATTTACCTGAGGAAATCAATTCTCTAAATGTGAGACCCAACCGTTCTAGCAGTCAAGGCTACATGATTCTTTACCGTTTTTCTTAATAAACACCAGACCATGATGGTATACCTGCCTTTATTAAAGCAGTTTCCTATACTGTGAAGAACTTTACAGTATTTCCTTAATTTTGGCTTTTTTTGAACTGATCAAATTTTAATGTTTAATTTCCAATAAAGCTTTACTCACATTTTTAACATTTCCTTCTTATATAACACAGTATATTGCAATGAAATAAATGACATTTCACTTTTGTAACAAAATATGAATGTGATTACCATAACTTTTGGAACACTGTGGAGGATTGGACTGGCTTTAACAAGACAACTGTAGACTGTAGCAAAGAATTCCCCTTTCAGTTAAACATCCCTTGCAGCAGAGCAGGAATTAACAAGTCCAGCATCCCAGTGATCACATACTGTACTCTATAGACAATGATATGTTTAAATCAGACAGCATGATTGAAGGACAAAAACAAAGATACATGGCATTTTTTTTCCTTGTAAAACCCATAGTTTATAGCTTGTATTAAAGACTATTAAAGAAAATAGGACACTTCATCTCAAATGCAGTAAAATTTGAGAATTTCTATGTAAAACTGGAGCTCTGCCTGTTGCGAAGCCCAGATGCTGGCTTTCACACAAGAATACCAAGACAAATGCTAGTAAATGAAGCAAATAAGCATTAATGTCATTTCAGAATATTCCGCAAAAAATCCAGACACTTCTAAACCAGAGGCAAATGCATACGAATATTATTTTCTTGCCTTGTGCCGTGTAACATTTATAGTAACAACACAACGAATGTATTTGCACATCACAATGATTACATCATGACAATGTCAACAACTGTACCAACATAAAATGGAAAAATTACTGCTCCATCTAAATGATAACTAAAACAGAAAATGAATTCTAAGGTTCAGTATGTAGTCAAGAACACTTGTCAAACCCTATAGTTTAACTAAATGCCAATATATTCAGCTATAAACCTGGGTTATGGCAGAGGTCATGACTAAGTGTAAAGTTACTATAGCAGACAATTTTGGTCATTTATATATATCTATTTCTGACAAATCACCTTCAGCATCTGAGGAAAGTCCATCATCTAATGATCAAATGAAATGAATGCAAATATTTTTCTTTAAAATAATCTCATGGGCTGAAGAAGTCCCCTTTATTAATAATAATAAAAAAACACAATTAAAAACTATCACAATTACTGCAAAGACTAAAGCAGACACTGAAACAAATTAATGTTGATACATTCTACCTTGATTCTCCTTTACCCCCAGCTGTGCCATTGGTTTTACACACAGCAAGGCACATCTGGACATCAACAACTGAAATGCTGACACACATGGAAGAGGTCATGTCCATTTAAAGTAATACTGAGGTGAAACAATAATGTAATAAGAGGTCCTAAAGATGCTTCTTTTCAACAGAATCATGTGTAATCCAGCCTAAAAAGCCTCACTGTAATAATATTGGTTTTTTCCCCCCACATCAGTCTTAACTTGCTTTTATGATGTCTCACAAGCTTTCAGTTGCATTTGTGTTTTTGTGAACTTCAAATATGTTGAAGAACTCCTCTAAGTTTTCTTTGCAATTACTTGTCACCTTATTCATGTCCAAGCAGTCCCATAACACAGAGAAATCAACACAAACTTGTTGCTGACACAAAAGTATCACGTTTCTTTCTACAGTTTAAATAAATGCATACACCGGATCCCCAGGGTGGAATTGCAAATTTTTGAGAATACAATCTTTGTCATATTTAACAGTTTTATGCGCTTTTACTTTCTTAAATTTCTGTGGCTGAGCAAATATGGCCTGTGTTTACCCTCTGAACTGACAGGTGGAGGTTAGCATTAGCTGAGAGTGACTAGAAGTCTGGAACCACCTGAATTCAACTCACTTCCACTGTGCTTACAGCTCACATCTGATGTTTGTGAACACTGGCGATGTCACAGGGCTCACAAGAAGTGCACCATTACCATGGAGGCAAAAGTTTACATTGTGAGAAGTTTACGCACATTGCACATATTCATGGGATGCGTCAGTCAATAGTCAGAAACAAACAGGAGCTTCTGAAGACAATACATTTTTACTATCAATCATTTTAGTCTTAATTTTAACGTAGCACAAGGTTAATAAAAACTGACTATTTTTTCCTTACAGCTGTATTCAAGGACTTTACAGAATCTACTCTGTATATAAATCAAGGGATGTCAGTATACTGGGGACAAAAGTAACTTTGGAGTTATGGACAGTTTTCTGGGCCATATTGTGTTCAGGTGCCAGTGTATATATTTAAATTAAAAACGCAATTTACAAATGAGTTGTCTTGATAAATTGCCTTAAAGGTGTATATATCTGCACAGACTGTATACAATATATACATTTAAACTGTATCTGTGTGTGTGCGCGCGCATGCGTGTAGAATTGTCATGACATACATTTTTAATGAAGACGTACTAATTTTTACAACAAATGACTGGCACCAAAATTTGAGTAAATCTCACGTAGAATGGACCACAAAGCGCACACCCAAAATGCAAGGTGGCTAAATACAGCAAGCAAACACAATGCACACAGTATGTATAAATATGCGTGGAGTCCCACCCCACGTAGCCCTTGGATGGCTCAGCAAATGGTGAGCGCCTGCTGCCAAAGCACTGGCCCCAAGAAACCCAGTGGTAGCATAGCAACCAGCTGCTGAGCGGTACCTGTGGCCGTGGCACCTGGGTCTCTTCAGGCAACAGTCAATAGCAAGAGGGTCCCACTTACAGTGTCAACACTGAAAGAGGGAGGGAGGGGAGTACATACAATGCCTGGCCATTCATACTTTAGATGTGTTCTTCCACAGGAAGAAATATATACAGAAAAATCACAATAAAACCTAAAAGCTGCAAACAACATGTGAGCCACATGCCAGTTTGACAAAAAATTTTTGCATCATTACATCTTGGTTTTTTTCTGCATGTATTACTTTGGAAATTGTTTCCACTTAACATAAGGAGGAATAGTTCCATCTACAACACAAAACTGTTTGGTGCATTAACTTCTTACCACTGTGACATTCTTGCCCTGCTGAACCAGTGAAATTCTTCAGGGAGGGCTTTCCAGCTGCCCTGCTGATTTCTGAGCTGTTGCTAAGGGTGCCAAGGTTGTAAAAAGTGAACATGACTAAAAATAAATCAAGAAAAAAAGCAACTATGCCAAGGAAGCCACATCCACGCTGGCTGCAGTGATTGTCTCATACAAAGAGGCCGTAGAAAGGCGAGAAATGGCAATTGCCAACCTGGAGTCGCCACATCTGTGACCTTACAGTGTGAGGAACTAGAACAGCCGTCATCTACAGGACAGAGAAGGGTAGCAGGCTGGGGCCTCTGAGATGCTGGGCACCTAGAGTCGAAGAAACTGTTGTGCAACCTTTGACCTTTTTCACAGTGACCCTTTCTAAGGGTCTACTGTGGAAGCAGTCTGCTAACAGGTGGCTTCAGTCAGTCCGAGGTATGGAGGTGTGCTAGGAGGCCGGGCCCACCTGGCAGGAGCTGTTCTTGGAGCTCAGGGGGGTCTTGGCTTCAGTTGTTGTTTTGGGTTTGGGGGGCCAGTCGGGGTCCACCCGCAGCTCCTGGGCCAGGTGCATGTAGCGCGCTTTGGGAGCGGTGTCCCTCCAGCAGCAGAGCCATGACAGGTATTTGGATCCCCAGAGATCAACACCTGACTGTTGGTGGCATGCAAGTACCAGCACACATAACAAAAAGAAAAAAAAAAAAAAAAAAAAAACATACAAACACATTTTACAGTCCCACAGTCAACAGGTTATTTCATCTGTTTCTTTGCCTAAATAACCAAAAGACTGCTTGAGCTAAACTAACCTTTTTAGCAGACAACACAAAACCTAAATTGACAGATCACTTTTTCCATAATGTAAAATTTGAAGAGAAGAGAAGGGAGGGGGACACCAGGAAGTGACAGCCACGGTGAATAAAGTGTGAGATTGCCAACCTGAGGTGTCTGTGCAGCAGTGGTCACGTCATAGCTGCCCTGCTTGTCTCTGCTGAACACAAGCTTCCATAAGATGATGTCAAGGATGACAGTCTACGGAAGATCGCATAGGACAGGAAAAAATTAAAAGAGCTACTGATCACACTCCTTTCACTAACCCTCCATTATTCGTATCCAACTAAGAAATGTGATTTTCATTAGTTGAGAACAGGTCTGGAGGGGTTATTACAAAGAAAACAAAATTGGGAATTAGTAAATTTGCACTTTGTATCTTTTTTCCCCCACAATTTTACATTATGCATATAACTAATGGAAGGTTCCACACAAGCAGTTGCGTCTTTCGTGATCTGATACCGACTGCCGCGTCACTTCCAGATGCCACCTCTGTGGAGGATGCACAAAGCACCAACTACTGGTCCAGCTCTAACAGCCAACATGTTAGTTCAGTGGGTAAACTGTGGATGGGGTTCTATGGGGGTTCAGTGCAGTGTAGTGCAGTGCATTGGTAGGTGTAGCTACTGCTGAAGCAGAACCCTGATACCTATTAACCACAAACAACCTCACTTTTCAACAACACATTGTTCCCAGTATCCCTGTATGACAGCTGGCTCCTCAGGTTACAAACATCCCCTTTTGATTTGTCAAACATACTAATTTCTCCCAATTTATTTATTTTTTTATCCTTCTATTTATTTAAACTACAGTTTCTTCACTTCCTATTTTTGAACGAACACACACACACACAAAGGAGGGAAAAACAGAATTAAAAAATACATAATAGAAGACTGCTAAAAGAGAGACTATGTGCACAGGAGGACTGCGCATTGCACCCTTGGTGTCCCACAGTAAGAAGACTAAGAGCTAACACACCACACCCATTTAAGTCAAGAGTCCTGAGGCACACACTATGCTTGAGTCACTGAATACCAGGCTACTGGTTCGGTGGACACTTATGTTCTGAAAAATCTCAGGGGGATAGAGGGTGAAACCCCCATTCCAAACATACTGGCCTCTACATCCTCTTGATCTGCTTTTCCTCCAGACATACTATCCATCAACTACACAAGGCATTATTAAAGGTCAAGGGAAACAGTTTCCAGTAGACTTTCGAGAACTTTGCCTTCACGTTCAAGAAGGAGAACATGTTTTCTAGACTGGACTCTGGAAAAGATGACTAAAGCTCATCTTCCTCACAAGTTAATGTTATACGGTTTGACTTACCTCTACAAAGACCGACAAGATGGCATTAACTACGATGATAAGAAGCATTTTCAGGCGCCACTGGAACGGGACACACACAATCTAGAAGAAGAGGAGAAAACAGCAGCTTCTCATTAGCTCACTCATTCACGACTTAAGTAAAGCAAATATTTGTTTTGTAAAGTCTCATACGGCAGTGTAGTATAAATGCCAGAGTCAAGCTGGACCCATGATGACCACACCCATTATGTTTATGGTACCAAATTGGTTTGCCATTGCTTTCTTCTACACTAATCCTAGGAAAAAGTGGAAACATAGAAACGCCCCACTTCCAAAGCAAGATTTAAACCTATACCCCAAATAAGCAGTTCAAGACACGCATTACCATGGAGCCATAAAAAAAGGACTCACTTAGCAGCTCTTTACCTTTCTGATGCAAGAAAAAATTCAGAATTGCCCTCCCCATGGTAGAGCCCACAAATTGTTGCCAGATACAACCATTTTTATGCGTAAAATAGATTACAACTAAGATACATTCCTGGAAACTACTCTGTCTTATTATTTTTGCAGGGATACAACTAAATTACAGCTGCCACTTTACAGATATAACGTACACCTGTAGATTTTTTATGACATATAATGAATGACAAAATCATTTCTAAAAACTTCAGAGATATGTAGATGGTGGCTAGATGAAAGAATCCTTAAGAATCCAGTTATTCAAAACTCACCTCTAAAAAGTCATCAATTGCAGGCACTCGATAAAACATGATGAACAGCAGGAAGAAGTACAGGCTACAAGCTGACAGCACAAATGGCCCTGCAATGACAGACATAAACAAAAAGCTGGTTGTTGCTCACATAAATGTGTGCAAAATAGAGAAAGGCTTTATACCTCCTTACAGACAGATATGTACTAGACAGACAGATAGACCAATACATAGACAGACACTTCACTGATTCTAGGAATTTCACAAGGGTATGTCAGCATACATAAAACATACATACAACAACAGAGCATGCAACTGTGACTGATAGAAAGGACACTGAAACCAAAAGGAGAATAAATAAATAAAGCTGACAGTAAATAAAGAAGATAATAGATCAGTGAGTAGTGCAAAAAAATAGATAGTAATGCCAAGAGGGAAAAAAAAGAGTACTGATGCTTATTGTAATTATCAGCAAAAACAAGTCTTCTACACGTCATCTTTCTGATCACTGTTTACTGCAATGTGGTGGAGATTAAATGAAAGTAAGGAGAACAAAGTGCAAGATCACCTACAGTTTTTGTAACTTTGTTGTCGGAAAGGCTTTCCCTTAGAGAACACGATGGCAACGATGAGATACTGGAAGGTCGAGATGAAGAAAAGTGTAGTGTTCTCATAGTTCATGATGTTGTGGTCATCGTGTTCAGTTTCATTCAGGTCACTGGAGAAATTATCGCTGTGGGAACTGGACATATTGCAGGCACTGAAAAGAAAAAAAAGAACATAGCAACTTATCATAATATACTAATGTACGAAATGCCCCTTTCTTTCCAGAAAGCATTCACTAACAAGTAACTTGACAAATCCACAAAATCGGTAACATCTGACAACACTATGTGACAAAGCCTATGTAGTTACTGTACTTCACTCACTTCAAGGTGGGCTTCCATGTGTCATACCAACTCTGGTGTTTTACCCAGAGGAAAGAGAAGGTCTGGAAGCTCAGGCAGATGAGGATCTGGGAGAGCACGGAGAAGAGAAGGGGGCCTGAGATGAGGCCTGACGGGGGGCGCTGTGCCACTAGCTCCTTCCATGCTGGGTTCAGACTCACTGCATGCGGGGACAGATGCACAATAAACACAGGTGGATCTTGCAGACTGGAAGAGACACTCAGAACATCGACCTAAAAATCCTCATGAAAGCAGAAATGAGCAAGGGGTCACATGGCTGTTTTCCAAGGTGGACACGTAAAATTTGTCTCTGCTCCAGAGAACCACAACTTTCATATTCTTGCTCTCTTAATATCATATTCTAACATCTTAGGTCGCTACAACTGATAGAATTTGAAATGTCTTGCTTTAAAGACAATTATCTGATTTTTCACCTCAGAACAATCTTAAAAACAGAAAAGATCAAAAATAAAGTCCACTGAGAAAGGTCTGACTGAAACTACACAATCAAAGAAAGTTACTATGGATGTGCTACATATTCCCGATGAAGACAAAAGAAGAAATTGGGACTCTGGCTACCACTTTGTACAAACTCATTCCCAGGGGTAGAGCAGATAATGCACGTACAAGAGTGATCATTTGGTCAACATGAAAATCTGAGTAATATGAATGAGTTGTTGGATCAAACAAAGCACACGAAAGCTACACTGCATAAGACACCATGGAAACTCGGCTGGACGCTGTTAAACTTGAGCTAAACAGAATCTCCTCCCTCACTGCAACTATGGAATTGAAATTCTCCAATTTAACTCATTGCATCAATAAAGTCAAGTCTCCCTTAAACAAGGGTAAATTGCAGGGTCTCTGAACAGGAGGATTTGCTGGAATCAAACGCTAATTTAATGGATGCCTCGGAGCAGAAGTCAGAGCTGCAACAAGCAAAACTGGATGAAATGAAATACTATGAAAACAGCTGCAACGTGAAAATTGTGGGTCTGCCTGAGAACACTGAAGGTGACGTTTCTTTGAAGTAATTTCTGCAGGAAAAACTACATTCTTGTGCTGGGTTGTCAGCTGATTCTGCTCCTACTGAGACCAATTTCTCCTAACAACTCCCTGGCTGCACTCCCAACCCAAGTGCACATCTGAGGACCATCCTGGTGAGGGTTTGTGCCTCTTTGACAAAGAAAACATTGAAAAAGACGCAGCGAAGAAACACGACATCACTTCTGTTTGTGACTCTACCTCAATCTGTCAGCTAAAATGAACCATGAGAGACTAGACTTCAGTGATGTCATTAGAGCTTTTAAACAGTGCGAAATGTAGTGGGCTTTTACTTTTCCAGCCCAATTGAAATGTGTAGATGAATGTTCCAACAGCACAATTCTACATTCACTTTCCTAGATAATCTGAACGACTGAGACTGACAGGGGAGTGTACATATGCACTGAAAGTTAAGCTTCTTTTTTTGGTTCTTATACGGTTACTTTACCAAATGTTTTATACCGTTTCTCAGTTTTTAGATATTTATTTAACCATCTTTTAGTAGGTGTCTCAATTATGTGTGAGGTTTTACTCTTTCCATTTCAATTTTTGGGTTTTTGGGTGGGCGGGTAGCCGGGGTTAGTACTTTGCCAGTGTCATCCTTGCCTGTCACCTGTGAGTATAGTTAGTGGCTGACTGGGAAGGGGGATGTTGTCACAGTTTTTTTTTTGTTTGATTTTGCTTTTCAGGCTCTGATCTACCTCTCTTTCACACCATCTTGCTCTTTTTTTTCTGTGTTCTATCACACTGGGTCACATGCTCTAGTTCCAGCTGTCTCTGACAATAAAACAGACTGTATGACTAGGCTTACTATTGCTTCACAAAACTGATATATGACTTGTGATGCATAACATATTATATATAGATATTACAGATAATATAGGTAGTAGAACTTACTTCTGTTTAAACATTACCCTAATTTAAAACAAGAAACTGCAAGTAAGTTGTGTAAGGACCTACATTAGTCATTTTTAAAAATAATTTAGGAGCATTCCATTGTTGTAGCATTTACTCAAACTTTTCTTTCTGCACTGGTGACCAAAATGAAGAATTCACTTTTTTTGGTTAAAATATCATCTGTGTAACTCAGAAGAATTTTGCAGACTTCTTAAGATCAGTTGTACTTGATCAGATACGAATGTATTGCAATTGATGTCACCATTATATTTCTCTGCGTTTCTGTGCTTATCTCTACGTTTCTGTGACCCCTGGTGTTGCAATAAAAAAGCAGAAATAAGCCAGATACACTGAAGGGTCCAGATCTTTCTCCCAAATGGCCTGTGAGTTGTTTTTGATTTCCCTCCCTTGGTTAACAGACAGCTTGCATCAGTAGAATTCATAAGTACCTGTCTTTGTTTATTTTATTTTGGTGTTCTTCTACCACTTTTTGCATTAATAGTGATAAATGTGCTGTGACACTATACAAAAAGATTCTGTTTTACGATAGTTTATTCCCGTGTTGAGCATTTAAGCCTTGGAGTCAGTTATTGCACATGTACATCCAGGAAGTGGACCAAGGTACAACGGATACTGCACTACTCACTTGTGAAGACGATGACCAGAATGATTGCAATGTCAATGAACAGGAACTGGAAGTCTCCCAAGTTGCTGAGAATCTGAAATATAAATAGTGGTGGTGGGGTGGTGTATCCAAATATCAATATTTCACACTTGAAATTCAAGGGCAGGAAATGACAGGACATCCTACACTTACAGAGTAGAGGAGAGTCACACTGATGTACTGGATAATGCTGTAGAGGGCCATAAACTTGAATACGCAGAAAGAGGTGATAAGCGCAGCTCGGCCCTCCCTGTGGACAGAAGTTGGACATCACATCACATTGTTCTGTTCCTTTTCAAGTAATTGTGATGAACTTGTGGAGACAGTTAACATTCCAACACAAATGCACACAATGGAAATTTATGGATTTACAAAAGACCTCATTTACACAATGCTCAACTGCAGTCTAGAGTCCTGCTGTGATCTAAACACCTGTGTATAATGCATAGGTTACTTCAGGGCAACAGCCTCAAAACGTGGTTCAGCAGAGGCGCGACAAGCATTGAGTATTTAAAGTGATAATTTTTAAAAAATTTAGTTTAATAGTTTATACAAAACCACAAAGTTTCAGCCAAAAAATTAAAATAATTACGCTAGAGCAAATGGGAACAGGGCATCCAGCTGTGAATTTGATATTGCAGAATCAATTTGACACTGGGTGGTCTTAGAAACCATTTCATTATATGTAAAACTTTACTTATTAGACGTTCTTTAATTTACACCGCCGTATGATCTTTGTTCTTTATTTTACAAATATGATAAAGGTAACTCAAAACTCTAAAATTATTGTAATTAAACTCAAATATGTATACCTATATAGAGTTCATATTTATAAGCAATTGTGCTATAAAAGTAAATGGAAAACGTTGCGTTGTTTCTGCCTTGCAAGGTGTGGCAATTCAGCGTGGAAATGGTTGGCAATTTGGTGCAGTCTCTTGCCAACAAACAGCCTGTAAAAAACTGCAGTTTTATCCTGTGCATAATGTATACCTAAACTTCAAAAAAGTTTAATTATAAAAAAAATCAAAAACTGTGCATTATGGCCAATATTTCGCAGTACTCACTTTACTGGTGCGATTCTCCAAAGATATTTACTGTGATTTGCCCATTGACAGTGTTTTACTTTTTACGGTTATCAAGTCTGGGTTAAGTATTGTACTCAAGGGTACAACAGTAGGTGAGACTCAATCCTGGGTCCTTACAGCACAATGCGGCAACAGACTGAATACATTACGCCACCTGTTCCGTCCTGTAACCAAAAGCAGCAGTCCAGACAACACCACAGCAGTGTTCTCTGGAAATCACCAGGTCACTCAGCCACACTGATTTTATATCATGTCCCCTACCCAAGTGCCAAGACGTGCAACTAGGGGTGTAATCGGTGGTGGGGAAAGGCCGAGTGTACCTGATAAGACTGGGTACGCAGGAGATGTTTGGTGTCTTAGAGGTGAAGGGTGAGGCCACAGAAGCTTCCAGCTCTGACAAGGAGATGCCACTGTGCGCTCTTTTCAGGGCCTAGTGGGGAAGGTAGGGGCAAATATGCTAAAATAATACTGTACCATGATAAAAAAAAATTACAGTAGCTGTGCATTAGTAAGCTGCATTAATATTCTGACATTTTTTGAGCTTCATTAGAGCTGATTTCAAACATTTTCCTGAAATACTTACACCACAGTCATTTGCTCCATCACCACACATCCCCACAAAATAACTGCAAATGGAGGACACAGCACTTTAGCATTGTGTAGCTCGTGATTAAAGCCAACTCAAACATGTGAGCAGTGTATACACAGAGCGAGAGTACTGAGGTAGGGAACCTACTCCACACTTTGCAGCGCTTCCACCAGCTCCGTCTTCTGATCTGGAGCCATTCTGGCAAACACGGTGCCATGAAGAACGAGCTACCAGAGAAAGAGGGATCAGCTTTCAGCTTTTATCCATTATATCAGATGGTGATGCTCTGAAACAAGATCATACTGTGCTGTGATAAGAGAGCTCACCTTCTGTAGCAGGTCCTGGAAGTGCTCTGTGATGACAGCAAAAGACTTGCCACTCATGGCAAAGTGGTATTGCTGCTGAACCCTGGGCTTCTCGTCCTGCTCCACGTCTTCCAGGGTAATTCCCACCTCCTGCAGGGAAAGAAGCACAGGGAGACTTGACTCTCTCTGTCTGTCTTTAGTATTACTTCCCTGCTCTACTGTCAGAAAACCAACCTAGACTACTATATGACAAATTAGTTCTTAATAATGACCATCGGTTCTGATTTAAAGCTATCATACAGGATTTTAAAATAATCATCAAACTCAAGGTATGACTCCCGAATCAATTATTAACAGACAAGAGACAAAAATTAATCATATGATGCAACATGCTGTATATTTCTTAGTCTGCATGACATAAAACATATATATAGTTGGCGCTAAAGTGAAACTATAAAAAGAAGAATTTGTTCAAAATATAGTAGACTTTGTCCCAGATAGATAGGAATGCAGTGGAAATGGGCCCCGTGTAAGAAATTTATGAGCGACTCCTGACCTCCAAGTGGACACCCTTGCTGGCATGCTTGACAGGATTTTCAGCATATCGCCAGTTGATGGTGGCAGCCTGCCCATCCTTAGGTGGGAGTGCATCGGCAATGATGACCCGCTCATCGGGGAGTATCATGCCACAGTCTCGTGCCACCGAAATGGCCGTCAGCATGTTGTCACCTGTGGGGAAAATGATAAACCTATTGTGGGGACTGAACAAGTCACTGCCTGTACTGTGGCTGGCTGGACACCCCTCCCACATAACATAGTATTTGCAAGATGTCAGCATACTGTCCTAACTTCATCTGCACTGAGGTCATCATAAATTTCTGCCTTCTGTGGGTTGTGCTTTTTCTCTTACTGTATCACAAGAAGATGTCACTTTGGAGAAAGGCTTCAATTAAATATATACATAGCTTAGAAAAAGGTATTTTAAAATGGCTCATGGATCTCTCAAGTTTCAAATCTGAAGCAATATTTAAAAAAAAAAAAAAAAAAACTCAAAAATTTTGTGGTCACATAAAATTAACATATTCTGTCAAAATGTTTAAGTCATAAAGCAGAAAAACTGTTAGAGTGCAGCGGCAATAAATAGAGAGGAATGTAGCTTGTATGTGCAAGTTTATTAACAGCAGGTCAGTACAATTGTGGAGGTGTAGATATAGATGTAATGCTACAAAATAAAATCACACAAAATATAACCTCCCCTCATCTAACATGGTTAAATGATTATGTAAAATTACCTATTTATTTATTTATTTAATCACTACCTGCCCTTGTAGTGTGCTCCTACGTTGTGTAACTCTTTTTCCTCATAACAGCAATTTTTGCAAAGTTTACCCAGGTCAAATTAAGAGCTCTGCAGGCCCTCTTTCTTTCCTCACCTGTGACCATCACGGTGCGAATGTTGGCTCGCCGAAGGTCTTCCAGGACCCCTGGGGTCTCAGCCTTCAGCTTATTCTGCATGATGATTAATCCCAGGAATTCCATGTTTGTCTCAATGACATCCCTGGGGAAGAGGAAAGAAATGCTGTCAATCATTCGCAATGATACCCCAAAGTTTTAGGATCATAAACTGTGTGTCAGTTTAGCCAGGATATACTGTAGCCATGCAGGACATGGGCTAGAACAGAAGTGTTCGGTATAAGCAATACCTGCTGACGTTTTGCACTCTGTGCCAGGTGAGCTTCGACTCCAGGCGCCTGTGAGCCAAGGCAATGACCCGAAAGCCCTGCTTGGTGTAATTCTCCAACACTTCTGAGAAGTCATCTGGGACTACAGGAAGTACAAAATAAATGCAGAAATTATAATGCATGAAATTACTCCTGTGAAATAAGTGTACTGCCTTTAACTCAAAACTACAATACCCTAAATTTAGAATCATATTGACACAAGTCATATTTTGAGCACATATGTGGCACTAGAAAGAAGACAAAGAACAATGCTCACAGATGATCATGAAAAAATGAAGAATTTTTAGGGAACTTTCCTAAATAACACAATGGGGACAGTGATTCGGTATTAAGGAAAAACGGCTTTTTGTGAATTTTTAAACAAATGATAGCTGAATTTGGGAAACCACTATAAGATGGACATTAAAGACAACGAAATGAAGCTGAACCTGTCTCTTTCTTGCAGAGACTGGCCACCACCTCTGGGGCTCCCTTAAGATAGGCATCCATACGCTTCTCTCCCAGCAGCCTGGCCACTACAGTCATCCGCTGCAGCGCCGAGGAGAAGGGAAACTGGCGCACGATGCCGATCTCGTACGACGACTGCGGAGGACAGGGAGGTGTGGCTTTAACACTCAAACAAACTTTCCACTTCTGTAAAGCAGCTGTCGTTCCACAAAGTAAGACAAGACAACTCACCGACAGGTCGTAGAGCTCCTGAAGTGAAAGAGAACAAAACTTCATTAAAATTTATTTTAAAAAACAAACAAACAAACAAACAAACAAACAACCTCAAACTACTAGATACGTAAGTGCATTACATCAATATTTAATCAGCATACAAATACACTGGCTCCTGAGCTTATGAAAAGAGCTGGGACCAGATGTATGTAAATAAATTATTCTGAAAATGAAAATTTTAAACAACAAATGATGAAAATGTAATTAAAAAAATCAATAATCTGGGAAATATTTGTAGATTTGAAACCTTGCAACAAGATTTTTCATGAGACAAAGCTCCAGTGTACAGCTCAACTTTACCAGTGGGGCAGAAAGTCCACAAACATGCAGGTGGTGAACATCTCGAGTATCTAAGAATAACTCTGTGATAAGCACTGTATGCTCAACTACCAGCTCTATGCTAGCATGCAACACTGAGCCATGGGCCAAAGCATGGTTTCAACCCATTTCCAGCACTAAATAAGCTTTGCTCTTTAGTGCACCGCCAAAAGCAAATACATCAGGGTGGGGAGGGAGGTAAGCAAGGCCGTTCAGAGGTCGACCGGGGCCATCCAGGTGGGTACAATAGCGTACCACGTCCTGCTCCAGGGACACCACTGGCTCAGGAAGCAGCTGCTTGGGCGGCCGCACCACGGTGGGCATGATGCGGTTATGGAGAGACGTCTCTTCCTCGGTTGCTTCCTCCAGAATCTGCATGCAAAAGACGAGGACAGAGGTGTGAAGGCAGGCCAGAGCCCTGTAGACAGCATCTTTTCCACAGGTCAAATTTTTTCCTACAGCAGCACTGTCTGGGGATTTCTATCAATGCTGAAAACTACACGGTTAAATATTTCCTTTGGAAAACAGGATACAGGATTTTGGCATTCAGGTTAATGTACTAGCTTTATTCCTCTTTGAATTATACTGTGCAACAGAATTCTGCCACAAGATAATATGCGCAGCCATACCCTGGTTCACATTCCTAATCTGACCTGAGAAGCAGACTTAAATTGGAAAAAAAAATCTATATAGAAACCTAATTCCCCATTACTTTAAGCACGAAAAAATAATCGGTTCCAACCCCAAACAAAAAAGCCAACCAATTTTCCAAAATATGAATAACACACTGTGTGCCTATATAATTTTTTTTTAAAAATCACCATCACGCTCTCTTTCCTTGTACAGCAAGAGACAATAATACCAGCACATTGCTTAAGAAATCAAAACATACAGCTGACTGGGCACAAAATTCTAGCACACCCCCCTCACTTACACCCGGCTGTTCAAAATTTCTCCCGTCACGGTTCAGATGTGATTATGGGTTTTTGGAATATAGATGGTGTAATTCACTGCATGATATGAATGTGTAATTTAAATGTTTTGTTCAAGACAGGCACAGATCCAGTAAAACTCAAGCTTTAGTGAACCCACCCAGCCAGTGGCCTCGAACATCTTGAGGTCGAGTGGGTCTCCAGATAGCTCCCCTTCAATTTTGGTAAGTGAGTGACAGGTGGCCATACAGGCCACAAACTGGGACTTCACAAGTGGCTCTTTACAGGCACTGTCTTCTGACAGGTGGAAACTACATGGGTACAAGCAAGGCATACAAACAGAGACTGAGAACAATTTCTTGTGACCATGAAAATGTATGTATAGACAGACTGCCATACAGGCAACCCTTGATTTATGTATGTAACAGGTTCCCAAAAAGGCCACATTGGGAGATATAAATTGAGACAGCCATTTCCATTTCTTATAGGAAAAATGATGATGTTTCTCAGCCCATCCAAAAACCCCTAAACATCAGTAAAACACTGTTAAACACCTTGTAGCACACAGAAAACAGGGATCACTGCATGCACAAACCCGCGCGAATTGTGTTGATCAGTGTAGTGAGGTGGTCCGATATGTTAGTAAACATTTCGTTCACAACAAAACAAAGTTTATTGTGGATGTTGTGTCCTTGAGAACAGTGGTAGGCGGAAAGTTTTAAAGGGACACACTCAGTGGGGGAAGAATGCAGAACGAGTCAACTTTTATCAAGTAATGCAGAATGTTATTAACTATGTAAGACAATCATAACATAAGCATTAAGCAGCAGGGCATATGAGAGCTTATAGACACATACACCCACAGGACAGCACGCAGGAGATGCGTGTGTAATTTATGTATTTTTTTAAATACATATTTTTACACATTTGGAAGAAATTTTGATGTTGGAATTTATTTTTTGACCAATTTTTGACCAAGCAGATCAGCACAAAAATCAAGCAATAGTGTTAAAAATCAAATTGCGTTGTAGCAAAAAAATATGAGTATGCATAAATTGAGAGATGACTGTATAGATAGACAAAGATATTTCACCCAAAAGGGAATCTTCAGAAGGTTTCAAAAACATAAAATTATAGATGCATACTAATGCACAGTACATGTGCAGACAAAGAAAAGTGGCACTGACAGCTCAACTGGAGTTGTCCACTTAACCAAAGTCACATGACTGCAATAGTGATGAGGTCTTCCTCGCATGTACACAGTCCTTCTCACCTGCCATTCTCAGTTCTATGGATACCCCAAAGATCCAGCCCATCTTCAGTAAGCGTGCCTGTCTGTGCAGAGAGCAAATGAAAACATTAAATCATACACACAATTGAACACGGTGCCATAGCAGGCTAAGCCTGTGCCTTGCAGCTTCAGGGCTGATTGCCCAGTGTGGGGTTTGAGTCCAGCACAGGGTATGTGGACTTTGCATTCTCTCACTATATTTGTATCCCTCAAGCCATTTGCATTCCTTGTTGTCTTAGAAACCACACCGTTGGTCACCTCTGAGTAGGATTTGACTTGATAGCACTTCCGCAAACATATATGCAATTGCAGGAAAGGCTTGTTGGAAACTCCCGTGAATGACTGTACTCAGTCCTACTGTACCTTGTCAAAGCACACCAAGTTGATCTGTCCACAGATGTTGATTCTCTGAGGGCTGATACAGAAGATCCCAATACGCTTGAGACGACGCTGGGCATAGACGATACCCGCCGTCATAGCAGCAGGCAGAGCCGGAGGAACTGTGATGGTGATGATGTCCAGAGACTCAATGATGATGGTTTTAGCCGGCACCTGCAGACAAAGCAGATACAGGGCGTCTCTGAAGGTCAGTCTCTGAGCTGTCCAGTTCTCCTTTCCTCATATTGCCATCATGGTGCAGTTCAGGAAAAAAAAGCCACCTGGTTTATGATGCTGAGCACAATGGAGTACACAAAGCCAATCCCTGCCACAGCCACCAGGCACAGCAGAAAGAGGTAGGCATCACGGTACAGCTTGAAATCTGTTGGTTTGGGGTAGAGGATGGAGCGCACCAGCTGACCCTTGGCGGTACTGAAGCCTGGGTGGAGAGAGGAAGATGTAACATAATATTGAAATCCATAATCATGAAATACACTGCTGGAAAGAGACGTTGTCCTACCTTTTATGAATCTTACACACATTTACCATTTCAACATAGGACGTTAGATAAACTTTCTGAAGCGTACTCGTTTAAATAAAGCAAATAAAGCTATACTGAACACAACACCTGCACATATCAATACCAGACAAAAGGGGTCCAGATACTCAGCACCACCGTCCTTTGAGCAGGGTCCTGTTTAATTAAAAACTGGCTTATGACAGCACACACAATATTTTCCATACAACAGGCTTATTATTCAGTACAGGTAACCCATGAGATACAAATGAATTTGTTTAATATAGTTTATCAAGTTATGACCAAATATGAAACATATTTTTTCTGCTTTTGAGTAACCACGCATGCAGAAATTTTTTAAACACTAATTACGTCTCCGACTTACAAGATTTCACTTTATGTGCCAACTTCCCGTTGTGCTTTTGCATCCACAACTGGTACGTTTCCAACTGTTTATGCGTTTCACTCTGGAAGGCATGTGGGTGCTACACTTTTGCCGTAAAAACCAAATATTGTATATTCAGTCTACTTCCTATTACACTGACAATGTCAACAATCACACTGAATATACAGTAACACCCCACGACACTGTGCTCCGCGATAAGATTAATTCAGATATAAGCCATGGGCAAATGGTTGCTAAATGCTGCTAAATGTTTGTAAATAGTTCTATCTAAATATTGTGGGGAGTAATAGGGGGACTGTTGACCCAATCTATGCTCACCATATTCAAGAGAGTTGGCACGTCCATGTGGTTGTGCACCGCGAATGCCAGTGTTTAAACATAGCGTGGAGAAACAAACCTTGTGTTCTCACAGTCCAGTCTTTTGAGTGTATACTCAAAGCAGCTTTCTACAATATTATTCTATTATTAAAATCTATCTAGTATTATTATTCTAGTATTAGAAAATATAGCATTTGTCATGCAAATTTTGTGATAATCAGACTATTTCCTATACAATTAATGAATGAAAACACACTAAGTAGAAGACTGACTGAAAAGTACTGTCTGAATTAAATTCTTTCTGTTAAAAATATGGTGTTATCATTGTCATGCAAAAATTTTTTTTTTTACTTTGGTCAATTTTTTCACTTTAGTTGACAAATTTTGCATCGTGTGATTTTCTAAAAATGAGAATGTGCCTGAAGGGATGTCTTCATGATTTCATGGATTGTTTTAAAAGTGAGAATAAGGAGGGAAAAACTTGACTTGAGGGCTGTTACCTGTCCTCACCACCACGGCCTTGACCAGCTCGCCCGTGTAGAAGCGTGTTTGGATGACACTGGTCCCACAGAATAGCGTGTGCCTCTTGTGCTCCTCCATGTTGTAGGTACTGTCATGCTCTGTCCTTTTCATACTCTGCCCAGGGTTGGGTAGGTTGGTTTTGGTGACAGGCACACTCTCACCTGAGGAGGAAGGTCAGCAGGGGGAAAGCTTGTTTCACAGCACATTTACCTCTACAGCAGGAATTGCCCAAAAGACAAGACAAAAAGAACACTTCATTTAATAAAGAGAATTTTAACTAACTGGGTAGATACATTAAGGAAGCGCTTGAAATTATGGGTGCTCAACTCTGGACGTCAATGGCCAAGGTCTTACAGGTTGTACTAAGTATGAGGTGTAATCAAAACAATGTGTTTAAAATTGTTATATAAACATAACAAAAGCTACAGCTAGTCACCTTCACCTTTTTGGAAGCAGCTCTGTGTGCCATTAACATTTTCAGATGCTCTGTTATAGTTTGTTAGTTTCTGACTCCAAATGGGTTCCTTTCATTGTCATTTTAATTTTAGGGAAGGGCCAGAAGCTGCAGGGGGCCAAGTAAACCAAGCAGGGAGGCAGACGCCATACAATAATGTTTTTTTTTAATCAGCCAACAAGAGATGTATAATGAAAATGGCCACAGAAGTAGAATGGATATGATTTGCAGTGCAAGAAAGATATAGAATGCACAAAGTAGTACACGTAAGGTCTTCCCATTACATTTATCTTTGTACATTGAAAATATTTTTTGATCACACCTTATATATAGCCTGAACTGCACCTTGAATTAGATTATTTGTAATACAAATTATTCGTAAGGACCACAGATCCTCAGCATGAGGGAGAATGATACCAGGGGCTGTCCTGGTTACCTGTAAGCATGCTTTCGTTGACAATACAAGTGCCGCTGACAAGCACAGCATCACAGGGCATGATGGTCCCATTGGTGGGAATGACCACGACATCACCAGGGACCAAGTCCGTTGACATGGTCTCCTCAATTTCTGCAGGGAGAAGAACATTAGTGGATCAGCAGAGGCAAAAGTACAAAAGTCTGCCCTCTCGCTATCTCCTGCAAGAAGCGGGAAAATTTTTGATTTTTTTCCCAGCACATGCTGCTCCAATCCTACAGTCAGACTCATTTTAAAGTCTGCATAATGGGAATCAGCTTCCACCCATGTAAATCGTGCACGTTTTCCTCACAATTTCAAAATTTATCCACAAGCACAAAAACACACAACACCAGTTAAAAGTACACCTGAGTGAGACATGTATGAGAGCAACTTTACAGAAGACTGAAAGCAGAACAACTCAAGTGTCCTACATTTCTGGAAGTGCTGGGAACACCTGTCAGTGCATTTCCTCCTCGACAATGTTTAAAAAAAATTAATTAAACGTTCAACTAGCATTTTACAATTACGGTAAAGACGACAGATTGCTGACATACCATCATTGGCTCTGCAGACAGATACGCGAACAATACTGTGTGTTGCAACCATGTCGTGCAGCATAATATATTGCTGGAAACGGAAAAAAAAACAGCCAGAAAAATTACTCATGCCAAAAATAAAAACTAAAATGCTCAGGAAATCAAAGTGTCAAAGTGAATGGACTAGCTGGCCTAGACATACAGCTCTGCTCACCTTTCGGATGGTGTACAAAGAGGTAGCTATTGATATGAGTGACATGACAACAATGGTCACGGCGTAGTAGTAGTACTCATCAGCGCTCCAAAGAATAACACTGAAAAGCTGGAAGATGTAGAAGGGGTTCAGGACCTGGGGAGTACAGAAGGAGATAAGGATTTATTGCATGCTGAGTATTGATCTCACACCCCTTCCTGCAGACCTGCCAAAATACATGGGCCTGAGTTAAAAATTAGACATCAGAGCAAGTTATCTTGTAGTCACATGTTTCAATACTGATTTTACATGCGTTGAACTGCTATCACGCAGTTCGTAAACTACATTTACTCTTTGTCTGGTTAAAATGGTAAGTTAACCACAATGACTCAAAGCACTAATTTCACTATTATGTAAATTAGTAGCACCTATTTAGAGTAAAACAATAACATGGCAACCAACTAATTAAACTGTTAACCTTCGATGTATAGCCATTACATCTATATTCATTTGTCTAGCTGACTGTTCCCTCTAAAACTACTTAGTGTTAAACTGATCGCAGTGGTTTAACCATTTATACAGGAGGGTAATTTTTACTGTATCAGTTCACAGTAGGTAAGTTGATCTAAGGTACTAGATGAGGAGGTGAGTTTGTATCGCAGGCAGGTCTTTCTATTAAAGTCTTTAGATCACAGCTCTCACCAGTGTGCCACTAACTTACCTCTTTAATTAGCAGCTTGAAAATGGAAGGCACTTTCACTGCAATTTCATTAACTCCAAAAAACAGCCTCCTGTGAAGATGCGCAAAAGCAATAATAGTGCTAAATGCATTTATCTGTAAGCGGAATGGAGACTTGCACGTACGTACAGAAGTGTGGTACAGCAGCCTACACTGCTGCGAGACACTGTACCTGTGCTCCTGCTGGCTCTTGGTCAGCCCAGCACTGTGGTCAGAATGAACAGCAGAGCAGGTCACCTTTAGGTCCTCCAAGCCACTGCAGCCAGAACAAACATACATAAGGAAAAATTGAGAGGAAACCCATGTACAGTACCAGGAAAAAGTTTGAGTATACTTGTTGAAATATATGACCTGACTGCCTTTGTGTCAGTGAGGCTCTTGTTAAGGTACTACTTTTGAGGTCAAGATTTGAAGTCAAGATTTACAAATGTTTGTTTTTCCAATTTCCAAGTATTTACAGAAACTTAAACAACATAAAACTTTGTCAGTTATGAAACAACAATAGTTTCCAGCATGTGTACTCAAACTTTCGACCGGTGCAGTATCTGCTGCTAAATGAATCACAATAAAATTTAGGTTACAGCAGTTTTCACTCGAGTCATCACCCACCACCTATGTCATAAATGGGCAGTTCTGCAGTGCTGTCCATATTCAAAGAGATTTTGTAGCTTTTGGAATGAAATAGGAAAACGATGATCCCTACAAATACTGATAGTTCATGAAGTTTTTAGTAAGATTAAGATCTTTTTAAATTAAAGATTACATGTAAATATAAAAAATGTGCTTACGTTAACACTTCAAAATTCTGGATCGTATCATTCCAGTAGTATTTTGTGCTGTGGAGTGTGAAATAGCGGATCTATGGGAAACAAAACAACAAAATAAAATATTCAGTGAATTTAACATCTAATTACAGGGAGTTGACTGCTGTTAGAGAAAACTTAACCTATCCTTCAACTTGGTCATGTGTCACACAGGGATAAAACTTTATAAATAATACACATTTATTCATTTAGCTGACACTTTTCTCCAAAGCAGCTTACAATGTTACGTTACTTTCAGTCATTTACCCCATTAATAGAGCGGGGCCATTTTTACTGGACCAACATAGGGTAAGGCAATTGAGGCGAGCTCCTATCCTAGGATACACTGTAGAGAGGTTATCAGATGGTGTACAAGTGTTCCAGGTGTTGGGTAAAGGAGGGGGGTTTCTAATTTTGCACGCAGCTACACTTTATCCACGTCACCTACCCTGCCTCCAGCTCCAACTCCCTATCTGAGCCTGTCCTACACCCAGAGGGCCACTGCCAAGATGACAACACTGTTCTTGTTTGCAAAAAAAAGTAAAGAGCATTACCATGAACAAAATGTGAAGTACGTGATGAGAAATGGATTTTTCATTAACAGCAGAACAGCCATGGGTCACAACAACACAGAAAGTTTACACAGACACAGCAAAAGCATCCACACATACAAAGCAAGAAGCAAGGGCAACATTTAGACATTTCACAGGTGTGATGGTGTAGCGCCATCTAAAAAGTTCCAATGGAGTATATAGACATCTCAGAATTTCTCTGAATCACCATATATATCTAATGTTATTTGTTCTAGCAGAAGAAATTTAAACATGTTGGGGGTAGCACAGGAAGGGGTCTACCTGCAGGGTCTGGGGTTTCCTGATGAAGCCTCCCGAGAAGTTGTGGGAGGAGTGGAGGGTATGGCCATTGGCCACAGTTGAGGTGGTCTGGGAATCCAGGTTGTCGAAGGGGTTCCTACCAGGGGCCAGCATTATACGCACCTTGGCGTGGAACCACCGCTTAAACTCATCCTGTGACATACAGACAGCACAGATGCACATGAATGATACTTTTGTTCATTCTATAGAGGCCATTTTCTTGCTGCACATTTCAATGTACAACACCTCTGTAACAGTCCACAGCCTATCCCTTAAGGGTATGACACAAAGCTAAACAGGGTACACACCAGACAAGATGGCTGACCATTCCAAGGTAACGATAACTACACACATTCACACACTACAGGCAACTTAGTGTCAGCAACCCACCTGAAACACGTGTCTTTGGATTGGAGGAGGAGACCCATGTGAATATCCAGTGCACATGCAAGGTACTTACGGTGGATCGGAGGAGCACCACCTGGGCGTCGCGAACGGAAGTCCGTGTGCATGTGCCCTTCACACACCACTCAGGAATCCAGTAGAAGAGCAGCAGCAGGAAGCCGCCCGTACAGAGGACACCGATGCCCACCAGTGCCAGCTTCCATCGGCACAGCCTGTACCCCGAGATCTCCTGCAGGGAGCCCACATGACCACTGAACCCATTAGTCTCTGTGCTTATAGAACATCCTTTCTGTAAATTATTCCACTTGATCCAAAAAGAATTATACAAATCCTCAAGAAAAACGACAATGGCGTTGAAAAGTGCTGTTTACAGGATGATACTATTAAGGTGCACATATTCATAGAGTTAATGCTAACGTCAAACATAAGGCATATAAACTTGGTGCCAACAGACGATAATGTTCACTGAACTAAGAAATTCTTCTCTGATGCCAGCTGGGCAATAAAAACTGTACCTGTCCTTGCCTTTGTATGCATCCTGCTACAACATGACCATGAGTTACACCTGTCTGTATCCTGACCCTTTCACAATGCTCCTTCACAAAATGCCAAACCTTTTGTAAAAAAAAAAAAAATCACTCTTTATAAAGGACATTTTTTACATATTTTAAACCTTTTCATGGCACAGCTATAAGTTTCCCGACAGGAAAATTAAACACACTGCTGTGTAACAGCAAAGGCATGAATTTAACCACGTTCAATACATGTATTACTCGCATGTATTTTGTGTAGAAAGTATATGTTTAGAATTCGTTTACAGGTTTAGAAACAAAAATCACATAAAGGTATTTGTGGATGAGCTGGGGGACTGTTACTCACCATCTCATCTTCCAAACCCTTGTTCACGATCTTCAGGTCCTCCTTCTCCATCCTGCACTGAAATCCCAACACTAGCTTCTTCTCAACTGCAGCCCTACCTGGGCAGAAGAAGACCAGGTAAGACACAGGTACAATTTGACATGTAACATCTAAAGTTTGTTGTCATGAAGGTCTGAGCTGTTTTTTTTTCCTATACCATGGGTCAAAATATATGCCTAGACAACAGCTAATTCTGTAGTAGTGTGTGGAAAAACCGAAGGGAAACACTTTATATTCACGATGGACTTTAAGATTATCATTTTTAATCCATATATTGTATAAAGTGTAAAATGACCAGACTAATGGGAGAGAGGGTGGTGTTACTCATTTTAATCTATCAGTTTTTTAATAATAATTTTGACATCACATGTAATCTTGTTATGCATAAATAAAGAGCTTATTTTAGTAAAACATGGTATTAGGACAATAAACCTTTATATAGCCAATGTTTCTACAGTTACATCATACAGCCCTTTCACTTCATTAACAAACCTGCAGTGATAATAAAATATTTGTTATTAGAACTGTTTTGATATTTGAAGCAAATCACTTGTTATATTTAAAAAAAAGTGATTTCATTTTTTCCCAGAAAATATATTAACCACATAATAACTGGCATTCCAATACCCAGTAACGAAAACCTTATTTGAGATTTGTGAAGACACCAACTTGGGTACCAAACTGTTTCAATATTTCATACATACATATCAAAGGTGTACGAATATCTAGTTCCTTGTGAGAGAGTGCCTGGCTTAAAGCAACTTTGAAACAGGTGGTAACAATGGGATTAATGAAACAAAGAACAACGGATGCTAAGTCACAGGGTTACTCCTGAAGGACACAGAGCTCAGTGCCATCCTTAGCTGGGAAACCTTGCTATTTATCTACTGTCCTCTCCAGCATTAGACTTCAGAAAACATCAGCTAACATTTATCAACATAGACACAAGAAGAAAATAAAATAAAATCCTTTGGTGTTTATTACACAAGGTTTTCTTTGTACTGCACAGTGGCAATTCTCTCTGCCATTGTCAAAAATGTACACATATCGAGGCAGAATTCTTTTATTTGTATGCGCTTTGTACATAACCATACTTGCAGACAAATAAAATATACACTTTGTCCCCCTCTCTGGAATATATGCACCCCATACATTCCATGTGCAAAGTAGGCTATTTTTGTCAGGTTTTTAACTGCAGGGTCACTTGTGAAAGACTCCCCAGCACATCTTTTCTGCCAGCAGAACACACCGTCTTGTGAAAACGCGACCACAACTTTGATCAAAATGATCTTAGATTCATTTACGCCATCCCATCAGGCTGTGGTCCAACAGAGACGGTTGGTCCCTTGTTCTGGTCTTTTGACGCTTCGGTTGCACACCAATACATCTACGAAGTGTTCCTGACAGGTTTGGTTGTAGTGTAGTTGTTGTATCTGGTTGACATGTGACTGCAACCGGACTTAAAGCGATTTAGCAAGCGATTTGGTTCCAAGGAAATGGATTAAATCCAGCCCCAGTGCACAAACAGTAAAGCCAGATGAGAGAAAGTTTGTCACCTGCAGTGGGACAAGGAAAGAATGAAACGTCACGCACAAAAAATATGCAGTTAACGGTTCAAGAGAAGCTACCCTTCATTGACTGTTTTGTCATGTGTTAAACTCCAGATTTGGATTAAATCACACGTGCGGTGGCGCTGAGAACAAGGGCAAGCCTATGCCTGTCCGTGAGCACAGCTCAACTGGCAGCAGCAAACCACATCCCCCAGCCACTTTTCAACATAACATGGCAGGATGTGCAGAAAAAGCCACAGACTTATGTTCAACCTCATTAGGAATCAAATCAATCTGTTCAGCTCATTTCCACACTCACAGGACCAAACGAATCCAATGACAAATAAACGCTTGTTCTAAAGAAATATTTAATTTCTTTAACTAGCTGAAAAGTCACTGTACTTGTATGTTGCCCTAAAGAGGACCTCACCCTACAAGTGAAATAGTGAGGAATGGAACCAATAAACATCAGTGTTTACAACCATTTATAACTGCATAACATCCAGGTGGTAAATTCCTTATAATCCCAGGGAGGAAAAGGATTTTAGGCTATTTTTAAAAATTTCCATTAACTTGCACCAAATATTGACCAATCCACATATAATACTAATAAATAATAATATCGCCTAATGTTTTGTTCACCAAAGTATCGAAAAAGCACTTGGCACAGATCCCATGCAAGGGTGCGCAACAGTTTTATCTGTGATTTTTGGACTTCTTTTTCATCAGAAGCATATCGTGGGCTCCGCCAGCACCAGGGCAAAGGCGGACTGGAAGGTCAGTAGCAGTTGAACCAAAAGTATGGTAACCGCAACACAGTTAAACTCTACCAGACTCAAGTGGCACTGTATTTGTACACAAAGCTGACGGTTAAAACTGATGTTTTCTAAAAATATTAGCAGCTCACTTTCACTACAACAGGTGTGAGAGATTACGCAATATTTTTATTACTACTCAACATTATAAGTATTTTTAATTGCTGTTAAAATTTTTTTTATAAAGCAACAGCTTTCTAAAATGGTAATACTGTTACCATTTTGTATAGCTTTTTAAAATTAATAATTAATGTTTAATTATTAAGTGAATAAATGAGAGGCAATTAAATGAAATTGCATAATGATTATAGAAAAGTTTCATGCCTCTCCTACCCTACATTGTTAGTTATAGGCCCATGTGATGGCAGTAGTGTCAGATGTCCTGCAGGGAAATATAATAATGTAATAATGTTTTTTTTTTCCTTTTTGATGTACTTCACTTCCACAAAAAAGGCCAGCAAGTGCAGTGCCCGGTCTCCTGTTGTAAATGGTAGGAAGGGCTTGGTCCAAAGCTAAATATCCCATCATTTTTTTCCCTGCTGGTCTGTAGATAAGATCAGGGCCAGTAATATGGTGTAGGGAGCCCAGGGAGTGGGGGCTCGCTCTCGCTCCCCATCTCTCTCTCTCTCGCGCGCGCTTTCACACACAGAATAACTAGCATGGCATAAAAGTGCTCCTGCACAGTGGGAGACCAACAGCACACCCCCAAGACCACCTTGTGGGAGAAAAGCCAGTGCTCTAGCACCCACAGACCTTCCCCAATCCCCCACACACAGCAGCCTTGTGCTCTGACCTGTAGTCCTGTTCTACTGGTAAAGCAGGTAGGGTTAGGGATGCAACTCACACCAGAAGAAATGACCTCCTGTTAAACCCTGCTAAATGAAACCTTTTCTGGTGATTTACGGAAAGGTACCACAAAACCACAGAGGAAAGAAAACTGGTGTCATCTTTAAGGATGTGCTTCAGTGGCAGATCATTTCATGGCAGAGGAGGCCAAGTAGCAGGTTCAAATCTTTCCTCAGGAAGGCATATATAATGAAGGCTGTGTTATAATTCTTTTGAAAACTAGCATCTTTGGACACCAGGTCACATCTACTATAGTTAATAAGAGAGACTTTTACCATTCAGCTTGCATACTCAAATCCCAGCACAGGTTACAATTAGTTCATCAGACAAAGCATAAATTTAATACAGCAGAGAAGTCAATTAGCTGTATTTTTAAGTAACTTTTGTTGGTAGAAAAATACTCTAGTTTTTGGGTATTAAAACTAATGAGTCCTGAGAGCATGTTAAGATATTCACACTGCTTAATGAAACACAGGTTCCCCCCAACAAAAACCTCATAAAAGAGGTCATCCTGAATAAAAATCAGTGAATATAATGGTCTTCCAAACACAGGTCTGAGAAAGCCTTATCTTGGGAAAGGACTGCTAATGCTATGACCTGCTAACTTTTACTTGAAAGGACTGACCACTTTCCTTGAACATAACCACTATTCAGGGTAAACTGCTTCAGTCAAGTGCAGATAGGAGCACAGTGGCAGCATAGCAGTCTGGAAAGCAGACGTTTGCAGCTATCCTTACCGTCAATCCCGGGGCACAAGGCCCAAAGCTCTCCTCTCCCCTCTGCAATAGCACTGTGTCTTTCTACTCCAACCTGGACTCCTGGAAGACAGCAAGAGAAAAGCCTTCATCGGTTATGAAGCATTGGAACCATCAGCTTTTCTGTCCACTAGACAAATGTCAAAATAAACTCATTTACGGCAACTGTAGTCACCTAAACAATTCATTTGTGAAGAGGAGCCGTTAATGTTCAACCAAATAAAACTGCAATATGAAACAATGGTCACAATGAACCGAAGCCAAAAGAATTTAACCAAACATACATCATTCAGAAATGCATCTTCCCACATGAGAAGTAAACTGGCAAACTGTCTTTCACACACAAATATCAGAATTCATTAATCGGTCACTGCAAAACTCAAAGTATTGTTTTTTGAAATGCACTAATTTCAGATGCTTCTCTTCACAATCTTAAAAAAAAAAAAACTAAATTTGACCCGACACGATTGAAATACATCATCACGGACATGAGGATAACCTTTTGTGTTTTCAAATGAAGCCAAATAGTGTACAAACATGAACGAATAAAAACTTTAAGAATCCCTGAAAGAAACTGCACAAACTGCATGGCCTTCAACAATCACAGCACCATTACAGTAAGTGCTGCATGCCCCTGAAGGAGGTCACAGTGATATGGGGGAAGGAGGTATAAATAGCCACCCCAGTGCCTATCTTCATTACCATTGTTCAGCTTCATTCACTTACAACTGTCTTCCTTATCGTATCAGCAAGGGCAAGAACTAGCCAGTATTACTGGGAATTACAAAGGCATGTGTGTATGTATTCTTTCAGAATGGTTTAATAACAGCTAATTTATAATTCCACGATTGCTAATTTGTGGCTTGCAGGCTATATTTTGTAACTCTCGATCCTCCAAAGTCCATCGGGAAAAACATGTCTGCTAGTAAGAAATCTACTAGTCAGCAACTTTCTGTGCTCCTTATCTAAGCAGAAGGAACAAAGTGACATCTCTCCTCAAAGCTGTGACCCAAACTGTTAACAATAAGCATGACCTAATGGCGGTGGCAATAATTCACGGAAAACCTTTGTGGGAAAAGTGTTTTGTTGGTGTTTTGTTCTTCTCAATATGCTTTCTTTATCACTTCCCTCCTAATCGCAATCTATTGTAATGAGGGCTTTTGTTCCCGATCCCTATGACACATAGTCATCCAAAACTGCCAGTGTTGAACAGCCACACTCAAGCATCTCTTACTTTCTATTTAAACCTGGCCATGACCTGTAACCTCTGCAGTCTTTTGTTCTGCCTGCCGATGTTATCTTGGAATGGCAATACATGCACTGTCAAAGAATGAAAGCTGAAGAGGCGTTAGCATTTAACTCAACTTGTCCGGATCACTTCCATGAAAGGCAAAAGAAAGGGAGTAAAGTCTGAAACCGCAAGGAACAGCTACAATTTAAAACCAGGCACACACTTTCAAACTGGACATAAATATAGAGCGAAAACAACGTGCCATGAATCTCAGCCCAGTACTGCTGAAAGGGGTTCAGTGTTTAAATTAGCCAGCCGAGCTGACTTGATGTGAGACTGAGATGATCAAACCTGGTCTGGAAGAAAGTTTTCCCTGATGGGACGGCTCCCATTTTGTCTCTAAGTAACCGGTGGTATCTTCTGGTCACGTACGGTGCAGGAGGCAATGAATTACTAAAATCACTATTGGCAGAAATCCGTACCATAAAGTCAAGGATTCTCGTAAACCAAAAAATGCCAGCTGGCTCTTTGGCAATGTAAAACATGAGCAGGAAGAATGTGAACATTTCTCTTTATTAATAAGAAATATACACCCAATCTGCACATAATGGGGAAAATTCTACCTGCAAAAATTGCCGTTATGTGAACTCCCCTTGTGGGGGATCCAATCAGGCAAATTTCTCTTAAAAATTGTTTTCATAAAGTTCTATCCTGGGGGGGGGGGGTTCCTGGAAAAAATGTCACCTTAAAATATAGACTAAAGTCCCTGTGTCAATGTCTTTCACATTACAAAACACATGGACACTACTGAGGTGACGTGTAGCATTGCTAACATTTGTGTGATGATGGATGATCTTTACCTGACCATAAGATTAAGGCATTATATCTGCTAACGTACATGTATTCGTGTTACTAAAGCTATTTATACAACTAAAACAATTGTTAAATCTTTCCAGTTTATTTCCACAAGGACTCATAACTTCAGTTTAAATCGTGCTTTTGCTGTTGTAGATTTGATCACGGTACTTACACTGAACTGGGGGGATTACCCCGCTTATGCTAAATGTAGCATAAAGAAAAGTGTTAAATGAATTTGCAATAATTGTACTGAATTTACCATTTCTGCTCTCATATACTGCATATACAAGGATATGTTAAAAAAATCCACAATTATGTTTTTATTCTTTATACTGTTGGCTGCATCAATATTTGAATGTGCAACTGTTATAACTGTTTGTTATTGTTGAGATGCAGTTCAAAACCGGTCTGGTTAATTGTAGCCAGCATGGCCTCTCCCTTTTCCTTATGTATTTGGAAACGTTATACTGACAATGCTTTTTTGAGACACAAACCAAATGCAGATCCACTATTACAAGCCAGAGAGCAAACACTAAAGTCTGGACTGGTAGTATTCCCTATCTCTCATCATCTGTTACTATAAGCCGTTGTAGAAAAAAAAAATGTTGTGGATATAAAATGACAAGTAAAGGGCCAAAAAAAAGCTATTCCATGAAATAAAAAACCAGTTTTATGAGAAAAGGTATATATTTTCGTAAGCCACTGTTGCAGCTTTTTGTTGCATAGACCTCATCATATGAGTTACTCTAACAAATTTCAGAATTTAATTTTAATGACAAAAGTAAACTTCTATTATTATAAAGTTTGACAAGCACTGACCAAGTCAGCTTTTGTATTTAAAAAAGTGAGTGAGTATTAAAAAGAAGTAACAGATTAAAGCCAAGCATGTCTAACTGCAAAATACATACTACGCTAATATTTTTCTTTACATAAGGGGTCCAACAGCTACTTTATGATAGAGTTGGATTGTCAAGCATCACAATGAGAGGAGACGTGCAATGGTAGCGTATGCAACGCATTCCCCTTTGTTTTGCAATTGCATGTTTACCATACTGTTTTAAATACAAATGCCTTCCTTTAATGTTTCACTTGAAATGCTGACCTCATGCTATTGAAAGCAAGCATGTTTTTGCCAAAAATTGGAAACAACAGCACAATATGAAGAGAATGTCAACATACAGCAGCCTCTTCAGTTAAAGAGAAAGATCACGTAATGATTCCGATGAAAGCACTGCGCCTATTAAGGCAAGAGTGAATGAAGACTATTTAATAAATAAGTAAGTAAATAAATAAATAAGATCAAAACAGCATGGAGCTCTAAGTAAGGTCACATGCTCCTGGATTAGAGGCAGCATGGTGCCCCAGCATATAAACATTGCTCATGAATTTTGGACAGAGTGAAAAGCTACATAGCAGAGGTGCTTAATGATCCGTACAGCTAATTCACCACTTTCTTACCTTAACCGTGTCCATCAGTCTGCCTTCACATAAACTTAGTAGTTCAATGTACAACAATCTGAATGGGTTATTTTTGCTCAAGAAATTTGTATTTCAGATCAAAAATAATTGAGGTAAAAGTACAAAATGTCAGCATTCATTTCAGTGGATTTTTTTTCGTACATGTTATAGGTTGTTGGAACAATGTCATTTTTTGTCCTTAGTCTCCCTGGTTTTAGATGAGCGTAAATATTGGGATCATCACTGACACCATTTTCCCAATACTTATAGTTCCCCACTGTGTCTATATATTTAAAAACAAAAATATATTTTAAATTACATGTACACGTTAGTGGAATACAAACACACAAAACAAGCAACACTAAGCTTGAAATAAATACAATTATAGAACGGAAGTCAACGGAAAACATCATCTTTAAGCACAATACCTTCCTTGAATGGGTTTCTGATTTACAAATCATTGTAATGCTTGAGTTGCTTTTGTAAGTACAAGGCTGCACCTTTGTTGTTTATTCTGAACAAATCCTCGAACAAAATTACACCATTACTTGGCAGGTACTTCCTGACTTTTTAAGAGAAAATAGCAGCTATCCATACTGTCAGTGCCTAATACACCCTTGCTGGAGATTTTCTGCCCGTACCACAACCAAATTAAATCACAGTTAATGCCAGCACCAACACTTTACTTGCCCTTAATATTTGGTACTGCTGCCAGCAACACACAAGGTGTGTGGATGTAAAATTCGGATCTGTTGTGCAGTAAGGCCGCAGAAAGAAGCATGCAGCTTAAAATCAGGGGCATCAAAACCTATATAATAAGTAAGCATCAACTTAACATCAACACCTTCTTAGATTTCAACGATCAAATTGTCGATATCTTTCATAACTGACTGACACTCACTCACTAAGTCAGTCCATGGTCCTAGAGTCAATGAAGAACTCTGGACTCCCTCAGGTTCGACTTCCCGTCTTCTCTAGTCCCATAGTAGATGATGTTTTTTTTGCCCCTCTGTGGAAATAGGAACCATAAACTACAATTAAATGTTCCTAAGCAAACTGGACCATTTTCAAACTGTAGTCATGTGTCATTAGGAGTCTTTGGGGTTAAAATTTTATAGTCATAAATATAAAGAAATTAAACTGTCCGTGGTGTTGTATTTTAATTCACCCATCTATTCATCCATCCACTATCAATAACCACCTGTCTGGAAGCATTGAGCGTGAGGTAGGGTACACCCTAGATGGGATGCCAGGTTATTTTTGAATGATTCATACATTCCTTTGGTCGGGACCCCTTTTGTTTGACTTGACCAAAATTTATTGCATTTCACCTCCGGGGAAAAAAAACTCCTCCATTAGTACAGGAGTCTGTTTCGATTCATTGTGCTGCTGCATGAACTAACACTAAGACTCTAAATGAGTTTGATGGCCTCACGTCGGGAGTGAATATGCAAGATGATGCTGTGAACACCTGTGAAGACCAGGTGTTCCTTCCATTATGTTTCGCAGACAACATGTTGTTTTTCATCAGGGGAAGGTCTTTCTCTCACCCCTTCCTGTTTCTATCACTGCCGTGCCGGTTGTCTCATCTGTCTGCTTCAATTTGTTCAAGAGCACTAACCTGATTATTCTCTTCATAACACTTCCTTATGTGCATCCTACGGATTTTTGCACATGTATTCTTCTGTGTGCCCTAGAGCGACACAACTACGCATACTTCCTGGGAGTGTGTTTGTGATCTATGCAACAATTTTCTTGTGGTACTTTCCCAGAGTCATTCACTTCAGTGTTGTACTTTTGTACCATGCTTTCTACCTCAGTTGAGCTCACTAGGGTTTGCTTTCTACTTTTATGTACCAAAAAAGGTTTATTTGGCATGACTAATGTATACAGTGTGTCACTGAATAAACTACATTTTTTCTTCTTCATCATGGGCAGAAGTTTTTAGTCATCGTGTTGTCAGATATCAGCAACAGAATCTAAACACAAATGCAGCCTAAAGTCAAGACTGCACATAGACTGCTCTCATAAGCACGAACTAACAATCGCAAACACCCAACTATCCATCTACTTTTGGTTGCCTAAAATGAAGATACTATACGCAAAATGCCCTGCAATCTAAATGTTTTCAAGCAATATAGATAAAAAATACACAGATTAAATTCACTTCAACCCTGCAATTGCTGTGCTGGACTATAAACAAAACAAAACAAACAAAAAATCACCGTCTTGCAAACTTTGAAAGCATGGTACATGCTTACACTGGCAATTTCACCACAAGATTCCCACCTTTTCAAAATGAAAAGTATTTTGTCATGCCTCATTAATCTTAATATTAAAAGATTTAAAAACAAAACCTTCCCCCCTCACGTCTGTTAAAGATTTATCAATAGCCCAGGAAGATAATGTTAGGCATAATTTTGGCTATGCAACACCAAACGCAAATATTTGTCCAAGACAGTAATGTACTGTCCTCGGATCCAAAATGGGCATCTAAAACTGCCAGCTGACTGATCATATCTTTGTCACACGCTAAATATGACCACTACTTCATAGTCAGCTCTGCTATGGATACCTAACAGTGGGGGATGGACCCAAGGAATGGATACTATGAGATTGTCTTATTCATCGCTACAACACAGCCAGTTTAGCCTTGGCCTCTTGGCTTGACCCCAGACTTCTGGTTCACACAATCCTTCCACATTTCACAAGTGTTTCTCTTTTGAACTGAGAGCATTTCATTGCACTTCTACCATCGGAGTAAGAAGATTTATCATGGCTCTGTCAGAGGTAAACCACAGGGAGCTGGCAAAGATACCTTCTCCTGCTCAGGCCAGGGGCTTCAACATGCAAACGGAATCGGGCTGCCGAGGCAACTTGCAGGACATGTCTGCACATTTTGCACCCTATTGCCATACCAACATTAGCAGACATTTTGTCATTGACTATCACCTTTGAGCTGATGGGAGAAAAGCATCCTGGCCACAGCTCAAAGACTAGCGAAGAGAAGCCGTGCACTTCACAGGCCGCCCGCAACAACTTTTGGAATTTGCAGCCTTTTGGTGCCCCTAAAAACCCAGCTGAGCTGGGTGAAGAAGTCAAAAGTTCAAAATGATTGCTAAAATTTAATGACGGGAAAGTATAAAAAGCATTACTGTAAATTTGCAAACCAAAATTCATGAAAAACATTAATTTTGTTTCAGGAAAAGCCCTATTGTTTACACTGCCTTCCCTCAGATGTCAACCTGATGGAGTTGAGATGTGATTCTTTTCCATGGAGAACTTTGCTATTCTCAGCAGTGGTGCATTCTCACTGAAATTATAGGCAAATTCTTGCACAACACCATGAACACACTATAATCTGTGTGAGAGGACTGCCGCAGAAACAAAATTCCTCTGTGAAGTAAAAAGCCCTTCAGCTGTGGAACGATTCTGCTGCAGCTCATGAATCCCTGGTACTCGCCTCTGTCATAAGTGGTAGTAACCCAGTAACCCACATTTCACATTTCAGGTCATAAGCAAAACCCCAATAGAGCTCCTGCTCAGGAACGCAGCATATTTCTGGGACATTTTTACAGGTCAGAGGTGTTTACCTCAGGTATGACGCTCATGACCGATTTATACCAAGGACCCCAAAAGAGCATGTCACTACTCATCTGCCAAAGGTCACAATTTGTGTTATTTTACACAACTAAAGGGGTCACTTTTTTCCTGTCAGTTTCTTTCAGTTCCCCCCCATTAGGTCAGATTCTGTGTTCATGCTTGTTTTAGTAAAACCACACAATTTCCACACAAAACTACACAGACTTACAAATGTATGTAACATTTCCATGGATTCAATTTGTTTCATTTCATTTTCTCCACATTTGTGAAAAATTCTGTTCGTACCAGACTGAAAGTGACATGTAAACCAGTCAAGATCGATGGCTGTCAAAGCCAAACAAAACAGAAGTGGAGGTCAAGTTTAATTCAAATAAAATTGTCTGGTGAGTGTTTGTGTCAAAAAGATTCCAGCGCATATGTTGACTGAAGGATAACACGATTTATTTTGCGATAAACTATGCAAAACTTATCAGTACAAATAAAAATGTACATCACCATTTTCTGATAGTGCTCAGTTATATCAGAAATAAACATATGCTCTTCACATATCCATAGACTATCAAATTCTAATTAAACTAGAAGCCTAAACCTCAAACATATTTCAGCATTTGTCAAATATAAGTTTTACACTGTTTAAAGCTGAGAATCAAAATAAGTATCTAAGTAACAGCTGTTATATCAAGTTAATTGGAGTTTTTTTTACAATAATGTACTAAAAATATTTTAAATAAAAAATGGAGCAGAACTCTGGGTTTAACTTCCCCTCTTAACGTACCATTGTTCTTCAGTCTCACCAAATCAAACAAGTTTAGAAAACTGTTACTACTGTATCTGAGCTAGAAACAGAGGAAGCAGAGATGGATTTTTAAAAATTTTGTAAAGGTTTATCAGTCCTACTGTCATTCAACCCATTCAAAGAATGATTCAGTAACCACTGGTTCATCAGAACAATTTACCGTAAATAATTTATGTAAGGAGCAAAAATATAAATTGCCAGGAACACTTTCACACATCTTTTCAGTATTAAATGTAGCTGTTCCAAAATAATAGTGAGACATGCAGAAGAGCAGTCATGTCCACCTGCTGGATTTTCAGAGGCCCCTATTTTGGAGACAAGCATGACGTTTGGTCAAAGTATTAAATGACTGGTCAGAGGACATGAGCACATTGCAATGCAAAGCTGTGTCTGATGTGACTGCAGATGCTCCTGAAAGCTCCAGTTTTGTAGTTTATTAAATAAATAAACTTTTAAACAAAATGAAAAAAATTGCAAAGTTAAGAACTATTTCAATTCTGATTCTACGTACAGACTTTCAGTTTGGCCAAATACAAACTAGAATGTCGAGTTCAAATTATATCACTGAGAAAAGCAGCTGGCCAGCTGTGTAAGCATATTGTGAAGAAGTAAAGTTTGTGTTCCCACAGTCTCACCTCACAACACAGGTCATCAGAACCCCTAAACAGTTACCTTTAGCGCTAATGGGATTTACTTTTTCAATGTTCAAATTTTTGCTTTAAAAATGCTGTTCTAGAAATGTGCTGTATTTATAAATTGAGGCATTGCTGTAATGAAAATCAGTGTTTTATCAGTACCTCAAAACCCTAGATGAACAGTAGAAGCAGGTTTCTCACATTCTCACCAGGACATAACTGTGCGCGGTACAACTTCATTACAATAATGATTCATTATAACAATAATTACAGTTAGAGTACCATTAGCATCACATCACTGAGGAAGGGCACTATTTAGGCCCACAGGAAAGTTTCCTGTACTTATATTTCTGAACGAGTACCTATACTACAACTTCTACCATGAGTCTTAAGGTTTTTTACATGTCCTTAAGTTACTGGTTCCCTTTAGAAAGCTCAGACTTGAGATGAAAATATGAATCTACTGAATTTGCACATGAATACAGCTGAATGTGAGTTACTTGGGATAAAGGCATCAGCAAAGCAAAAAATATATATAACATTACTATTCCCCATACAAGTTCCATCATTAATGATGTTGTCAACTAATTTCTTAAATACAAACAACTTCACAGTATAAAACTTAAAGACCTTAAAGAAACGTCTATCACAAAACTTTACAATTTTGTTATATATCTACTGCTGTTAATAAGCAACAAAAAAATAAGTCTCATGTTAAAAAAAAAATGCTGAACAACCAACTAAGTTAATTAGTTAACTACCTGAACTTTCCACTGTACATCACTAAGTTCACAAACAGAATTATCTAATGAAATGTCAAAACAGCCTGTATTTAGTTAACATTTACTCCTGTCATACAAAACCAGTCAGCACCGGAATACAAGTTACACCTTCCTGCATTACGTAAAACACACACAAGTTTTGCGACAAGTAATATGATATTTATTTTTAACGCACAAACCATTTTAAATAATTACGCCATCTGTAAACATGATTCAGGACTAAGAAATAAGCAGTTAGATGCGCTTCGTGTCTTACAAAACTCCACAATGACTCAGCACTGAAGCGTACGATCCGAAATCCACCTTACAGTATCAGCATCACGTTACATACAACATAGTGGGAAGACTGTCACATACTACATAAAGAAATCACTACAAGAGTCAGGGACGTAACAATCAAAAACAGGTCATTAAAGCTTATGTCACAATTGTCTGACCTGCGCAGCAGTAAATTCTTCCCATCATTCCATTCAGTCAGACAGGTAGCAACATATTTAATGTCAAGGACTTGCAACCTGAAGGTTTGACTTGGCTCATCGTCACACTGCTACCTTTGTACCCTTAAAAGCAAGATGTTTAACACGAACAGCATTAGACAAACGTTAAGCTGTATATAAAGGAATAAGAACTGGAAGTCGCTTTACATTAAGTATCAGCTTTTCAACGTGGCAAAGGAAACCGGCGTAACAGCAAATAATCCACGTTCACTGTCACCTGAAGACCACCTGTTAGTTAATTCAATACTTTCCGCAGTATTCAGAGGGCAGGACAAACTATGGCCCACACCTAATGGGTCACCAACCACACTGGAGATGATAACAGCACAAGGAGTCCCCAGTGAACCCCTGCGTTACTTAAGTGTATGTCGGCGAAAGAAACTACCAACGTGAGGGTGAAACCATGTAGGGTTAAACTCTTCTTTCAGAACCTGTGATCTGTAATGGAAGTTGAAGTTGCTTTTTGATAAAATTGCTTATCTGCACCGTTTGCTTTTTTGTTTTCAAATTCACCTAGTGTTGCCTCACTCCTGGTCACTTGTAGATCCAACAAAATTAAACGGCAACACACCAGCAGACCTTTTTTCACTCACTCACTCCGTTAACCGCCTGTCCTTGTCAGGGTGACGGTACTCAAGAGCCTATCCAGCAATTGCTGGTTGCTATGGCAGCAGGGGTACACCCTGGAGTGGATCCCAGTCCATCACAGCAACCACAGCACACAATATCCCGTAGTGAGTGAATGCATGACCCACCTAAAAGATGTCTGGAGAAAATCCACACAAACATGGGAAGAACATACACACTCCACACAGACTGAGCTGGATTCAATCCTACACCCAGGTGGTGGGAGGCCGCAAAGCTACCCACTGTGCCACCACAGTTTTTTAACCATTGTGTCACTTACCAAGACAAAAAAAATTAAAAAACTAAACATTCTTGAAAATGTGATTAAACTATGTAAGGTCAGACAAGTAACAAATAAGTTTAGAGGCATTACACATGACATTTATCACACTTTTGAACCCTAAGTCCACAAGTAAAAGAGGAAAAACCATGTCTGTGTTTACTGCAATTACTACAAAAGTAGGAATATACTGGTGCTCCTAACCAACAAAAGCAATAGGGCAAACCCATTGTGTATATCATTCTGTTCACTGACTTCCTCTTGGGGGTGTCTAGCTTTCACCGCTCTTAGATATGATCAGCACAACAGAGAAACACCCACATTTTTGTGTAACCCTAGGGCATTTTTGGCTGAAAGGAAGTTTTCAATGAACAAAGGCTGTCATACTTTAAGTAATGTCTGCACAGTCGTGTTAAATCACTGCAAGTTTGCCACGCATTGCATTCTCAATGCCAGAAGACATGTTGGTGATTAGGAGTCCAGCTTTCAGCCATCTCTGCATCAAAATGGTACAGGTTCAGGCTTTAAATACGAGTATTGAGAACGTGACATTGATAAGGTATGTATCATATTTGGGACCTCACACCTCCTCAAAATGGTAATTATGACATTTAAACGTTAGATAAGTGTTGAGTTACAATGTAATGTTTGTGGTTGTGTTATTCATTTTCAGTTTTTCATTTTTAATTTATTTATATTTTATTGGTAAAAACATTAATTCAAATGTTTGGGCAAAAAAAAAAAAAAACTTTGAATGTTTCAAAACTGTCTTTTCCAATTATCATTGTTTTTGTTAATAATACATGATATGAAAGTCTGAAACAGAATGCTGAAGACACACAGAAGACAAGTGGATCCAACTGTGGATCCAACAGGTGCCAGTATGTCACAAAATTAAATGGCAACACACCAGCAGAACTTTTATTACTCACTCACAACAGACAAAACTTTCAGCTGCTGAAGACAAGTTTGAAACATTAATATTTTTATCAACACAAACAATAAAAATGAGTTTTAAGCTAGAAAAAACTGATTAATAAAAATAACCAAAATTGAATCTAAAAAAATAAACATTGGATTATAAAACACTTACCCAAAATTCAGATCACAAAATCACTTTTTCAGGTGTAGTGGGGTCCCAAAAATGTGTTCTTTAAGGAATTGTTAAATTAATGATATCTTATCAAGTTCTGCACCATGTTGACAGAAAAAATGTATATATGTACTATAAAAAAATTCTGGAAAAATATGGATATTGCACTCTCAATTACTTGAAATGTAAAACAGTTCATTTTTGAACTTGTTTTTTGATAGCTGTCAAAATTATAAACTGAGGACTTTTCCTGATAAAGGTGATAAAAACTGCATAAGTGCAGAGAAAAAAAAAACCCAAATACCCAAATGGACATTTTCTAAATTATGTAACAATCTCATGATTTCCTCTTTTCCTTAAACTGTTACACGTCTGACTTTTCCCCACATCTTACATCAGACAGCTGGAGGCAACTTATTTGGGATGGGTGCTACTGAAAAATAAACAGTGATAAGTCAAATATTGGCAACAAAACCATACAAAGCAAGTCTGAGATGGCATGTGTCAAAAAATTAAATAAAAGAAAAATCACCACATATATTCCTATTGACATGTACCACAAAAAGTGTACAGTAGCTCTGTAGTGGTGCCTGTCACGGAGGGTCAGTTTTTACTTGCCCAAATTCCAGTCTTATTATGGGTTTGCTGGCTCTTGAGCCATCACCTGATACATATAAACATTCTAACATGTGTGAGCATCTGAAGTACAATATAATCATCATATTTACAAGAAAACACAAGTGGTAGCTTGAAAAATGCAGTATTCATGTTGACTTATGATTTCAAAAGGCAATAATGACAAATGAAACAGAGAAGAGAGAGAAGTTAGTGAGGAACTACATTATTAATAAACAGATTGTTAACCACATGTACACACAAGCAGGTGTGTATCAGTGTATCTCAACCCTAGTTCTACCTGACTAGCAAAGTGAATAAGGAGTCCAAGATTGTAAATGAACCCTAAATACAGGTGCTGAATATTCAAAAAAAGATTTTTCACCCCTCCTTTAAAAAATTTCCAGACAGACGACATAAAAACAACTGCACGGGGACATAAGTGGTTTAAGTGGTTCTAAAAAGGAGAAATAAGTACCAAGTGAAAGAAGCATTCATGTTGGATTATTTCCTCAGTGCCATTTGCTTAGATACAGTGGAGATGCAGAAGGTGTGTAGCAGACGATCAGCCTGTTCAGTAGGAATATTGAAATGGGGAATATTGAAATAAAAGAGCAAAGTAAGAGAGAGATGGAGAGGTTCAGCCTGATGGAAAAACTCGTCTTTGTCTGCAATGAAGAGCTCGACAATCCTGTCTGGACACGGGACATATGTTTAAGAGTAAGTATAACACACACACACACACACACACCAGCCCACTGTACTATTAAAATTACAGTTAAGTATTCAGAAATTGTGGCGGGAAGATCCTGAATGGAAGCCAGAAGCCGCGGTCCAAATTACTGATTTTAGTAATAAGAAAAGTCTCTCACACACACACACACACACACACACACACACACACACACACACACACACACGCGGCATGGCCATGACGGCCAGCACATGCGCTCTATCCCAAATACCACACAAATCTACAAAGAAAGACACTCACCCAGAACCACCTGGATCCTTAAGTATCACCTGAGAGTCATAGTTCGACGAAGACGCTCCCGAACAACAGAAGAGTGTGAGGAGGAGGTGTGTTTCAGCGGCACTCCGGTATCAATGCTGACAGCTGCGCACGATGCGAAGCGGAGGAGGAGGTTAAGTCCGACTGCCTGGAACTGGCTGCTCGACGGGCCTCCAAAGAGGAAGTGAGATAACCTGCGAGGAAGTGACGTCACGACACGCGCGATGCGGAAGTGTGTGTCCGTGTACCGCGGATTGAGCTCGTGTTTGGTCGATTCGTGTGGGGCCTCAGTGTTTGATGAACGTCTTCAGGGCACCGGGGGTCCCACGGAAACAGAGCGGTCTGTTGCTCCCTTCATAGTCAGACATTGAGTACAAAATACAGAAGTCCTTCTCCGCTTTCTGCTGAATTTATACCTCCGTCACTATGCGATTTGACCAGAATTGGACGTTACATCACAAGTACTGTAACAGATTCTCAACTCCGTTAATTATGTTTCACTTAAATAACCGCAAAACAACGACTACTAATTTGGAATAACTAGTAGCTATTAAATAAATGTATTCATGTTATCAAGCTTTAGTTTTTCATTCATTTCGGGTATGAATCAGAGGCATGAAATACAAATAAGAAGGCTAAGCAACGTATGAAGAGCAGAGAGTAAAAGTCAGTCCACCTACCTGAACCCTTTGTCTCCGGTGTTTAAGTAATCCATTTAGTAACCCACGTGACCCATTTTATTGTCACTTATTTTCAATGTACAATTCCTGGTACTGTTTATACTGGGTATTTACATAAAGTACAGTCAGGTTTATACACAAACCGATGTGTTGGTCCAGTATATTATTACATATTCTGCAGTGTCTCACACTGGCTAACTTTTCAGCTTATACAGCAGAAAGGGGGGCTAAGATCCGCACCATCAGATTCCCTCCACCGGTCTTCCTAGTTGACCTGCTGTCCTCTACAACATGGCCTGGAATTCAAAAGGCTGTTTTTCAGACCTCAGTTCTGCTCTAGTACCTTTGACTTATGTTCTTTTATACTAGAATGTGTTCTAGTATAAAAATTATGCTGTATAAATGGGTACTATTTAAAACTTTGTTTGGATAAAAACAATGGTCCAAAAATGATACTGCTAACATTGTTGAGTTAGCAGTTTTACTTGTATCTCTTTGACCCCAATAATGACAACTCTTGTCACCAGTGTTATGGCCTTTTTTCTTTTTTGCAGCATTAATCAAAGGGTAAACTCTTCACAAGGGGACAAGTACAGTGCGAGGAGTCATAATCCCAAAGTACTCGCAATAAATCATAGATAATTGTCACAGTGTCAACAAATGTCTTTCACCCAGGCTGTCAGCACTACTGAATGCTCCCTGTTGCTGGAACTCGGACACCCCAAATCTTTCAACTTAGTTCTTACATTTCATTCAGTAGGTCACTCCTTCTCGTGTCCCTCATATACGCAAACTTCACCTAGACTCTTATTCGGTGTTTACTTTAGGTTTGTTTTGTACAGTATTTGCTCTCCAGAGCTATAACTCCATATAGTCTTGGGTTCAGAAACTACAGGTGAAGTGTCCTCAAATACCAGAATGGGACCAAACCAATGCCAAACCAATACTTACTCAAAACAGTAATTTTGGAGTTTGAATGTGGGATAAGTGTTGAATTACAGTGTTTGTAGTTGTATTGTTTTATTTAAAATGTTTGAATTGAAGAAAGTTGACATTCTGAACATTTCAAAATTGTCTTGATTATGTAAAATTTTTATTACAAAAAGTAAAGGTTTGAACTAGCTGAAGACAAAGTTGAAATGTTCAGAATTTTTTTTTATTCTTCACTCCAACAACTTCTTATGAATTCAAAGTTGTGGAAGACTGAAATAAAACAAAACTGAAATTTAATTAAAAAGTTTGTAATTCAACATATTCCACTGCCACTCTCCCTGAGGTACTGGGGGTTAAATTTAATCGTGACTGGTTTAAGTCTTCCAATATTACACCTTCATACTAACTGTGGGGTAGCTCCATTCTTCACGACTGTAACCACTTTTTCCATACACTGATTATGAAAAAGTCATTTTAACCCATTTTTAACCCTCAAACCCTTTAAATATCTTACAGGCAAATAAATTTGACCTAAAATCAATTGCCTGATTTTAGGTCAAATTATGGAGGAGGTTACTATTCAGAATGTAGAAAAATAACACTGTAAACCAAACAGAGGGAAAGGCTCTAAAGCAAGAGTATCAGTGCTTGTTTTTGAAATGATACTATTTCCAATAGATGTAGAGATTCACCATTACCATTTTACACACAAACCGGATAGAAATAAAGCTGGCTGTGTCAGAGTTAAAAACTAAAGTATTCTTCCCTGTTTCTCTGGAAGTTTTATGTTATATTGTCAAAGATATTTTCAAACAATATATACCTGTATAATTATGAATTATAATTATGAATATCTAGCAAGCAGGATTTTGTGTGTAGTACAGGAATAAATAAAAAAAAAAAACTTATTCCACGTGCAAAAAATTATAGTGCAAGTTAAAATCCTAAACACAATGAAAACAGCAGAATCGACCGCAGATTTTCTAATCCGTGTTCTCTATTGTTTATACAAAGAATTCCATGCATTTACAAGGACCACCCATATGTTTTCACTGCTCGGTCTCTAAAAGGAAAAGCATAAACTCAGCCAATGGCTGAATAACTCAAACAGCCTCTTAAGGTACATCAACACAGAACAGAGACGACAGAATCAATGTATACATGTGCACCCCCAGTTCAGTACCTCCCCCACTCATATCTGTCTGTATTGTTTCACAGGAAAGGCCCGGCCAAAATGGAACCCGTAAAAATACACGTATTGTTAAAAGAAACTTTAGCACCACACATTTATTTTTCTGCTGAAAAGTTTACCATGTCGTCTCATCACGTTTGTGCTTATGTGGTGATGTAATGTGTACAAAACAGCAACATTTCTTTTGTTTCTGCTTTACCGTACAGCTGGTTACTGTCAGGGGCCTACGAGGGCTTTATGAGGCCCCTTGCTTTATACAGCTGCTTAGTCAAGTACAAGGATACATTAGTTTCCTCCATAGCTTCATATGGAGTTGAAGACGAAATAATTTAAGATCATTGATTTAGGAACGACAACAGTGACAACTTGAAACTGAACTTTCATTTGAAGACCATGAGATTATCTACCAAACTATATGACCCTTGTTGCTATTATAGTTCAACAATGGCGCTGTCATGAAATTGTGGATTTTGTGAATAAAAATGACAAATGAGGCAGTTGATGCAAACCGCTCATTAAAAACTAGTTCTAAAATTAACCTGCATGGTGAGCGTAAAGACAATTATGACCTCAGGAAAATCACACGTTTAAAGAATTAGCAGGATGACCATAAACTGATACTACTTTCCATTTATCAACGTCTTATGTCAAGAAAAGGAACTGAATTGAGGAAAAGAATTTCCTTCATAACGTTCCATAATCTTTCCATTGTCCTGGTATCACACTAGGGAAGTCCCTTCACTTCCCATCAGCTACAAGAGTTAAGACACTATGACAGCAGGACAAACACATCTTCCCAAAGTTAAATAGGAAGAAAAGTAGCAATAGAAAAAAGAAAAACTTATTGGGGGCAAAATAAGCCTGTGCCACCGAGCGTCTCTTATCGCTTTTGTCTCCAGTTTCTAAGAGTCCAGTAAAGGCCTGATGACCAGCTTGACTGGAAGGCTCCAGGAAATGACCCCCTATGCCTCATGAGATAGTAGGTTTTAATGAAGGTCTTTCACACAGCACATTTTTAGAGTTGTCTGTTATGGAATGCTGTGCTTGCTGAAAGTTGGGCTACATATTAATCATCGAGGGAGGGAGTCAGGCAGAAACTGCCGCTTCTCATGTCATTGTTTCCACCCTTGCCCATTCTCTGACTAAGCAGTGATAATACAACCTACAGACAACTGCAAAATTACTGATGCCCTTGAAATTAAAATGTTTAAAATAAACACAGTCCTCAACTTACAACATACTTCACATACAACAACTCAAGACAGCCAAAAATTATAGTAATTTAAAAATGATATGGACAGAAATGGACAATAAAATTAAATGACTTCCAGGAATTCTGGTACGCAAATGAGCATCTTACAGCTAATAAAAATATGTACACATTTCTATAATGTATGATATACAGTATCTGTACAGCATCATAGCACAATGCTGGGACCTGCTGAAAGCCGTACGAAAACACATACAGTATTACGAAACAATTGAGTTATTATAACCTATTCTGCAGATGAAAAACAATGAAATTATGAAACTACATTAATACACTGCATGTGTAACATCACAGCGCAAACCATTGCACCAAGTGAATGCCGTACGAGACGGTGTGCTTACGACACGATAGCAGTGACAAGTTTTATTCCCCCCACTCCTCAACGGTCCAGTTTTGATGCTCCTGTGCCCACTGGAGATGTGCTTTCTTGTTCCTCACTGACAGCATCAGCATGCCAACATGTTTTTCTGCTGTTGTTACCCATCTGAGACAAAGTGAAACGAGCGTTGTGTTGACACGACATTCTGCACCCTGCTGATGGATTTGGATGCGATTTTCCTGGCTGTTGGCCGTGTGTTTGTATGATTTTTACCATTCTCCTCTAACCCCTCTGATCCAAAAATTAAGTTCATTCAGAGGATTACCAATCAATAGAATTTGTTTTTTAAACTTTTCATACATTTTCAAAAAAACCTTCAAGATGGATTTGTGTGAAAAGTGACAGTTTGGGAGATACTAGAACCGGCACACCAGCTGCCACACTGCTTTCAAAGACATTAAGGTCACTTGTTTTACCCATTCCTACAGTTACTTGAAAACTGATGCTAGAAATGCTGGGCTACCTGCCTGTTTTAGGTGGCATATTGAGATCACAGTACCTGTGCTGTTTGGGTGCAAGATCCAGTGTCAGTCTGTGCGGAGTCTGCATATCCCTGCAGTATCTGCATGCGTTTCAGGTATAAATGCGTGAGTGAACATGTGTGGCTACCCTGCAATGGAATGGCATCCTGTCCATAGTGTGCTTAGCCTTGCACCCTGTGCTTCCAGGATAGAATCCAGACTATAGTGACCCTGAATTAGTTAACTTCTTAACGGATGTTGAGAGTGATAGTTACAAACCGGTTTTCATAATGTTGCCACCAATACTGGAGCTAAATTTTTTTTTTGCTATAAATAAAAAGAAAAAAAAAAATTTCATGTTGAACGTAAATTTAATTCGTAACAGGTACCATATACCATGGTAAAAGACAAGTTCAATACATGTGCCACACACTGCCTCATGGACCACCCTTCTGAACAGCTGTGTCACAGTCACATACATCAGCGCAGGTCTTCTCGTCAGCCGTTTTGGTGACGTTGCAGCCAGGAGGGTTCCCTTCAGACTGAAGTGTCCAGTCCTGGAGGGGGAAAGCATCCACATGTTTCTGCTGTTTCTCTGTGCTGCACCACTGCAAACTCATGTCCAAAAAATCCCACTAAGAAAACAGAGAAACCCTAGATAAACATTGAATAATCAAGAGTATATAGCAGCAAAAAAATCCCACAAATTTAATTCAGTAAAACCCTCCAATAATGCAACCCATAAGACAAATCTGGCTATAAGGGAATTGTTTTCCAGTCACCAACATCTTTGACAACAACGAATGAACAGGATTTACTGAAAACGACGTACGTTTGGGTAAAAGTTTTTAGTTTTACTGCACTGGTAGTGGTGGGGGGGGGGGGGGCTGTACCTCTCCCCTAATGCACTGCAGTTGCATGTTTGTAAGTAGTTTGTTTAACCATTGTGGGAAGTTATAGGGGACTGTTAACCCTCTCTGCGTTTACCGTTTGAGAGCTTTGGTGAAGGTGTGTTGTTTAAAGAGGGAAACTCAGAATGCAACATGTCAGAGAAACAAAAGCTTGTGTTCCCATAGTCCAGTTTCCTAAGCTTTCCTTTCGTAATGCTGCCGACAGCAGTTGAAGCAGCTTGTTGCAGTATTGTTTGTATTAGTACGTTATACTTTTCACATGGATGTCCTGTAGTTAACGTATTTCTGAAACATCTAATAAATGATTTTTTGGGGGGGGTAAACAAACAGTATTTTTCAGCTGATCTTCCAGTTAATGTTGCAATAAGGTGACCCCACACTTTGTGACTGAATTTTTTGGATCTCACCACATTATAGTAGGGTTTTACTGTAATTTGAAAAACAGTAATATTCAAGTATGTTTAGTTTACTGTATCCATTTTTAATTAAAAAATACCAACCAATCCCTCAATTAAACTGCTGCGTTCTTCAGAAATGGAGCTTGATGAAATGTGGTGTAAAGAGGTCATTAATCCAGTATATTGCCCAAAATGGAGCTTGAAAAACCTTTTTGTGCTGTGCATGCAGTTATCATACCTGTGATAATAGTACATAAACATAGAAAAGAGATTGTGAATTTTACTTTAGTCTTCCATGTCAAAAATTTGTTCCAAAGTTTTGGAAAATTTTAAAATATTAGAAATGATAAAGGCCTAAAATTAGAATTTAGTCAAAGTGTTACTGTACTAACATGTAACATCATATTGGTAAATTCAAAACACACACACACACAGTAGGGGAAGTTTGTCAACGTTCTATAAATTTCCAAGTTTCTGTATAAACTTGACCTAAAATAGTCAGAGCTTCATCTTGGGGTTTTTTTTTTTTTTTTTTTTTTTTTTTTT
>UFQX01000141.1:807983-877776 GCA_900497675.1 Arapaima gigas
GTTTTTTTTTTTTTTTTTTTTTTTTTTTTTATAAATAGCTAACTAAGAACCCAATAAAACAAACAGATCAAAATAATTCAATATTAAATGTCTATCAGAAAAACAGTGAACCTATGCTTTCACTAACTGCTGCGACCCTCTTGAGCAGCAATGGCATTCATTGCTAACTACTGATCAGTCCAACACATCAGCTTGGAGGACTTTTGGGCCATTCCCTGTCAAGTAAGTGATGGTTGAGGGCTTTCTAGTATGAACTCACCACTTGAAGCAGGACTGCAACATTTCTTCTTTTTTTTAAAAAAAAAGTCTGGACCAAAACTTGAAGTTTCATCTGCTTCAACTATTATTTGCTAGACTGATTTGTGCTGCAAGACCCACCTTCTGTTGAGCTTCAGCCCACAGACAAATACCCTGACATTCTCCTGTAGAATCTGATGGAACCATCCAAAATTCCAGTACCAAAGACAGCAAGCCACCCTAGTCCGGCAACAGCAAAACAGGCCCAAACCATGATATTGCCACCTCATTTTGGAACGCAGTGTTTGGTTTTCACCACATACAATGTTTGGTACTTAAGTTCTATTTTCAAAACCTCTGTCTACAGAACATCTTTCCAGTAGACTTCTGACTCATCTAGGTGGTCTTTAGCAAGTGGGCAGCAATGTTCAACTTGGAGAGTAGTGGCTTCCTGCTTGCTATTCTCCTACGTGCATTAATCCTATTTGGCGTTTGCCCGATGATGGACTTGTGAGCACTGACATTAGCCAATGCAACAGACACCTGCAGATCCTTAAGAGTTTACCCTGGGCTTTTTTTGTATTCTCCCAGAATGTTATACACTTTGCTCTTAGACTCATTTTTGTTGACCAAACACTCCTGGGGAGAGTAACAAAATGGTGCTGAATTTTCTCCATTTGCACCTTACTTACCTGACAGCCCAATGCCTTCAGAAATCATTTAAAATCCTTTTCAGTCTGATGAGCATCAACAGCTCTTTTTCTGAGTTCCTCAGAACTCCCCTTTGATCGAGGCCTGGCATATGTTAACAAACCTGTGTGGTAAAGACCTGACTTTGGTACCGAAGACTCCATCCAAACTCACTCCTGATTGTTAGGAGTGTCAATCAATGGGAAAACACTTTTTTCTGACAGCTATAGCTTTTCGTGGGCTCTTTATTTTTGTAACTTAAATGAAACTGAACACATTTATGCAGAAATTCAGAAAAATTTAAAGGATTCATAAACTTTCTAGTACTACTGTAGTATGCTTAGGGTTGCAATGTGAGTGTAGTTATGCATACTAAAGGAGTACAGTATTCTGAAAATATTTCAACTACTAATGTGTCATCATACGATCCATCATCCAAAAGCATTATCAGTCCGATGTCCAACAACTGCCCCCCCAGTGAAGGTGTGTCCAACATTTCTTACCGGCTCTATCGTGCAAAACAGGGCACTTCAGAGTAAATAGTTCCACAAATAGAAATGCTGAGTGCTCAATCCCCTGTAGACCCCTAAACTATTTTGCACCACTTCCCAGACAGACTGGTCCTGCCCAACTTTTAATCACTGATCTTTAACAGCAGAACAATTGAGCCACAACACAAGTCTCCGCTGATTCCACCTCTCGCCCCACCTCATTAAAACAAGTAGGAAAACAATAGAAAGCAAGTTTCAAGCTGTTCAGAATTAAACTAAACTAATGCCTTTGGAAAGTAAAGTATCGGCAAACTGTACACTAAATTTCATTGTAAACCTTTCCTTATAAAATTCAAATAACATTCAGCAGTTCAATATTCACAGAGTTTGTGCCTAGGTGCATTTCATAAAGGACCAACCTAAATGTGGATAGTCTGTCTTTCTTGTACAATCTGTATTGTTTAGGCAACCTGGATGATATATACTATACACAAGCACACACACTTATACAGCAGACACACAGGCCCTACTCTGACTATGCATCTCTAATTGCAAACTATAATACAAAATAACCATAGGCAGTTGAATGGAAAAAATAAATAAATATTCCTAGTATAGATCAAGTCAACAAAAAGTCAAACAAAGAATATAAAGCCTACACATCAAGCCGCAGCTATGAGTAAATTAAATGCCTTGCAATGGAATCCTACAGACTTTGTTTGTACAGTAGGTGTCCAGACAAAAGGAAATTATTATTCAACAGTTTCCCCAATAGGCCGAGCTGAGATAGCACTGCTCGGCTGTGCTCTCTTTCACACACTTCAATGGGAACATTTAATTTTTCCTGTTTAGTATATTGTTTGAAGCACAACATTGTTTGCTTGCCACAATTTGCCTTTGTTTTAAGCTGGATTTTGTTCTCTGTTCATGAGGTTTTCCAGGAATTACCTTGGAAGAGTTTTTCAAAGACGTGTTGTGGAAACCGAGCTAAAGTTAGGCTCTTCTACAAAAGGAGCAGACAGACAGTCAGCAGACTTTGGTAGCTACCCTTCTTTTCATGCTCCACAGTCACCCCAGCACTTGCAATATGCAGATGGTACCAGAAATTTGGCAGAGGCAAACCATGAACTGAAGCCTGTATGCCCTGAAGGACAAGACTGACACACAGGAGCAGGTATGCCAATTTATTAACTTACAATGTAATAAAACAGCTGTATAGCCATATTGCAGGATTAATTCTTCAAAGCTAACAATTGAGTTAACATTAATATCTCCTGAGACTCATGTTCCTTTTTCTGTCCAGCCGTTTTCAATAAAACATCTGTTACCCATTATTATGCCAAATGGGGGCCAAGTTACGCCATTTCTTTATAAGCCTCACATACCTCTCTGCGGCCTTAAAAATTTGAGCCATGCGTACCAATATCGGACCATATCTTACTGCTCATTTTTTGGAAGATAAGCCAGAGAACAAAGTCCTCCAATCTAATAGGAACTATAGTGTTCCGTTTCGTTTTCCAAGGTACGTTAGAATTTGAGTCAAATCAATGCTTTGACTCAAAGGGCCCGCAAGGGAAGTGACCAATAATAAAAATAAAAGACTTGGGTCAACCAGACCCCCTCCCCCCTTAATTTATTTTGTTGAAATGTAGATTGGAATTGGGAAGCTACCCAACATATAACAAATGTATTTAGAGAGTAGAGTCCCCCCTAGCCCAACACCCAGCTGAGGGAGCCAGTGGTAGCATAGAAGTGACATAGTTGATGCGTGGCAAAATGATCATTTTAGCTTCTGATTTGCAGGATGGACCCAAAGCTGGCAAGGCTATCTACCTGTCGATATCATTCGTGATTTGTGAGGATTCTTGTGCAATTTGTTTCTGCCATCCCAGTAAAAAAAAGGTTTTAATTTGACTCCCTAACATACCTGGTTTTTAACTAAGTTGTGGGAACGGTCACCTGGCTCCTCTCTCATTGAAGAGCAGTAAGGGAGATTTTGCTAGTTTGACTTTGAAGCCAGATAAGGCCAAACTCCTTTAATATTTGGATTACATTCACAAATGACCTTTTGACATCACATAAGATCAACAAGTGATTTGAATAGGAAAGAAGTACAGGTACGAATATACTGTGCGAGTGGTTCTACAGAGAGAGTGCCAATCGGGGGGAGGGCGAAGAACCTTGTCTTGTCCCCTGGAATATTCCAAATTAATCAGAGTATAAGCCTCCCAGCCAAACCCCTGCTGAAGGCTTGGTATATAATGTTCTGAACATGCTGAATATTTCAGGCCACCAAAACTTATCCAGAGATATTGCTACAGCAGCCTATCAAAAGCCTTTTGGGCATCTAAAAGTGGGGAGGGAAAAAAAAAAAAAAAAAAAAAAAAAAAACTACAAAGGTTGAGAATCTTCCGAGTTTCATCCACAACATGCAAAAGGCTTCTAATATTGTCTGAAGCCAACCGTCCCTTTATAAACCCAGTTTGATCTGTGTGCGTTAGATTCCGCATGACATTTTCTAATCTGAGCACCAATAGTCTTACAAATATTTTTCGATCTGCGTTAAGCAATGAGATGGGTCAACAGTGTTGAACTCACTGCTCTGGTGTATAGATGTGTGAAAGGAGTTTAGTGCAGTGTATTCAGCACTGCAAGTAAGCCCAGATAAAGGTGTCCGCTAAATACTAGTTACTCATGCACACTGCTTTAGAGAAACTTACAAGCCAAATTAAAGTTTCAAATGAGAAAAATAAAATGCAAAAGGGGCCTCTTTCTGTACAATAGTTATTACATTTCAACATTGCCTTTTAAACAATATTTGTACAAAATACTATTTAACAGTAATTTCCTGAATTAAATTGAGAACCCTGGAAACTACATGTACACCAGCGCCACCTACAGGGGCAAGGTGAGTTTCAGGTGTGAAATCTTAATATTGCCACTTTCAAAACAATGTTCCCCACTGTTAAACAGTGCATATAAGCTGTTCATATAAACGCTCCAGTTGGAATAAAGTAAAACCAGGACACCTGTCCGATATGCAAATATAAGGAAACAGCTGAAATTGCATGGAAAGGTATGACCAACAGCAATGCCCTGGGTAACACTGCCCCGTTTAGCACTACAACGTTACCACAGGTATGTGAATAGTTCGCTTTGTTAGTATTTCCATAGTCGTCATTCTCCTCACACCTCTCCAGCGCTCGTACAACATGCTACGTACAGTGCAGGCCATTCTTTGTTTCCCTCTGCACATTACTCCAATGCTCAGTTCCATGACTTCAGATTTTAGCACACGCTTATACACGTTTTCCTCCAGCATAGAACCTGGAGCAAGTTCTGGCACCATTCTTTCACCCATTTTACACACGTTGCACGTTTTCTTTTCATCTTTAAGTTTTCCAGCAATTCAATGTCATTCATGTGTATTTTGTTTTGCCATGGACACACACTTATGGCAGTTACTATGATAAAATACATCAAGTGTGCCAACCAGCTGCAGAGCATGGGGAAATTCCATCTTCCTCGTACTGCATTTTTACTGTCTTTTACTGCATTGCGAGTATCTTCCAACATTTCCATGGATGTGTACAATAATTATGACAAACAACTGTCTGATTCTGGGAATAAGATTTTCAATGGAAAAATAAAGTTCATTATTATTCTCTTGGATTTGGATCGTCACCCATCTAATAAGATGATGTTACAATAAAACTGTTTAACATTCAGTTTAGCGTTTCACTTTCTAGGAAGGTATCCTCAGTGTTAACCACGGATTGCTGTACTACCAATATGGTTCATGTCCACGTAACCAAAGTGTGGCAGGGACAATACAGTCACATTCCAGGGGTTGACTGCTAAAGCAACATGCTTTTCATATGATACAGTACAAGTCAATGGCAGGAGATATATTCAGGTATAGAAGAGAAGGCAGTGAGAGTGTCTGTTTACCTCGAGATCAGAATAGACCGATGAGCTGTCTGAGGAGCAGGTGCTGTCCAATTGAACAACCGTTCTCTTTAAGGGCTGATTCCTGGACTGACTTTCCTGGCACATCTTTACCTCCTTCAAACTGATCTGTAATGCACACAGGAATTTTGGTGAGCACAGTGCATGAAAGGGGAATAAATAAGACGATATGACTTATTTACAGTCACATTTCTAAAATGAGGACGAATGCCTTAGTCTGTGCAACAGTAAATCCAGTCTTCTTTGTTTAGAGTAAAAGAGTACACCTTTCTTGCTGGTTGGATGTTGATATCCATGTAGCGTCCATCATCATTCTTCCTGTTGAGGCATTCACTACCACAAAGTTTCTGAAGTGGTATGTGAGCACACCCCTGCAACATAGTAAAGACAACAGCTGTGCTTTTTTCCTTTAAATTCAAACTGAATTTTTAAAAAGTTCAGCTTTCCTCTAATAAGAAGCTATTTTAGAGACAACACTTCAAAAATGGACCAACTGCATTCTAACTCTATGGCTGCAACATAGAGCTTCTTCGCATTTCCTAGGAACCTCAAAATCAACCGTAATCCCCTTAAATTCAGGGGAGGAAAAAAAAAGTACTTAATTTACTGCACTGAAACTTCTATCCTTACTATTAATATCTATGCCACTTTTGTAATATTTGCATTTAGTGTTAAAATGTTTATTTTCTAAAAATTTTCTAATAAACATTTTAAATTAAAATTACTATAAAATAAATTGGTGATATGTTCACAGATCCCTAAGGGGACTGCTGTTCCCCAGGTTAAGAAGCCCTGATCTAGAGTGAATGATGGTGGGTGTGCGTTTCACTGCCCACATGGTGTTTTCCAGCAGTCGTCCCCCTGGGGTGGTGCACAGCACAAGAGGTGCTCCCCAAAAGGCACTGTGCATCTGGAGAAGTCCTGCTCTTGTGCTGGCAGAAGGCCTGTTGTCCTTTCTGCTTCCTGTAGTACGAGAGGGTGACGATCTGTAATGTCAGTTAAAATGCAAAACGGACAACTGGAGCAGGGGAAATAAATAAATAAAATGTCAGTATCTAGGTTCTATTTAAGTTCCCACAAATGTTGAATAGCAACACAAAGGAACACAAAGCTTATTTGATTAGTTGAGATTGGAAAATAATTACCCTAGAAACCTTGATTTTTCTTAAATTTATTTGAAACCCTCCAGTCAAATCATTTACCTAGTTTTGGGCAGATAGCCCGTGAAAGGTCTGACGTGCGTTTGGGGGTGGGGGTCAGTAGAAAGGATACAACAATGTCCAAGGTTGCACACCCAGCAGATGTCAGTAACCATGGCAGTGCTTTCTGGACATGCTCAAGGTGTGTGTCATACACCAGGATGGCAGAAGCATACAGCGTATTGGCCACTACACACAACACTCCGTAAGACATGTGAAGGCCCGAGCTGATCTTGCCTCGATGCTAGAAAGCAAACAAACATAACTTTGAACATTGGTGCACAAGTTCCAATTCAAAACATTTGAACCTAATAACTTAATCAAAGGTCAACTAACATGTTAATGAGAAGAATCAATTTGACTCAGTCTCACAAAGCACAAAGTCTCAGTTATGACTTGGCTAACATTATTCATTGAAAATTACTACACTGGATCCTCATATTGCAAACACTGGCGTTATAAAAGTTCAGAGACACTGTCATTCTTCCATTTACTTATTTTGGATTATATGATTTCTTCTCATCTTATTTCAACAGTGCACTTGCATCACTGTCACCGTTTCTACTTCCTGCCGATAGAAAGCAGTAAACACCACTGAAACCAGATTCATCCAGCTTACTTTCACCGTTTACTGTCGCTATCTACAATTTTTTGTTCCTGCTGATGAGTAACGGGGTGACAAACTGTACATGTTTACAACAAATGTTTGTTTTCAGTCTTAAAATTTGCTTTAAAAAGACTGAAGGGTGCCACAAGTTAATGCACTTAATGTTAAACTTAACATTTTCATTATTTATTTGGACTACATCTGATACTTTTGTAGAACCTTCCAATTGAATAAATGGAGGCAGGTCTGTTATGCTTTTATTAGTTGCATAGATAAAACCATGGACAAAACAGCCAGATGCTGACAATGCTGCACATTTCAAGTTCACAAAAGACAAACGTCTGAACTGGAAATTGGAATAAACAAATGTCCAAAAACTAATTTTTATTCATTGTTGCTTTAAACCAACTTACAACTCTAATTCCACTTGGATTCTTAAGTTCTTACATTACATTCTTACATTATACACTGTAGCTTGAAGGACAGGGATACTCACCGCTTCAGCAAGTACAGGAAACTTGGAGCTCCAACCAATGACCAAAGACAGTAGACCCAGCATGTAACCTGGAACATCTCCGTTCTCCTGGCGCGAAAGACAAGTACAGTATGGTCGGGACTGATCACAAGCCAAACACCTGGAAACCAATGACAAACACATGATACTGAGCTTGCTCTTGCTCTGTGGAAGTTTTTGCATTGAGTGAGAATCCCACTCACTGTAAGAGATACTTCAAGAAGCCGTCGGGAGTGGGCGCCCTCAGCAGGGACACGGTCTGGGTGAAACCAGAAAAAGAACCACATCCCCAGAGTGAGAGGGAGGGACACGGCCAGCAGGTTCTGCCGCCTCCTCCTCCTCATAATGATCCTCATCCTCCTGGCTAAGGTATAACGGCGAATTAAACAATTATAACAAAGAGGCACTAATGATTAGTGACATAAACAGCTGTTGAGGGAATACGCCTGGGTGAGGGCAACCATACTAAAAAGGTGGGTTTACGGAAAGCAAATTACCCTTCAAATTTTACACCATGGCAAGAGTGAGTGAGTAAAACAACAAGAAGCAAGAGGGAAGAACTACGCAGATTGTCTGCAGGAAGCAGTGAGGCACAGTGGAGGTTCCCTGCAGATTTGGGGCTTTATTTCTGCAAATGGAGTTCATGATTTGGTCAAAATTAATGCCCCTCCCTCACTGCTGAGAAGTACAGGCAGATTGTTATCCATCACCCAATACCATCAGGGAAGCATCTAATCGGTCCCAAATTCATTCTGTAGCAATAACCCCAAACACACAGGCCAAGTCATTTAAAAAAAAAAAAAAAAAAAAAAAAAAAAAAAAACACCCACACACCACACAACTCAAAAAGCCTTCAGCAAAAACAAGGAATCCTGTAACAGATGGTTTGGTCCTCACAGAGCCCCAATTGCAATATCATACATGGAATTACACAGAGACAAAAGCAAATGAGACAGCCAACAACTGCAGAACAACTATGGCAAGTTTTCCAAGATGCTTGGAACAACCTACCAGCTGAGAACCTTAAGCTGCATGCAACAGAATTGATGTGGTTTTAACAACAAAAGGTGGTCACCCCAAAAATTGATTTGTTTGAGGATTTTCTGCTTACTGAACATTTTAGGAAACAGTATTCAAGGCATTATTTTTGGAAGCATCCTTGCTTTACAGCATTTTTCCACAAGAAGCTAGAACTTTAGCACAGAACCGTAGACAGACAGACACACAGACCATCTATACCCTGATAGTGGACCTCCCAGTTTCCAACTTCCTAATCGGTCCATTACAGTAGGCACATTTTTCCTTTTTTTATATCATTTTTACCTGTTTTTAAAATAAATTTGACCATTAAACATTTGTTGCCATTACAACTCATAGTAAGAAATGAAACACATATTTTTAAAAAACATTAAAGCACAAAAATGTATAGTTATCTCGAAGCATTTGGTAATTAGGCAATTTGTGCTTGTGTTCTTTATCACGCTGAAATAGGTATTTTAGCACATTAGCAATATTTTGGGGACATTAATTTTGGTATCTGAACCCAGAACAAATCCATTTTCCTCATAGGAAATAATGGAAATTGTCATGATATCCAATTTTTCGGTATTTGAGCCATTTCTACGAACCAAGTATACTTTGATAATGGGGTATAACTGTACTCAAGTTTCTCTGTTACCTGAGGAACATTAATTCTGGGGGGGGAGGAGGCATAATTTAACTCACCACTGTTTGACTGCCAGCAGAAACAAATGGGGAAAAATATGAAAGAAAAATTAACAACATCTAGGGCAGTCATGAACATCCCCATCAATACCTGAAATAAAGCAAAATGGACATCAAGTTAAGATGCAATACAACTTTGATCAGGCACACAATAGATTTTGCCTTCAACCTAAAACAGAGCAGACAAAAGTTTAAAAAAAAAAAGTTTGCACTGAGGCTAATTTTGTTAGAAATGGTTTTATAGGCAATGGTGCAACCTCATAGTACCAGGCTTACATGTTTCATACATTGCCTTTTATAATACTGCACCTGTCTGTTTGCCCCACAGACTTGCTAAACAGTTAGAGACCTCAAATCATCTCTAGTCTGACACCTTAATAGAAGGTAACTTACAATTCAGCAAACCTCCTGTTAATCATAAATATTGAAATTAAATTTATTTCTTCCAACATTTCCTTTTTTTGGCTTCCTATTGCAACCCAAAGATGTGCCATTCGGGCAAAATGGCAACTCTAAACCACAGTTAGTGCACTAGTGTGGGTGTGTAAGCCAAAGATGTGCAGACTTCAGTAGCACATGGTGCCAAAACCTTTACAGTTTACAAAACCTGGCAGTTTACCAGTATCAAGCAAGGAAACATCACTTCCAACTGGGCTGCCTTTAGAGGATCTTGAAAGCAGGAGCAGCAGCTGGCTCTGGGGTGGTTCCTTGCCTTTGCACCCCCGCATACACGGTACAGCAAAATTGTAACCATACAAAGGTCATGCTGGTCCACAAGTTATTCTAAATTTCCAAACTAAATGATAAATTCACAAGTTGTAATTATTAGAGCAGTTATACATTAGAATGGGTGCTTGATGCACTGTATATCACACCCACCATCTGATTAGGCAAAAGTACCAGGGAACGCTTGTATGTATATGTGTGTGACTGACAGTAGGGCATAGGCAGAGGTTTGGGTCAATACTTCCTTCCCAAAATTTGTTTTATGTCAAAACTTCCATATAAGTACATAGAGACTATGCTTACCATAGACATTCTATTAATACTGTTTTAGCTCAGTGGGGCAAACAAACAAAAAAAAAAAAAAAAGAATGTCACAAATCAGACGTTGTGTACCATCAAATTACTTAAATGGCAAAGTAGGTCTTCCTTCTCAAAAGATGGTGTGTTTCTATAACATCCGCAAAACATATGTATATATTACAGTTTTTGGCCAGGCCTTTAATGGCAATAGTACTTTTACATCACCTCAAAAAGACTTACTAATACAAGTGAGATGATGCTCAGGAAGAAATAAGTTTTAAAATCCTCAAAAATATTCATTTCTTCACAGCCCCAATGCCCCCCCCCCCCCTTCTGTTTCTCACCTTCCCTAAGTACGCAACTGTTCGAATGACAGACAACAAGAACAGGTCCTGGACTCAAATCTTTGAAAGGACACACATGCAAAGCATCAGCTCAATGCTGAAGCATATTTAGCTTCACTGGAAAGGCCACAATGTGCAAATGTCTGATCTTATGAGTAACTTTAAATGAGTAGCAGCAGCAGCGTCATTTGGAGCCAGAAAAGAAGCGTGAGGGGAACAGAAGATGACAATGCAAAGAATTCATGCTCCCCCCTTGCAAACTTGCCCTCGTTGTCAATTTAAGGCCTGGACTGAGTTATTGGATGCCTCAGTGTTCATGGTAATGACAACATTCCAACACTAACGTCACGATTAACACCTCCACCAAGGCCTCACCCTCCCTGGAATGACATGAAGATGGCCCTCTTCAAAAAAAAAAAAAAAAAAGATAATCTGCTCTGGGGTATGAATGGTTAAATATGGTTGGGAGTTTAGTGCATGTATATCTAGCACTGTACAGCACCTTGGACAACACTGAACTAAAAAAAATAATCACTCATTTTGGAGAAGTGTCTGCTGAATGAATAAATGTGAACATAGTAGCGTGGTTGAGCATGTTGGCTCTGTAAGACTGTTAGACTATTTATCACTCAGACAAAAACATGGAGGCAAGTCTGTGATGGGGACAGCAAGAGTTTCCTCTTGAGAGGTACAGAGTGCATCTTAGAACCTGCAGGTCCAGCTGGTTGGAGAGCACAGCCCCCACGGTGCTGCTCAGGTCTCCCAGGAGGCAGTAGAGCACGCAGGCGGCCACATCACTAGAGCAGCTCTCCTTTGTAGTACAGCGTCTATAGAGGAGTCTGGAGGTACAAAAATTCCTTTAAATCACCTCCCGTCCATCATTCAAGATGAGTTATTTACACAACCCTAGAGAAAGAAGAACTACAGCAGACTATGCATATGGATAAAGATGGAAGTCAACAGCAGCCCTGGCAAAATCATAATCTTTTAAAGATTATTCTGTTGAAAAATGATGAATGAAGGATATGTTCTATTGAAAAATGGCAGGAGAAAAAGGTGCTAAAGATGTCATGGGTAGAAAAAGCGAGAAATGAAGTAGTCAACAGAACAGGTCTGGAAAAACAACCCTTCTCAAGACAGTATCAGAAAACCAACTACTTTGGCCACATTAAGCACAATAAGTCCCCCCCCAATTTTGGTCCTGGTCTCACATGGCAAACTAGAAGGAAAAAGTAGTAGTAGAAATAAATGACATCTGAACAGCTCAGTGGATAGAGACAGAAGGAAACTTTGCACAAAAGATGTAAGAGGCATGGAAGGAAATGTCTGTGCTCTACAGGTCATCAGGCATCACCTGGCTGAATGGGCAGCACTACCTGTCCTCAAAAGCCACCGTTACCAACAGCTGTTGGCATTGCTGTCTTCTTACTGTATAAGTAAGAAAGTTCTCCATACTAATTTTTATCTATTACTAGCTATGTTACAAGGCACTACCTAGGTCAAAAAGGTGTAGTCACAGAAGGATGAAGAGAAACATGTTATACAAATCACCAAAATGTCCTACCTTCACATCACTAACCTGGACAGCAGCATGTGTTTATGGAAGTGAGAAAGTGAGACCAGCACATTACAGCATGTGTGTTATCTCAGCAGACCCGAGTGTGTCGTGGTGGGGGGGGGGGGGTGTCAGCGTGTGAGGTGAGAAAATGTGCCATTTTGACTACACACCTGTGTGATGATACTACCTGCTGCATAGCCTACCATTACTCCCACCTCTCTGAGCCTTGTCAGAGAACCCGAATTCGAAACTTTCAAAATACTAAAGTAGCCTTTTTTTTAAGTTTAAATTTATCGCACAAAAACCTCACTTTGGGTGAGAGGTGCCTGTGTACCAAGTTTAAAGTCTGTTTTTTGTTCTCCCCCTTTCCATTCTCCTTCTTCTAACCGCAACATAAACCTGCGCCACACCTGTCATGGTCTCCTCTCGTACTTCCCATCAAATGTGAGGAGCTGTTCCGTGATGTGGGAAAAAGCGGGTGTTTATTTCCAGAGCTCTTCATCGTGTGTGAAATGCACTGTTCTTCACTCGGAGTTGTCACATAAATAAACGTGAATATAAATGTTTCGTTACTTCGCCCAAGTTGCGTATTTGTTTACGTCCCGTGTCTGACAGCGTTACGCTGCTGCGGCCTCGCGCCAAGCTCTCGTTTTATCATCTTTAAAAAAAAAAAAAAAAAAGGACACGAGTTTAAGAACAAGACGTCGTAATTGTTTTTTAAGTCCAAGCTACTAAGAAAGGTCACCTTTTTTAGATAAAGTTCGTGGAAGTGTGGAAAAAAAAACAAAAACTACAACAGATTAACACAAGTGAGCATTCCCGAAAGTTATGAACACTAGCACTACTATTACTAACAAACAACAACAACAACAACACTTACACAAAAAAGGTAACGAGCAGCAGCAAAGCGGACAGACAGGCGAGTCCGACCGGCAAACAAACTCGATGCCCTTTGAGGCAGAGAGCCACGAACTGAGGGCTCACCCACGACGTCCACGCCAAGTAACGTGTGTCCGACATGGCGGCTCTCCGGAGCTCCTCTACTCTCTCCGTTCGTCGCACATCGCCATCATTTCCACAAGATGCCGAAACGCGCAGTAAATGTTGTGAAGAGGAGCCCTGCGGTGCTCGGCGGCCTCCGTGTTAAATCGCTCGGGCACCGCGGAGGCCGATTGGCAGAGGCCGGTGGATCATTGAGCGCAGGTGGTCCTGAAACACTTGAACGCGGCAGAATCGCACACGGACACCTCGCATGTTCAGACCGACATCGCCACTCGTCAAGAAAACGTGACAAAATGTGTGAAATATTTTTCCTAAAGTGTCGTACTGCATTAACTACCGAACTGTATGGTACACTAGATATGAACGAGGATTTGCCTGTAATCCTTGAATATGCAAAAGGCCGTGCGATATCATTTCTGTTGTTACAGTAAAAATTGGATGAAACGCACGTATAGTAAATAGAAGCATGAAGATCTCAGAACTAACTTGAAACTAAAACTGATTTATATCAAGCTTGGGAAGCGGGTCCCTAGTTTGTTCAGAATGGACCCCATGGGGTCTGACGCTGCATTGAACAAAAACTTTGACATTTTCATCAGCGCCTACAAAACTGTAGTGTAAATAGTGTGTATTGGTGCGTTTGTACTGTTTCTGTTGTCTAGGACCCGGTGCTCCCTGAGCGAACGCTTTTTGGTAGGTAGCGTAGTCCGAAAATGGTCCACTTTGACTCCAGCGAGTAAACACAGAAGAACCATGTTGACTCCGCTTGGATCAGGGTTACTGAGCCCAACCCTGGAGGCAGACCTGGGGGTGCTGTTCGTGGCGAGCACCTGGTCAGGCAAAGTTCTAAATGGTCATGTGGAGCCACCACCTACAAGAAGTTATGGGATTTGGGTGCAATGCCAACCATGTGGCAGGTGTGAGTGGTGTACACATTAAAGATATGAACCCTGGCAGTGAAACTGGCTCTGGGAAACATGGAATATTACCTCTTTGGAGGTGAAGAGCCTCCGGAGTTGCAGCTTGAGATCTCCGCTGTGGAAGAGAGGGCTGCCTCAACACGGTCATCTCCCACTTGCTTTAGTTTTGTCTTGTGAAATCGTGTTTGCAGAATACATTTAGACGATTACTGTATAATATCGTGTATAACAATGTATTTATGCTTATTTTCCTTGTAAACAAAGTACAAAAGTATAAACTATTTAAGAAAAGAAGCAATTGTAGTTCAACTGTTTATTCCCCATTGTAAACAGTAGCAGAGATTTTTGGCTCATCCTGAAACCAAACTGGTGAAAGTCCTGCAGCTTTAAAAGTGAACATGGTTTATTCAGTAAAGTAATCCCTGGGTATATAGTGTTTTCAGAGGGCATAAGGGATTGTATGTGTGACAATTTCGAGTGATATAATTAAAAATAAGTAAATTAGTAAAATTAGCAGCCCTGAGTTCAGACATCTTCTGTAAATCTTGATATAATTAAAACACAGCATTTGGACCAGCTTTAACCTTAGTAGTAATAAAGCAATAGGAACATCTCAGACAGTTTTATATAAGTCCTCTGTTATGCCACACACAGCTTTGCTGAACAGGTATTAAAATAAAATGCAATATAATATTTCATCTTTCAAATAAAACAAAACAAATGAAAACATACAATCACAGCAGATTTTGGTGCCAAAAAAGTTGTTTTTAATTACCACGGGATTGTCACACTGAAAAATATTTTACACTGGGTCCAAAATTGGTTTGTGAACTGGATGGCGCTGCTTTGAAAGATCCATACTTAAGGCATATTTTATTTGTGAAACACTTTAAATCTTGTCTTGATATCTTGATAGATAAAATAATTTTTATAGAAAAAACTGGAATCAAGATCCAATCTTCTCTCAATTTTTCTTTTGTTTGTAATCATATTTAGAAAAAAACTGTTCAAATCCCAGCTCAGTGTACCATCTAATGGAATTGATTCAAGGTCTGTAATGGGTGGTATGAGCCTCCTACCATGGGATGATTTGACTCTAAAAAACCCCCAGTTTCCCCAGTTCTGGGGAAACAGTCAACACAGTCTGTGCAGACAGTACTGTCCTCCTTTACTGTGTTCTTTTTGCTGAACACTGCTTCTGTATACAGTCTTTAACAGTCCAGGTGCTTGGGGTCCCACTACGCATCAAGATGTTTGGTGAGTCTGCGGACTTTCTCCTTCTTGTTCCTGTTGCCATGCTTCTTCCAGGGTTTCCCAGTCAACTGCGCAGGGTCATACTTTTCCTGTGATGCTGGGCCACTTCCCGGCTTGTAGCCCATGACTGACTGCACACCCTTGGTCAGGGCACGTACATTCTCCTAAAAGAGAACAAACACTAGTGTCTTCAAGGTTCTCTGTGACTACAGTGGAAGAAATAGATCTCACAGGAAGGAGGGGGTGATACCTGCTGGAAGAAGTGTTTGTCCACCACATTCTCGATCCTCTTCGCTTTCTGTTGTTTATTTCCTGTTTTGAAGAAGTCCTGTTTCTTGCTTCCTTCCTGCAGTTTAACCCAGCTGTGCTGAGGCTGGAAATCTTTTGCATCGATGTGTGGTGGAGGACTGCAGTACAGGAGCTTCCCCTGAAAATCAAAGAAGAAAGCAGGCACCGAGAATTAACAATCATTTTCAACTGCCATCAAATTATGGATGTACTCAGTCACTGCCGAGAATATGGAGGACAAAGAGTGGCATAAAAAGGAAGAGTAACCCAAAAATCATAAAAACAAATAAACTAAACTGAGAAAAAAATACTTCAAATAATACAGTTAATGGAAAAAGAAAGTCATTCTACTGCTAAAATATAAATAGGTAAAAATAGACAATTTTATGCACAACTTATAATTTGCTTTTCACATTTGTTAATCACTTGTACTATGTTAAAGAAAATTTAGATGGGGAAATTCCATAACAACATTGTTCTTTGCTCTAAGTTCAGTTCAGTATCAGTGCATACGACATAGCGGGAGAGAGAAAAAATTGCAGTCTCCCTGAAAAAAGAAACGGGTCACCTTAAACAGATATATAGGTACGAGCTGAGTTCCACATTTTTATAAAAGGAAAGGTACTGGTAGTAAGACAGACGAATGTTCAAGCACCAACATGTTTACATTATAGGTCAGGGTGGTGTGAATACATCCAGGTTAAATGAATTTAGGAGACTAGATATGATAAGAGAAGGTTACACAGGAATCCAGGACAGCTTGCAAAACATAAAACTTCAGTGCAACTTGCTTAAACTTTTAAATTCATTCACAGCTTCTTTGTTTTTCCTATCAGCTCTGCTTTTTGTTACTCATTTCCATGTAACATGGGACTCCTGTCCTCTGTGAGAAATGGCAGCAACAACAAGACAACAGAAAGCACAATACTGTAATAGAATGCACTTACACTGACAAAATCTTTAAGGATGTAGCGAGCTGATCTTGACTGGTCAGGCTGTCCATGCGCTGTCATGAACCCCCTCATATCTAAATGTTTAAAGGAGCAGTGTTACACCACCTCACAAAAACAACTATAAAAATAATCAATGGTCAGCTCAGACAACTCTGGGCCACTCAGTTTCACACAAAATACTCCTCTGTTTTCATCATGTTGTTAAGACGTGAATAATAATTACTTAATGAATACTTAATGAATGTAATCTGTTTCTTCCATTTTCTGACTAACTTACAATATGGACAACCTAAAGCTCTACTTCCTAGTTAGTTATTTTGGTATGAATGATTATTACGGCCTATTACTTTGCTGCAGACAAATGTTTTAACACATCAGTTAGTTATACAGATATCCTCCTACTTATGAGTAAAAATGTAATTACCATTATAGCAAGAACTTGGAAAATTCCCCAATACCCAGCTCTAGTTACTCGTAAACTTCAGAAACGCCTTCATATTTGGTCATAGCACTGCAAACGCAATTAAAAAATTACACTTGTGTATACAAAAACTTGTAAGTCAGAAACTTGTATCTCGAGGGATACCTGCAATCTGAAATATTGTACTGTAAACAGATACTAAACTCATAATTCATAATTAATGTTGAACAAAACGTAATGGCTTAGTTATTTCATATACTGAATAACTGATTTTGCTTATCGAGGAGTATGCTCAGCATGTGCTGAAGGTCCAGCTTACAAAGGAGTTTTGATCTCTGACCACTTTGCATTTTTTGGAGAAAGAGATCAATAACTTTGGTTGCATCACAGATGAACGGTTTATATTAAGACACAACACAGAACCAAGTTGTTGTTTGCGGCATAAGAGAAGGATTCTTTACATCTGCTTCCATCAAAGGCACAAAGTGGTGGTTGGATTAACTCACATCCATAAGCCATGAGCAGCTCTTCTGCAGAGGGGGGTCTCTCGGGGTCTTCATCTTCCCGTGGACGAATGATGTTGATGCCGTAAGTGGCCTCCAGCACTTCACGAGGAATAGTCTGGCACACGTGATGCAGTCAAGGTCCTCTCCACAACTTGCAACTACTATAACTCCAAAAACAAATTTCTATTTTGATAAACTACAACAAATTCATACAGGGATTGCTGGATGATCAGTATGGTGGTCGTCTACTTCTACTCAATTACACACCAGGAAACTAGCTAACTTCTATTTTGCATTGTAGCATACTGTAAAAGTGCATCGAAAATGCATTAGATGTGAAGGATATTAAAGACACTGCAGGCACATGATCCCTCATCTGGTCGATGGGCAATATGCCACTGCAAATCATCTCCGCTTTAGTTGACACAAAGGAAGGCATGACCAGGCCGGGGCAGTCACACAGACACAAACCTGGCTCCACAACCAACGTCTGCCAACAATATTTCAGTGTATTTATTTTTACATAACGTCCCTCCTAAACAGGTATCCTCAGAACAATTCATTTAAGATCAAAAGCAAAACAGATAAGATCAAGCAGCAGCACAGTAACAGTGATTAATAGATGGTTGTCACCAGATGTCCTTAAACACAGACTTTTTGCATCAATTCATAAAAGCATAACAAAATTTACCTGAAGGTGCTTGGTGTGTCCAGGTGTTGCTGAAACTGAAACTTTCTTATTTCTAAGGATAGTATTGATTGTGGAACTTTTTCCAACATTAGGATACCCCACCTGTTACCATAAAAACAAATGACCAAAACAAGACTATACAGGACGTCGCTACTTTAAAAAACAAAAGTTTATCTCTATTCATCTTTGATTTAATATGGTAGGTATTAATATGATTTATGTAAGATTCGGGATTTCGCTGGGAGTAAGTGCTCACCAGCCCAATGGTGATTTGGCCCTCCTTCACCGTGCGTCCTGTGTGCACGGCTTTGAACGCGTTCAGTAGCTCATCTTTGCGTAGCAGGCGACTTGTATTGTGGAATGGAAGAGGTGAGGATCCTTTTTCCTCTGCCTCCTCAATGTCTGAGCCTTCAGAGCACGTCTGCCAGTCCTCTTCATCCACACAGGATTCAAACTCCTCCTTTTCCTGCAATGAATCATCATCATCCTCCTCCTGCTGCTGATCCTCCTCAGTGACACGGTATGTCACCTTTTTATCAGGAGTCATTTCTCCCTCACTGTCACCCTGCTCATCCTCATACCCATCCTGTTTTTCACCCTGTAAAACCAAAGCAGAAGCTGTATTTTTGTGACAAAGAGCAATCAGTTGTTGAACACATACAGTAAAATCCCACAATAAGGTGCCGGGTGACAAGAACAATTTGGATATAATGCAACTGGCTCCCGTCCTCCTGCTCACTTCCTAATCTCTATTTTTTTCTGATGGCAACAAATGTACAGGTTTATCTGAAGATAATGAATGTTTGAGTAAAAGTGCATATTAGTATCATTAGTACTGCAGGGGCTATGGTGAGAGTCAAAACTCACCCATAGTGCACTGCTGCTCCACTTTTGTAAACAGTTGTGTCCAACCAGTGTGGGGTGTTACAGGGGGATTGCTGACCCTTTCTGCATTCGCTATGTTTGAGCACTTAACTCACAGTACTAGACTTTCAGCATCAGCATCATAAGCAAACAAAAACTTTAAGGCAAGTTCCCAATGAAGTACTGATTTATGCTATGACATGATCAAATCATATTTAGAATGACATCTAGAAAGCAGGCACCTTATCCTTAGCTTCCAGGCGTTTGTTCTCTGCCAGGGCTGACCAGAACACAGCTCTGATGCCCTGTCTCTCAAAGTGCCTGGCCCAAGAGCGACGCTGCTCCCTGGTCAGCAGGTCAGCCTTATTTACCAGCAGCATGTTCTCTTTGTCTGGTGACACCTCCTTGACGTAACTTTCCTGGGTAAAGTTCAAACTCTTGAGAAAACCAGACAAAACAATCCAACTACTGCAGCACATCGATTTCACAAGGAATGACAAAAGCACTTACTAAGTCTGGGCAGCGAAATAGCAAGGGGTTCCTGGCATCGACAATCTGAACCACGACATCACTGGAGAGGATGAAAAACAGAAGAGACAGCATGTTGAAGTACCAAACTAAATGAAAACTTGAAAGGTCAAGAAAACCCAGAACACAACATAAGGGGTGGGTACCCACTGCTATTTGCAGCCCCAGAGAAGTCGCCACCCCCTCCCCGGTCAATTTCTTTTTTTCTTTTTTGGTTTCCTCTCCTCTACTGCCAGTTGCCTTATGTGGCTTCATTATTCAATTCAGTTGCAATGCATTTTTATAGAATGATTCTTCTCACACAGTGACTCAAAATGCTGACCAGCAGATTAGGACAACAGGGCAGAAAACAAGTATATAGCTAAGCTATAGACAATGCGACTGGCTCCCATCCTCCTGCTCACTTCCCAATCTCCATCTTTTTCTGTTGGCAACAAATGTACAGGTTTATCTGAATATAATGTATGTTTTAGTAAAAGTGTCTATTAGTATTATTAGTGCTGCAGGGGCTATGGTGAGAGCTCACCCACAGTGCACTGCGGCTGCATTTTTGTAAACAGTTGTGTCCAACCAGTGTGGGGTGTTACAGGGGGATTGTTGACCTGTTAATGTTAATGAGAGCAACTATACAGGGTATTACTCCAAAACAGCAAGCTGGCCAGCAACTGAGAAGAGGAAAATGTATATTGTATAACATTACATTTACTTATTTAGCAGATGCTATTCAGCAAAATCAGAGAAAACAAAAATAACAGACAGAAAGAGACACACAATACTCAAAACAGTCACTTAAACCAACACCAACATTTTTCCAGTGCACATTATAGCTAAATAAAGAACTGACAGGGAGTACAGACTTTTGGACTACCATTTCTACCATTATCTCTGCTTTCATGTCTGTTTCTATTTGTTCATCGGTGCCCAACAGTTCAGAGCTCTGCACCAAACCATACACACTGAATTGAAAATTGCAGTCACAATTCTTGCCCAGAATCCACTGTTCCCACCTCCTCTCAATAACTCTCCACAGCTGCCTCCAGAAATCAAGGTTCCGTTCGTAGGGGGTCAGAATCAGCTTCTGGCCTTCTTCAAGACTAAAAAGAGGCATACCAGCACAGCAGCTGAGTCAAAGTAACAAAAGCTGTTCATAAGACAACCAACTGCTGGCATGTTGGTGCACATGTGCTCACTGTGCTAGTTCACGTCTCCACGTCAAGAAGCTGTCTCGTTCAGCCTGCTGAAGGGCTTCTGGGGTTGTGCTTTCATCCCAGCATGGCCTGGAAAACAAGGTCAATAAGGTAAGAACATCACTGGAGCACACGTGGGATGCATATATAAAACTGTACAACATGACCCTGCTCCTCAATAATAATAGACTTTCTTCTCTTCTTTCCACCAACTGTGTAACTCTGCTCTGCCTCTACGTGCTTCCTGCCTGTGCCTTCTCTCTCCAAACACACATTGCTAACAGTCAGATTAATACTCTTGACAGGTGCTTTTCTCCAAAGTGGCACACACTAAAAGTACATTTAACAACACACAAAGAGCTGTAGATGTAGACATGGGATTGTTGAAGCACAGCAAGGTTATCCAATGTAAACCTTTAAGTTGGGGCGTATATAACTGCTAGGAAATAGATGGGTGATTGTGACAGATGGTGTGATGCAAATTTCTAAAGCGATTAGGAGATCAGGAGAGAGGTAGGTCTAACAAAAAAAAAAAGAATTAAATAACAGAAGAGAAAATAGGTGAAAGGTGAGATTGGAAGGGGTAGAATAAAAGGAGCATGCACAGGACACATTGTGTGCAAAGGGAGGAAGAACAACTGAAACATGCCTAAATTCAATGTCCACTTTAATAAACCTGTATTTATACCTTCACTGGCAGTAGGAAGGAACTCAGCAGAAAGAGACTGGAGCACATTTCTGCCAGAGAGAATATCTCAAGTCTCATAGTACTACCCCACACCAGTCAGTGTTTCTAAATAGCACTATTAAAAAGACCTTCACCTGTACCTCGAGGATGCCTTTTGTCCTTCTCCCTGAAAGAATCTGGTTTGTCACAGTTTTGTGTATGTCGTTTTTTGAACATGTGGGTTTTAACCTTCAATTTAAATGGGCCTAGAGCTGTTCTGGCTTTCAAGACTTTGTCTTGACTGAGAATTCCTGTGTGCTCAGAAGGCAGCAATTTTCCACGTTTACCGAGAAAGGAACGGATGAACCTCTGGTGGCTCAGGAACACATTATTGTTCCTTGTTTAAATTAATAGCAACGAAACGTTCTTTTTACAAGAAATCTCTGAAAGGAGATCTTGAATTTAAAATTATACATGTTATGAGACAAAAGGCCTAATTATGATATCACCATATTGTTAAACACACGATACAGCCATGTTACAACCTTCGCGGTATCCTGAGAAAGCGTCGGTTCTCCTCGTGCAGATTCCTCAGGCGCTCCTTCTCCTCTGTGCTCAGCAGTCCAGCTCGGGCTTCCGCTGATACAAACTTAATATTGAGCTTCTCTGCAACAAAAAACAACAGCAGCAAGTGCATTTCTGATCCCCAGTCACCTGAGGCCTTTAGCGCTTTAGGTGTTGTTGTTGTTGATACTGCTGATTCTCTCACCTGCAGTGAATTCGGTACCGGCGAGCTCGGCTGTGCTCAGGAACTCATCCAGGGAGCTCTGCTCTGTCACTGACTGCAGGTTCAGACGAGCCCAGTCAGAGCCATCCTGCAGTTCACTCGTGTGCAGCTGTCAAAACCACAGCAAACTGCCATTACACACCCTTTCTTCGTTGCTGTTCATTTTTAACGTACAAACAAAATCATTATAGATAGATAGATGAGTAAATAAATAAATGCCAGGGTCGGTGCTACACAAAAGCCTGAAACGAAAACACTATAAAAAAAAGTCTTTAGGACTTCACACTGCCTGGAGATCAAAATAATAGTGAAACGTCAACACGGCGTTCGCACACAAAGTGCAGTTTTTACCCAAGAATCGGACCGTCTGCTGCCGCGACCCGCCAGGAGTCTCTCCTTTATCAAAGCCCTGCCTAATCCCGCTCCACCTCCGCCACACTTCTTTTTCCCCATCTTATCTTCTAATTTCTTCAGCGGCGAAAATTCTTTTATAAAACCCAGTTGTCGGTGAAAATATACACAGCAGATGTGAGTTCGCGACACACACAAAACACGCGGGGGCTTGTTGCCGTCCGGAAGGATGATGGCGGAGAACCGGACGTACCAACCCAGCATCCAACCACACCAAACACATCAAAATATATAAACGATACTCTAATTTGTATGTGTCTAATGAAACCACAATCTATGGGATACTTTAATGTGATAAAATGAACAAGTTCAAAGTGAAATATTTAAAAGTGTTTTAAATACTTGCATTATGGAGGCTACAATAGTACGTTCAGTTATGTGTCTGCCAAAAAACGATCCGGGTTGAGCAGCGTCACTGCGAAATTGTTCCCGCATCGTGGTGGATGGTAATATACACTGTACTCTTAACTATATTTTTACCTTTCATCATACATTGTGATATTTTTGTGTGTACTGTGCTTTAAGGCTTCCAGATATAAAGTATAGTACTATAATCACTAAATGTGGGACGAGTAAAATCAATTGGATCGTGGCAAGTAACAAAGATTGTTTGTCGTCCCATGTCAAATTGTTTGGTGTGTAACCCTATAATACAGAAAGTCTGCTAATTTCAAAATCTTACACCGTACACAGCGATAACCAATAATTTGTTATGAAAACATGCCCCCGATTTTTAACATATTAATGTTTTTTTAAGTGTTTCAATTATGAATAACTTTACAATGCTGGAAAAATTTAAATTCAGAAACGTCCACTGATGTTACTATACAGTTGCGTTACTATACATACACACCTACACGTATATGTCAATACAGTTTTTTTTAAACGTAAGGTGGAATTTTATTTAGGAAATATAAAATAACGCACGATGTTGTGGAATGACACCAGCAGATGGCGATACGGAACCGTCATTTTTTTTTTTTTTACAAAGAGCTGATAATCACATTATTTCACATGACATGGGATTTTTCACACTCATTTTAAAATAGACGGGAATGTTCACAGTTAACAACTGGAACACGGGGTACAGCACCATTAAATTATACCCCTGTTTATTTTTAATCCTGCTGCTACTTCCATTCCTGCGTCGAAAGCATCTGGATGATTGTCCACCGTTTGAAAAATAAATGCAAACGTAGTTACTTTAAAGTGTTGTTATTATTATTAATGTGCAGTGAATGAAATGAAAAAAGCTAAGTACACTTGTGATACATGTCAGGTGAACAGAGACGTGGGATGCTGCATTTGGCTCGTTTTAAGAGCTTTTTTTATTTTAATCCACCGCCACCTCATCGTGTTTATAACGAACGAAACTGCAGAATGCATTTTAAATTTTAACATCCGATTATTGCAGTAAAACAGAGAAAAAGCAAATACAACCCAGCGCGACTAAATATTAAAGTCAAATGTAAATTTAAATACCTGTACGTAAAACGCGGGCTATTGCATTTCACTGTTTCTTGTTAAAGTGTAAGAAACCTTTTTTTTTCTCATTTCAATTTAACCAACCAGTCCACATGTAACTTTTATATAAAAACTCTGCATTTTAACTGTCAGCAACTGCGGTAAGTTTGCGCAAAAAGTAAACACAATCCAGCGCTTCTCCGCACACGCTTCCAGAAAAAAAGTGCGGCTTTTCTCACCACTCTCTTCCCCTCCTCCTTCCCCCCGCGGGGCGGCTCGAATGGTTTAGTCCAGTGAGTACTTATAACGGTTCCCTTCGCTGTATGCGGACTCGACTACCGCGCGTAGAGGGGGGGACGTGAGCGTGCTGAGGAATGTCTCTCCGGCGACGGGCGAGCCGAGTTCAGAGCGAGCCTGCAGCACGTGCAGCGTCGGTCACCGGGCGCTAACGCGAATAAGCGGGGAAGCAGCGCGGGGGGCGTCGAGGGCCACTAACGTGTCGCCAGCATGCTGCCGTGGAAGAGGAGCAAGTTCGAGCTGATCGAGGAGGACCAGCGCGCCAAGCAGAAGGGCTACGCCGCCAGTCTGAGCTACTCTGCGCTCAGCTCCCTGGCGCGCTCGTGCCCGGAGAGCGCCCTCTGCCGAGTGGGCAGCGTGTTCAGGTCACGACGGAAGAAGGTGCAGATCACCGGTGAGGACCCCACCTACACCGTGCTATACCTGGGCAACACCACGACCATCCAGTCCAAGGGAGAGGGCTGCACGGACGCGGCCGTAAGCAAGATCTGGAGCCGCAGCGACATGGCCAAGAGCGGCACCAAGATGAAGCTGACGGTGAGCGCGCAGGGAGTGCGCATGGTGCACGCCGATGACAAGACCCGCCGGCCCGGCCACCTGTACCTGCTGCATCGCATCACATACTGCGTGGCAGACCCGCGGCTGCCCCGGGTCTTCGCGTGGATCTATCGGCACGAGATGAAGCACAAGGCGGTGACTCTGCGATGCCACGCTGTGCTGGCCTCCAAGCCGGAGAAGGCCAAGGCCATGGCGCTGCTGCTGTACCAGACATCGGCGGCGGCGCTCGCCGAGTTCAAGCGACTCAAGCGGAGAGAGGACGCACGGCACCAGCAGCAGCAGCTCGTGGGCGAGCAGACGGTCCCGGTGGCGCCGCTACGCAAGCTGCTTCTCCTCAACGCACAGTGCTGCTACAAGCCCCCTGTGGAGCGCAGCCGCAGCGCCCCCAAGCTCGGCTCCATCACCGAGGACCTGCTGGGGGAAGAGCAGGAGGAGAAGGCCACACACTTTGAGTATGAGGACGTGCTGGACAGCAGCGGCAGCGCCGTGGAGTCGGAGGACAATGGGAGGGCTCTCACTCGGCTCATCAGCGACTTGGGCGAGATGAGCATCGGGAACGATGTTGGTGCCCTCAGGTCCGACCTCGGGGTCACCCGGCTGTTGTCTGGGGAGAGCACGAGCAGCGAGTCGTCTGCCGACGGCGCCACCGAAGCCTCGAACGACGGTCCGGGGCAGGACATCGGCTGAGTGCCTCCCTGCATGGCCCTGTGATCCAACCCTGATCTGGTCTTCTGGGTCCGTGACAGGGGCACCAGCCTGGACTGCTGTCACTGGGTTCAGGGCTTGAGCTATTGACCTGAAGGTGTGCGACCAAGGCAAACAATAGGAGGTGATAAATAGTTTTTTTGTTTTTGATATTTTTTTTTTTTTTTTTTTGGTTTTAAATTGATGACACCAAGTATGGACGACAACAACAGACAAATGAGCTACAATAAACAGCAACACTTTAATGGGAGCAGCCCACAAGCATGCTGGGAATTCTCCATTCCTTCATCAGTGTGCAAAAAAGTAAAAGTTTGGGTAGTTGAGATCCCAAGATGTCTTAGCAGGGTAAACATCCCTGAGGTACCACCATTATCTATCCTTTGACCAGATGCCAAAATGTTTAAAGGCCATTTGCTAAGGAGAGCAGAGTTTGATCACTTTGGGTTCCCTGGTTGTCCACTGGATGGGTGTTTGACTGCTCTGTCCTGTCAGTGTCTCATTTTCCATTATTATTATTATTATTATTATTATTATTTTATTATTATTATTATTATTATTATTATTTGCACTATTGTGGAATTCTTGTCTGTGTAATGTTACCAACTTTTGTACATCATCTTGTTCTCCCTAAACATGTCTTCAGAAATATAAATGTTATCTTTGCTGTGCAAAAGAAAGACACTAAATGTATTAAGATGTAAATAATAAATTATGTCTATATACAAATTTATTTTTGAAGGAGCCAGTGGGAATATCTTCTGTGGACCTCATGAAGCCTACAAATAAACAGTGAAATGTTCTGCAGAAGTGTTGTTGGGGGGGGGGGGTTTTTTTTTTTTTTTTTTTNTCTTCTGTGGACCTCATGAAGCCTACAAATAAACAGTGAAATGTTCTGCAGAAGTGTTGTTGGGGGGGGGGGTTTTTTTTTTTTTTTTTTTTTTTAAGCAGAGCAACTGAAAACAAAGGCAACCAGGCAAGTCATATACAGCCGTGTTCTGTTTTATGGTTGCTGCTGCCAGTCACTTTGGACAAAAGGTGTCTGCTATATACTACACAGTATTCACTGAGAAAAGTGATCTGCTGAGCAGATAAATGTAAACATAATGGTTAAAAATCATGCTGCATCATGTTATAAACCAGGTACAGCTTGAAGGGTGAAAAAAAAAAATCCTGACTTGGTTTCAGTCTCTAAAAGGAACTGAATATTTCCTACAGGCAGAAGGGGTGTTGTCTAGATTTAGTGAATTTGGATAGTTTACAGCGGGGGTGGAATGGTTTTTTTCCCCCACTGTGCAGGAGGGAGTTCATTAGAAACTTGGAGCTCTGAGCTCCACTTTGATACCTTCATGACAACTGTGTCACTGTTGGTCACTAAGCCCAGGTGTCACTGGGACACAGTGACAGAGAGGTCTTGCTCACACACCTCGCCTTAATGTCACTGATTTCTGAGCTCTGAAATCTCACTTGCTATTCCCACTCACTCTCTCTCTCTCACACACACACACACAGGCAAATTTGCACACCTTCAACATAGGCCAAGTGCAGTTTTTCCACGTGACGTCGGCCGCTGTTTCCTTATAAAGCGGTGTGACGATTGCTTTATAGCTTTATCGATGTCTTGATGTCTCTGGAGTATTAATAGACCCATCAGAGCCAGTGATGAGTCTTGTGGTTAAATCTTTTAACTCCAAATTCAGCATTTTCTTCTTTCTGCTGTTTTTAGATATTATAAAGTCACTGACAGTGCACACCTTTAAAAAATCCCCGACAACCCTAAATAATACTGGCAAAGTCCTCTGCTATATGTACACATATGGAACCCCCATGGAACCAAAGAGCAATAATTCAGAACCTGAGATGAGCCATGAGGCAAAACCTGGCATAAACCGCTCACCTACAATAGTAACACATATATATTATACAAAGTTAATTTTAGGTTTTGTGACAATTTTTGTTTAGTTTAATGAGTTTCCTTATTTGCAGTTAATAAGGACCATTAAATTCAGTCTTACTTAACTCTAATTATTTCATTTCTCCTGTCAGTGTTCTCAATCTGCATGGTTTATGGCCACTGAACATAATGCCAAAATGTCAGGGGTAGTTTACTGCTGTGATTGGAAAGTCTTCACATAAATGTTGAGACTAAAATGTGCTCAATTTATGCTGTGATGTGTTATGCAGTGGCAGAACCGTGAGTAAAATGTAACCGCAACTGTTATTTACGCCGAACCACTTAGAGAAGCACGAGTGTCATCAAAGCATAAAAGGGTTTTGATTAAACTGACTGTTTTTATTTTTACTTTTTAAAGTTTTCTTTATCAACGGAATAGAAATGAAGTGGGCTACGACAGAGACAGAAAGAGTACGACAAAAATGCAAATGCATTTAAGTGTACGAGGTTAGACGTCACAGTATCTAGAATGGGGTCTACAGAAGTGTGTCTAACAGGTGACCAGAACTTCCAGAGTTCATTCAGATTATCTTGCAGTTCAAATGTTGACTTTTTCAGTGGAAGAAATATAGACACTCAACACCACCACACACCCGCTGTCTTCTTTATTAGGTACACTTGTCTACGAGGATCCTCTTTTAACTCCAGAGCATTCATTCTGGGGAGAGCATCATTCATCATATTTCAGCTCATCCTAAAGATGCTCTACTGGCTTGAGAGGTGGGACAGTACAGGCTACTGTAAAGTGCTGTCATGTTTGTGAGACTGTAGTGCATAAAAATCCCACAAGGTCAGCTGTATCTGAAATGCCGGAATCGGAGCGGCTGACACCGATGATCATGCCGCGTTCAAAGTCACTTAGACGACATGTCTTGATCACGCTAATGCTTATTCAAACAGCAACCGGACCTCTAGACGTTGTCTGTCTGCTTTATATACTGAGTCACTGTGGCCTGGTTGTTTGGACAAGTTACCGCATTTGTTGCACCACTCAGTATATTTGGGTTCAGTTCAGAGGAAAAAACAGAAAACGTAAGTGTATTAGTTCCATAGTATTAATATATGCACGATAAAACTGCAGTATTACTTTTTTTGTATTCTTTTAAGACATTAGAAAAACCTCACACTCTACAATTTCTACACATAGTACATTTGTGCTGGAGTAACTGTGCACTTTTATAACTGCCAACAAATGCAAATGATATCTGAAAATGTTATTAAATTTAGTTTTTGATGTTAAGTTATATCTTTTGCCTGTTTTCAATGTTGTTTGTGATCAAAATATGCTATTCAATCTACATAGTTCACGTAAACGCTGTGTGACAAGACATAAAAAGAAACATGTTCAGTTGTTTTTCCTGAAGGGCTTTCCTGAAAGATAAAATCTAGGCAAAACCAGATTGCAATACTTTATACTGGACAATGCAAGTAAATATTTGTCACATCTGTCTTAAAAATAAGGCTATATATATTGAGTAGTACATATTAAATTTTTCGGAATTTCATAACTTTCTATATTTTAAAGTACTCTTAACCAGAGAATTTGCATTACTGAAAGAACCGTCCAAATGCATTTTCCATTTTTCTGCAAAGAATGGTAGCAGACCGTAGATTAACATAAATCATATGATGAGGAAGTGGGAAGAAATTCATTGCATTTCCCATTTTACTAACAATAGCCTTGAATGTAATTTAATTCTGAGCAATTCTGAACAATACGCTTAGCGGACTTTGGAGTAGGTGGTTGTAACTTAGGGACTTCTGTGACTGGCTGGTAAGAATTGCATTGCAGAATCGCAAGCTTAATATCAATACTTTTTTATTTTACTGTGCCAGAGATGACCTTTAGTTTTTGCTGAATTTCTCTTATAGGTTTACCTTTTCCGCAGTACTCTGGCGTCATTTGATTTCATATGGATAATTTTGCGCCAATTTAATTCATGAAAAATTCCGCAAATAGTTTTTGTAATGTTTTATATAGACCTACTGGAGTTAAATGGAGTTACTCATGGACTATCACTGGACTTTTCTCATTTGATCACAGGTGTATTGAGTTTCTGTTTCACAATTTAATATAAAATAAACTTGCTATAGACCAGTGGTAACCCTTGGAAACCAAGTTAGGAAACCTTCCATTTACAGATCTTGGTTTATGTGATGATGTGAGAGAGTATTACTATTGTGGCTGCCACTGCTGAAGGAGTGAAATAACTGCGTTTGTGTGCGCATTTTATTCCCAACCCACACTTAATCACACATCCCATACTTCCATATTGGTTTGGATCACTTCCTTAAAGAAGTTATGTATACTTTGCACAGAATGCATATAGCGCCGTCGATAAAATGTTGCACCTTCTTCATGAGGATCCCAGAAATGAATATCTCTGGAAAAATGACGTCAGAGAAATCGCTGTGATTTTCAGTTTGTGATTTTGAAGAATAGCACCTGTGTTTGAAATTGACTTGCTTTAAAACCAGGAAGTTGATCTTGACTTCGATGAAACTCCTGCCCCTTGATACACCACACACTGTCAGTTAACACTGTTTTCTAATGAAAAGAAAGTTAGACGTTACAGAAAAGGGGTCTGTGGCACCCCAGCGTGTGCTCGATATGAACTGTGACCAGGCAGACAGCAGCGGTGGGTGGATTTACAGTTTTATTATTATTACTGAACATTTTATTAGCTAATATTAATACCAAATATCAATTAAACAGTTAGACTAACAGCCTTTTAACCTTCATTTAATAGGGTTTTAACCTGTCTGGAAATCAAAGGTCACAAACAAATGCAATTTAAGACAAACTTTAACCCCAAGCTTAAAACTGACTACACAATAGTGTATAGGATTTTTCCAGAACTCAGTTACTCTGAGTCCCCCCCTGCTTTAAAGACTAAGTCTCCAGTCTGTCTTTTAATGTTCTCATCTTCCTAGGTGGCCACACCTGAGTCCTGGCAGGCAGCGGGTACAGTGGGCAGGCTGCCTCAGGATTTTCACCTCCTTTACCGTGTTTTATCTCAGGTCCCCATTCCCTGTTTTACAGTGAGCAACAAATCTAGGTAACCAGCACGTCTGCAAAGGAGCCCAAGATGAACCAGAAGAGAAGCGTATTTTTAAAGGCCAACTTGCGCAACTGGGATAAAAAGCTGCTCCTAATAGATTTCTTTGTCTCCTTCTCTAATTTTCAAACAATTTGCGACAATTGACTTTTAAAGAGAAATTGTTCTCACGAGTTTATAAATGAAAGACAAATGTCTCGCTAAAGGGGTTTGTTCGGATGACTGCAACATAACAGTGTGTTACGATAATACACTGTTCCAGACAATTTATTACATTCGATTAGTGACATTTTTATGCTTTTACCTTCATACAACATTAAGCTGCAAAGCTCCATCGTAATTTGAAGCAGAGTTCTCGTATATTATACACAAGCGATATTATTTAATAGAATCTTTTCAATAGCATTTTTTGAAGACAGTTTTGAAGCCTTTTCCCTGCTGGTACCTTTGCAGGAAAACAAAAGGTGTAAATGAAACACATGTTAATAGTCACCTTATTGCGAGATGTGAATGAGGCTGTTTTGTCTCGTGCCAGTTGGGAAGCACTAATGTCTGAGCCGCATTCACAGGAAAGTCTTGAAGCATTTCCAGCTGAACGAGGGCTGCTATTTTGAGCCCAGTACTGTGTTTTTGCCTTGCCATATGGAGAAAAGCTGTGTGTACACGCGTGTACTAAAATAACAGGGGGACTGAAAGATCTAAGATCAAACACACCTCGTGCAACTGTTTTGTTTAGATTATTTGAGAAGACTCCTCTGTCTGTTCAGGCTTCTGGATTTAACCGGAATTATGATTGCGAAAGGTAGATACTCCACATACAAATGTATTCAACGTTAAATATTTCTATTGAGAAACCCATGAAATGACATTTTTCAAACAGCTGTTTAAATTTATTTAACCGACACCTCTAAAGTGACTTGCCCATTTCTGCAGCTGGCTAACTTTTACTTTGTTAGTTCAGCAGGGGGGTAGGATTTGAACCCGAGTCTTTCAAGTACAAGGCTCTAACCATTGCACCGTCTGCTGAAAACACCGTCCTGTTTTATTTTTTTCCTGTTCCTGCGTTGGCACAGTTATTGCCATCTTTCTTCAGTTTTGGTTTTTAGAACAGCGAAAACTAAAGCTATCCTATCTAGGAGGAATTCTGGGAGGTGAAGGTCATATGATGACAATGTGACTACACAAGATACCTGACTCCTCTAACATCTTCAGCCTCTCGCCTCTCTGGGTTTGATCACCTGTGAAGATGCGGGTGACGGTGGAATTCCTATCACCTATTGTCTCAAAGCACCGCTGACTGAGCTACAGACAGATATGAAGGTGTACTGCACAAGCTTTGAAATCAGTCTCAGCGGAACTTAAAAATGCCCTTTAATTTGGCGCTAACTTTTTTTGCAAGAGACAGAAAATCTCAGTTATTCGCTTCTACAGCGTACGCACATAATTCTCACATGGGCTGCGAAGTGGGTTCCAGCTGCCGGTTAACTTCGAGCGGCTCTTCTAAAATTCATCGGATCACAAGTTGGTTTAGAAATTCATTGAACTAAAAGTTGCACCCAAAAGTAGATCTGCTGAGCACTTTGTTAGAAGGTTTGAGTTTCAACTTAGGCCCAACCGTTTTTGCACAATGTTAGTTTTTTAATTTTCCATCTCGTGACCTGTTCCTCAGGTGCGGTGGACACACTAAATTGGCACTGGTTTGTGTAATATGCGTTTATGAGATTAATGTCCTCTGGGATGTGCTATGATTTATGGCCCAGATTCCAATAAAACAGGCTGTCAGTCAGATTGACCTCAGCTGAGCATATAGTTATTAAAAATAAACAGGTGGAAAGTTGGATGTTGGGTAGAGACATTATACGGCTTCGGTTGGCTTTGCACAATTACGAGAACAAATAGCTGCACCAAGCAAAACTCACACAGAGTGACTTAGAAAATGTGGTTAGACAGGAGTCCCAAACAGAATGCATGGAACGCAACTATTCCAGAGATAATGCCCACAGGCCTCTGCGTGTGGGTGTATTTGTAAACCTGTAGCGCAGATCAGGTCTGGTGCAGCCAGACAGCAGCGTGTATACGTACCGCAGTGTGAGAGCCGGCTGCCCTGCTACTGTATTGTTTCTGACCACACATGTAGGTCCTGCAGATGACTAAAATATAATTAGGTAGGTGTGCTGTGTCTAACCCTGCTAGTTTTAAGTTCCTTGAATACCTTCTTATAAACTGCCCTTGTGTCTGTTGTGCCAAAAACTGTGAACATGACACCTAAAGAGGAAAGCCCAGCAGGGGATGAGTTGTGCTCATAAATTATTACGAGAAAGTCATTCTCTCAGTGTCGAGTTGCTGCCTCTAAGTTGGTTCGACGCAATGCCGCTCATAAATCTAGCAAAAAATGCTCGGTAGCGCTTTGAAGTTTTGTCATGCGTTTTCATATTTTCACCTTCAGGGAATTCGTGGGGTTCTATATAGATTTTGTGGCATTTCCGACACCGGGCTGGTATGGTGGAGTAGCGAGGGCTTGGGCTGTTTGGATGTTGGTTCGAATCCAACTCATTTTGCATGTTCTCTACAAGTCTGTGCAGGTTTCCTCACACAGTCCACAGATGTGTGTTCCGGGCTAATTGGTCACTTTGGATTGCCCTTGGCGTGTGACTTTGCACGGGCATCCCGACCAGGGTTTAGTTTCCTAGTCTAGTCCTGGAGAATCTGAATCCTGATCAGGGCCAAAAGTTGTGAAAATTTTTTATACCGGATACTGACGTTTTTATTTGTCCTAACCCTAATCATGAAATAATTTTATTGTAATGTGACAAACATAAATAATTTTTGTGATGTTAAAAGAATGACTTTCTAAGCCACATATAACTATAGATAGTCCTGGACTTCTGGCATAAGGGCCTTTTGACAACCCAGACATACAACGGCTGTCCCATTAACATTATTTATATTGTTTTTTTTTTTTTTTTGCCTGGATGCGCCATAACATCAGCTGGCTGTGCTCCCACAGCACAACATATTTATTATTGTCTCAGCATTTAGTTGTCTGCCAGCGATGGCATTTTAATGGCGTTTGCAGAAATTTTCATTCATAATTCTGTGTTGAAATGATCTGTTCAGACCCACTAAATTAAATTAAAATTCATTAAAGAACGAGTAGCTTGTAAATCTTGAGTTTTGACATTTAAATGAAAATTTTGCCCCAGCATGGTTAGGTCTGACTTGTCAAAGAAGGAACACATCCATCCATTACCCCTAATTGCTTTACCCTGGTCAGAATCTTTGGAGTTCTGAGGCTTAGTAAAGAACAAATAGACGGAAGAAAAAAATAAAAATCAAAACAAAAAAACTGCATGCTTAGGGAGCAGGAAGATCCTCCGGTAAAACAATACTCACGTTACTGAGAAAACCACACCTAAAATGCATCGAAAATGGCTGTAAGTCAAAGTAATAAATGCAACATGTTTTGTTTGTAAAAGCTTATTAAATGTTCCTATTGTGGTCATATTAAAACAGCACTAGGAAATCACCAAGTGAGTTTTTACTCAGAACACTCTGTAACCTGGTAATAGGTCAACCACCATTTGAGCAATAAATCACAGTGTAAAAAAGACTGAATTCAAAAATGATAACTTGTATGAAACCAGGGGTCAAGTAGGTTTAGGGCAGTTTATTCACAAGCTGGAACTATTAAACTGGATGCGTGTTTCGGTGGGTGCTTGGTCTACTGTCCTTTGGGGCTTGGAGAGCGCTGCAGGGCTTGCACCTGCCATCAAGCAAGGTTGTCGATCCCCCTGCTGTTGGGACTTTATGAGCAAGACAGAGATGGCAGTGAACTTACCAAGACAGGTTGCCGTGGGGTGGAAGCAGCAGGCTGTGCTCGTGTGCATATACACATAATTGATAAACTGGCACGGCCAAGTGTTTGGCCTCCCGAAACATAGTTTTTTACAAACTTCGGTCACACAGTCAACTTTAGAAATGAATAGTAAACACACATATAGGACCCAGCCAGGTCAACCGAATCAATGGCTCTGTTTAATCACTTATAGTTATTTATTATTACTTTTAACTCAACTTGCTTTGTAAAAACAGGGTTATGGAGTATTACTACCAGTACTGCAGTGGAAGGAAAACAGAGGGAAACATGACAACTCTAAAGAAAATGTATTTTTGTCTTGGGCATTCTTAGATGACTTTCTCCTGGAAGATATATGAGTAAATGGGTTCAAAATGGTTGTGAAAATGACACTAAAATATTAGTAGTGATATGTGCCAAATACAAAATGTCAAATGGAGGACTATGTTTCAAAGGCATTCTTGGTGACAGGAGTTACGGCCTCCAAATGTTCTGTGTCCCTCATGTGGCTATAGTGCATGACCACATCATTACCTTGGTATTTTTTGAGAAGTGGTGGAGAGAATGCCGTTGCTTTTCAATCCAGAGTTACTTCTGTCCTCTGTTTCCATTTCAGGTCCCTGGTGCCGACTTCAGAGCAGTTGTTTTGTAAAGGGTTAACATCACCGCTGCTGGCACAAGTCTGCACTCTTCTCTCAATGGGGAGAAGGATCCCACAGTGGAAAATGATTTATCCCTGTCTCTGTACCCCCAAAACTAGTTGAACCCAACCTCTGTCAAAACAGATACACATTTTCTAATAATACTTTCCTTTATTATATTGGTGTGGTTGGTGTGCAAGTTATGAAAAGTTTACTCAACCCAGATTTCAGTTATAGGTTGAAATTAAACAAAGGGATTTTCATGATTTTTTCTGAAAATAAAGCATTTAAAAAAACCTATGTATTACACCAGTAGATTTATGCAAATAATACATGTAACAAGACATGAACAAAAGAAGAACGGGCTAAAGCTGCAGAAAAACAGGTTCCTACAGCTGTGGTTAAAGCCAAAAGTGTTTCCACAAAGTATTTAACAAAAGGTATGCTCACTTATGAAACTAAGGTATTGAATGCTTTTTGTTTTTCATGATTTTTCCTAGCTAAATATTGCTTGTTTGCGAATCTTATTATAAATGAACAAAATCTGAAATTTACGTAAATGTGTAGACTTTTCATATCCACTGTACTTATCCAGTCAGTTTTATTAGAAATCTTTTCCTCTGTGTTGGTATGTAGTTAGTTTTTATGAGTTGTCTGTAATATTTACGTGTGCTGGAAGATTCCCACAGCACGTGCCTCTACACAACACGGGTACGGGTATGTTTGCATCTCTGGCAGGATATAGAGCTTTAAAACAACATTGTTTTAGTATGTCAGTACAGTGCTCTCATGTTAACATCAGATACGTAAAGTAGAGGGACCATGGGGTCATTTCATAAGCAAAAGTAAAATGACTTAACAGAGGGTTACACCTTTGCAATGGCAGGTACACCTGCATAAGCTGTTCTAACTGCACGTCTGACCGCTTTTAAGTCATTTCTGTACAACACGTTTCATATATTACCCATACAATAAAGCTTTACATATAGTTTAACAAAGCACTCCTCCATTGGCTAGTTATTTTGTGGAAATGTGTTATAGTATTTCCCCACTTAACAAAGCACTTTTTGCATATCGGACAAATCTGTGAGACTCTTTCTTTGTGTTGCCTAACACTTCTCCTCCATGTATACAAACAGAAAACACACCCATTGTTGGCGTTTGCCAAACTAAATGGCTATACAGTGCAACATAATGCTAAAAATAAACATCCTCATAAAAGAGTTTTTATTCAGAGTTGCACGAGTGAAAGCAGCAATTTGACACATGAACAGAAACGTCATCGATTATCACAAAAAACGTCCGAATCCAGGACTCACTTGCATGCTTTTGCCAGCAACTGAATGTGTGTTTTAAAGCTACCTTGTCGGTGTTTTTTTCTCCATTATAAAATTTTCATGACTGCAAAAACACTTCTTCTTAGGTAACTTCACAAATGAAGAGGTAGTTTCACGTCGCCTTCCAGTAATGATAAACAGCTCAATAAACACTTTTTAAAATCATAGCGTTCAACGGTGGAACGGAGTGTGAGATATTTTTTAAGGTTCTTTGTCCTCGAAGCACACGGAGTCAGTACATGGAGAAACAGCACAGTTATGCCAGGATAAGAAGCTCCATTTTCATTTGAATGCCTCCCATCGCTGGCATGTTGCTAATAAATTTCTGCATGCCTGAAATTCCACTAATATCTCCAACACATAAGCCCTTGATGTTCTCGTAAACACCCCTGAAGAGGGAGGGATGAGGCCGGTCTGACATGTTCCCTCACATGGTGTGACTCAAACAGATTAAAAAGGCCTGTTGTTCTAACATAGATATTCCCTTCTTAAGGTACATGTTTATGACTTTTATGATTATTACCAAGCATGCTATTTAAAAGCTCAATCTGCTTATTGTTGTACGGTCTAATACAACAGCTCTCATTGCTTTTCTTATCGCCTAAGAGATGAGGATAAAAACACTGGGGGTTAAAAATGTCTTGGTTCTTTTTAAAACACCGGTACGTGATGGAGATGGACGGCTTTTGAAAGCAATTTGTTTATACGGCCGCCTGTTTCTCCTGAGAAGAAAAGCCAGATGCCCTTGTCTACGGTTCACGCTGCTTCGCTTTCGTAGTTTCACTGCCGCCAACCGTATTCTTTCCAGTTTGCCTTGCGAAAGTCAGTTGCCGTCGACAAAGCTATATATTACTGTCATGATTTCTACGAAAGAATAAAAAGTCAATAAATAAATACTGCAAAGTACCTTACTGTGTACTTTAACAAAGCAGTAGTGTCTGCGTTGGAATAAACTGTATTGTTCACTGTTACACATTTACCTGAAGCGAAAGTGCAAATTGTGCCCCCCCGCCCGGTTTTCTTGACAGTTGCGTGACTCGCTTTGTTTGAATGTGTCACTGCGGCTCCCATGTTTTAAGCTGGATAATCCTCACGACAACCCTCACAAGCTTCTCGCCTTCATTTCATTCAATGAGTAGCCAGTACAAGGTCTTAACCTTGTTTGCGTATATTTGTATCTGCAGTTTTTAAAACCAGAGTCCACTTTGAGAAGAAACCTTTTTACTTAAATGCAGGGGGCAGTGCTAACATGTGAAATGTCCTGAACTGTACGCACCGTACCGCACGATATAAACACGCAAATTAATGACAAAACAATGTGTTTTCTATTTAAGTAGCTGGTGTTTACGGCGTTTGTCATGCTGAAGTCACGGGGTGATAGTTATGTAAGTGTTTCCGGATGGGGCTGGGAGCAGATTATTTATTTATTTTCCCTTTTAAAATAATGCAGAATATTCAGCATTCAGTATCCGACGTGTTTTCAGGGAAGAATTGCATCGGGAAATCGAGGGATTGCTGTATTTATTTCTAAGGGGTTACTATGAAATTATTTCTCACTAGTATGTCCTATGTGAAATGACCACTGCTGGTTTTTCCCAGACTTTTCATCCATCCGTCACCCATTTGCTTTGCTAGAAAATTGGATCGTAGTTGTTTAAAGTGATGAAAGATGCTCCTTCTAAACAGGCTGCTATTGTGTGTGCAGTAGCAGTAATCTGTGCAAAATTTTTTGGCCGTCCTTCGACTGAAGTGCTAATAAAACCACCGATAATGCGGGAGGATCATAACAAGAGTCAATATGATCACAGGACGTGTGTAAAGCAAAAATTGCTTTAATGGGTTTGCTTTTATTTTATGAATTGTTTGAGTGTCTTTAGGTCTGCTGAGACAGCTGCCGTAACGCTAAATTTGAGTTTCCCATTTCTACCTGTGGTCACATCTGACCAGTGAATTTTGGCAAGACTTTATTTTCCAGCACAAACACGTTCATTTCAAAAACAAAAGACCGGGAGGAGGGACTGGGATGTCATTTGTTAGCAGCTTGTTCTTGGAGCAGGAAACCTGGGAGGAAAAGAATGAAGTTCTGGCCTTAACTGAAGCTCCATGTTTTTTCAGTCCACATGCGCCAAGGGCCCTTCTTCCCAAATTAGACTTGGGTTAAGAGACAGCTTCCTGTGGACCCCCCCGAGTGTACTATTATTTTTTTGGACGTTGGCTGTAATCTACATAAATTGTATTATGTATTTCTTTCATAGATCATTAGTCCAAACACACTGCATGAGCTTACAACATCTAAACCCACGGCCACAGTAAACTCAGTTCAGAATAAGTCGTTCTAGCCACTGACATTAAACATAGTCTTTGTCTTCACCTCAAACACGTTGTGAAAGAAATGGGGACAAGGGTGCTTAGTTAACCATTATACAGGTTCTTTGTGCGTGAACGAGAAACGAAAAAGGTGGGAGCACAGCCAGTGGAAATGAGAGGAACAGTACGGCAATAAACTGGAATCTTTAAAAAGAGTAAAGAGTAGTAAGGAAAATATGCTATATTCAAGCAACATGTTTATATAGGCATAAAGTTATATAACTTGTACATACATGTTTGCGGAATAAAAAGAAATGAGAGACCCTTTGGGAAGATAACCTTAGTGGCATATTCTCAAGACTTAGTGTTCCAGCTTCTGAGGAACACCATGTCTTGCATCATCCTTTGATTCAACAGTCATGTAAAATGATTACCATTAATGATTAATTTTAAAATAACACGTGGCGTAAAGACTGCCTTGAAAGAACTCATACAACATTTGCACTCGCATTTACGTTTATGGAATTTTTTTTCTAATCCACCGTGAGACATACAACAGAACAGATACTCAAACAATTACGCTCCAAAGCCTCCAGCCATTAAGATATTGTTCTAATAAATCGATAATGGGCCAGTTTTAGAAAGCAGTGCCTTTTCACAAATCTGCTGAGGCCTGTTTTTGCACAGTGAAACTGCAGTTTGAGAGCAAAGCAACTAAACAGTTACTTAAGTATAGGATGTAAACCTCGAAAAAAAAAACTTTGTGCATATCGTCCTTTGGTTTAGAACGTCAGTCTTTATCTGACATGTACTATAAATCAAATAAATGGTTTTGCAGCGTTGAACTAAAATGGTCCTGTTTACATAAATGAGGGGCCTTTTTATTAAAGGCCATACTGTGCTGCTTGGGTGGGAATGAAGACCATGAAAAGATACACGACACAACAACATTATACTCTTTTGTTGCAATTGTATTTGAGTTTTTATCCCCTTAAAATTTTTGTGTTCTTTTCAAAGTGCACTGGCATGCTTGACAAATCATAGTGTGCCAGTCCTAGTCAAGTGGGAAGGGAAAAAACCAAATATATATCACCAAACGTTTTACCCTTAAATGAGTAATGTGTGCAGCATCAAATGTGTCATGTATAATTTCTTATTGATTTTTATATTTTCTTGCAGATGGCAACACACTGCTGGCTGTAAAGATCTGTAGCAATGGGCACACAGTAATAAATGATCGCTCACCAACCTTTATTACCTTTTAACTTGTTGAATTTAGTACATTTGTGTGTGTGTGTGTGTGTGTGTGTGTGTGTGTGTGTGTGTTTGTGTGTGACTACACAAAAGCCTCACTTTGGCTGAGAAGTACCTGTGTGCCAAATTTAGTTTGTGGCTTGAAGATCAAGGCCGTGGGTGAAGAAGAAGCAGCAAAACAGAGACTGAGCTTTATAGATAGAGATGATGATCATCATAGTATTTTCACACCATTGTGTTTGAGACAGTCATGAAAATGTCTTATTTAAAGCCTGACTCTCATCCTCAAGGTCAGGAGTTTTTCACCCCTGCCTTAGCACAGCTCACTCTGACTGCCTCCACCATCTTGTTTTTCCTCTAAATCTCAGGTAGGTCACTCAGCACGGTTGGGAAAATCATAGCTGACATCAGAGCACCTGTGACTCAGCTCCTCTTTTTCTGCATCTGGGGGGCTGGTAAATAAACATCCCCTGTTCAGACACCCCAGGAGAACCATGCAATTGGTCACCCACAAAACCTGTTATATATTGTATATCCAACTGTTATTTTGCAAAATTATTGTGAAAAGTCCTCAACGGAAGACTGGTCATTCCGGCCTTTACCTCTAAAGTCAACTTCTAAAACCATCACACAACCAGTTGGCACACTTAGGAAAGTGGGTGCACTTTTATTAAAGGTCATACACGTACATATGGAGTTATAGCAAATAAAGACTCAATATTTTGTGTGGTGTCGTAGCTGGTCAGGAGAAACAAACGGCTTTTATAGTGAAACAACCTCCTCTAGACACCTGACAAAATCTCTGTTCATCTGTCTGTGGATCAACCTCTGAGGTCACTCTGAGGTTAACCCGGCCGTAGGAGGCGGCAACGGAAACCAGATCAGGGCCACTACCTGGTCATGCTGGTCCACAACGGAAGAAACTGGGGTGATTTTTGGAGATTTGTGAAAATCAAACACTCATAGCATGACTGGGAATTCAAATTAGACTTTTCACTTCCCTTTTTAGATTGGTGTTCTGGAATAGAAGAACAAAACACAGGAAACCTTGTCATCTCACCACGTCTGCAGAAGTTAATGGAAACTGGCTTCCTTAGTTGTTGTGCTGTATAGAACTGTATTATTCTTAATGTTTGATGGGTCACTCAGCTACCTGTGAGTGATTTATATTGTGTCCCTTCACAAAGGTGCTCTATAAATCTTTCTTTTCAGCTCAGCTGAAGCAGCGTTTGGTTCTACGTTCCACACAAGAGCTGTAAGATGGAAAAGGGAGGAAGGAGAGATTAATTGTGTGCTCGTGTCAGAAGGCATTTCAGTCCGCAGAGACCAGAGCTCATGACTCACAGCTCAGGGTTCCCAGGCTTAGTGCCCATCACTTTTTCGACGCCGATTTGATGAGGCAACGTAACGGTAAACAACAGCTCAGCACAACACATGTAGTCGCTCCCCTCTCTAACACTCCACATTCCTCTTTTGGTAGCCCTGTGCACATGGTTTTACTTACACAGATTGTTTATGAATGGGGAACAAAAAAAGGTGATGTGAACGTGGCTGTTCTTCCTGTAATGGTAGCAAATAAAAGAAAAAACAATGTGTGAAATTGTGCTCTTTTCCTAAAATGATTCAGGTCTACAAAATTTAACTACTTAACTTCATTACTAGTAGTGCTGCCACCTTGCAGCCCCTGAACTGTTTGAGTCTGTGGGGAGTTTGCATGTTCACCCCACGTCTGTTTGGATTTCCTCTAGATGCTCTGGTTTCCTCCCACAGTCCAAAGTCATGTGTTTCAGGTCACTCAATTACTCCAAATTGTCCATGCTGTGTGTGTATGTGTGCATGTGTGTCTAGCTGTGCTGCGATGGAATGGCTTTTTGCCCAGGATGTAGCTTCATAGTTGAGTGCCCCAGTGCCCAGAACAGTCTCATGGTGACCGTGATCTTGACCGGGATAAAGGGGTTAATGATGGAATGGAACAGAACTTAACTTGTGTTGCCTAGAAAGAAACGTCGAAAGAAATGTGGTTATACACCCAAAACCAAAGGAAAACAAATACAAACAATGTTTTATCTGATCTATCATGGTCTATTATTGTCTCATAAAAAAACATGTTTTATGAGGAAATCATGTTGTCACAGCAAATTTAGCAGACCTTTAGTTCTTATAATTGTTGTTTCAGCCCAGAGTCTAACAAAAATTCCATAATAAACATCAACAATATTTAACTATTTCCAATGTAAGGAGAACCTCACATGGAAGGTTTTTGTGTAATACCACCCCAGGTGAGGGCTGTTCCACAATCCGGAATCGTTTGAAGTGGACGAAAATGACGACAGAAAGCGGTGCTGTTAACAGCTGTTCTGAGGAATACAGAAAATGCAAGAAACTGTCTGATCAGTGGTGTGTGCAAGTATTGGTACAGTAAACTGGGTGATGGGATAACCACGTTTCGGCGTCGCCTTCATCGAGCTGAGAATCATAGACACCCGTGTGACTTTGAAATCCAGAACCTTCCGAGGCACCGCAGCGGCAGGGGATTCCAGCTTCTGCTGTTCCGCACAGCTGAAGCAGGGCTCATCTGCTCGGATTTGGGCCAAGATGATTTGGGTGACGCCGCTGAGACGTGCAGCTGTTTTTTTTAGGAGCCACAGAACTATCTGAGACACAGTACACCGTACACAGTTCGCACCCCTGTGTGCTGACAAAGGATGATTACTTAGAGCATGAAGCTGTCTGTGGAAATGTAATATTTCCAGCCGAGGACATGCTGAGAATAATGGAACGCGAGAGACACATGGCGGACTGAAGGCATTCGAGTCCAGCATTGTTAAAAACCAACACGGATGCGCAGTAGCTGTCAGTGATGATCTGTTATGACTATTTCCAATCTGTGTCGAATCACTTCCCTAATTTGTGGGTGTGATGTGACACGGATCACGTGGAAAGCAACTAATCATCATCTCAAACGGCTAAATAAATCTTCTAAATTAAATGTATGTGCTACGCTCAACGTGTGTTAGCAATGAGGAAAATCACAAGCTGATTAAAATTTACGTTTTAAACTTAGGACTTATTATCACGCTTTGTTTTTAAGGACCTAAAAGTTGTACTGTATACAGTACTGTGCAAAGGTCTTAGGCTTGCAACTTGAATGTGTGTTGAGAAGTACAGGTAGATTCTTATCTACCATCAGGGAGGTTTCTGGTTGGTCCCAAATTCATTCTGCAGCCTGAGAATGACCTCAAACACCCAATCTCAGTCATACACAACTATGTTGAGCAAAAAGAAGGAATCCTGCAACAGATGGTCTGGTCCCCACAGAGCCCTCATCTCAACATGAACAAGTCAGTCTGGGAGGACATGCAGAGGCAGTCAAAGTCTGCAGAACAACTGTGGCCAGTTTGGAAGAACCTACCGACCTCCACCTTAAACTACATGCAAGTTTGCATAAGAGAATTGATGGTGTTTTAAAGGCAAAGGGTGGTCCCACCAAATATTGATCTGATGGAGGTTTTTTTTGTCTACTGCACTTTTTAGAAGGTTTATTGATTAATAAGTATTCATGGCATTATTTTTGGAACCATCTTCGCTTTATAACATTTTTCCCACAGGTGCGTAACACTTTTGCACAGTACTGTACATCTAGAATAAATCTTATACACCTGCAAACGAATTGTATGTCCGGCAATCGGAATATGTCAGCTTTGTCTTTTCTGAAGCTCATTGTTTGTGTTGCTGTAACAAAAGAAAACTGTAAAAAGAAAATTTCCGTGTACAACGAATCCCCATGCAGCACCAGTCAAAATCTGAGCCCACTTGGCGAACCGCTTCTGAACTATTTTTTGACATTCCACTTTTGAAATAATGCGGCATGTCTTATTTTAATTCACTTGTGTGTCGCTTTGGCCTCCCTTGTCTATCACATGTTCACTGCTGTTTTATTGCTACTGGGGCAAAACCCTCTTTTTCGTCTCTTTAAGACGCGACGGGTAAAACACTAACTGCGTAAATCGATCCCGATATAGCAGCCGAATTCTCCTTTTTTGGAAAGTCAAAAGCACTCACATTCACTCACATCGGTTCTATGATGAGACAATTCCGGCGGCAGCTCCTTCTTCGAAAAAGCCTTAGCCTGTACACCAAATCAAACTTTACGCATAAAGAAATCCAGCTCTTTGCCATTTCACCCATGAATGAAAGCGAATGTTATGTTAGACTTTGTTTGTTGCAGATCCAGATATGACATTTGCATAATTCCCTGTCTTAAGAGAGAAATGAACCATGAGGAAATTAAACAAAAAAGGCACTTTAAATAACAAACAGCTCTACACGGTTTTAAATACAGCATTACTCTTTATCTGAATTTTCACTATAATGCTTCTTAAATTAACACATCAAAATCAGTATCTATACGGAGACTTTGTTGTAACAAATTTTTATTCACCGCTTTTTATTTCCAAAATAAAAAACGTATTTTCAGAGACAAATCAGTTTCAGGTACTGAGGGATCTCCTCCTCTGAGCTGTATTTTTGCTGAAGCAACTTGTATGAGGTGTTCAGAAATGTACCTGGTGCTCAGGAGCTAGCGGGGCCCAGTTATGTTTACTATGAATGTTCTAGCTTGCTGTGGTGTTCGGCACTCAGCACATACCAAGCACCACGGGGTTCAAACAGAAGACATGAGATTTACAGAAAACAACTGTGAAAACAGGAAAGTCTGGCCTTGCCAAGATCCCATTAGTCAAACAGGCCCTACAGCATTTCCTTTCATCCCAACCGAGAGTCTAGCAGTTACCTGCTGAGTCTAGCAGTTATCTGCTGAGTTTTGTTGTGTTGTTGTGACACACATGTTCCTTCACACTGATTCCAAGGTGGCCTTGGACAGAGAGACCTTACACCTAAGTGTGAACGCCACTGCAGCCCCTATGCTCTCAGTGCACGCCTAAAGCAGGTGACTGACAACCAAGCCTGGGAAACCTTACGTTCACATGTATGTACTGAGAACTGGTGTCCTTGCTGTGAAATTTTAAAATGCTTTTGTTTTCAAAATAATGCAGTACCATACAATACAATATATTTTCATATAGCAATCTGTCCTGAAGTCTGATTCAGTGAACTTTTCTAAGTTATCGATAAAACAAATGACAAAAAATAACTTTTAAAACACGATTACGTGCGACTGTACGCATGCATGTAAGAACAAGAAAGAAAAAACTAAATACGAAAAAAAGAATAAATCACTGCACACATTCTCTATTATTTCACCCCCCTCAAAAACATTTATGCTAATTTATTTACTCATTTACTCATCCAATTTCATCACTGTATGTATATTCTGTTACTGTACATATGAAATGCAGTTTCTCAGTGATTAATACAGTTTTCATTCATTCATTCATTCATTCATTCATTCAAATAAGTACATCAGTAATTATAAGAAACAGTCCTTACAATGTAGGTCATGACAATAAAAATAATTTGTCACACAGAAAACTAAAAGCTGTGCAAAAAGAGGGTGGCAGCCCAATATATGAGGAAATGTGGAGAATCCCAGGTATACAGGAGTTACAGGTGCAGGTTGAACATAAACATGAGTCAGCTGTCAAGTGTGGAGATTAACCTGTCAAAGCAGGTTGGTTATAGTTTGCCACAGTCAAAAACTGTGTCTAGGAGCTTGAGGGCTCTGGACCGGCGTGAACTTGAGGGTTCATTCTTCAGACAGTGTTTCGCAACACCAATACCGATGGGAAAAAAGTACAGTGGGATCATCTGATGTGGCCTCTGAACTTGAGAAGCCAAAATATCTGTAGCAACATAAGGAATAATCTCTTTTTAAAACGCCAAACCGTTCTGTTAAGTTAACAGGGAGATTTGTTAGAACAGAGAGATTAAAAAAAAAAAAAGATTATTAGGAAAGGAAACATCTGGACATAATAGGGAATGAGAATACATTTATTTTTTCCACATGTTGACACATTTATTACCCAACAAAGACATTAATATGGTGTTAGGCACAAAAACAGTGCTGTGTAGGACACTCGAGCAAGCCGAAGAACTACTTGCAAGAATAGCACAGTTTGTCTCCACACTCAAGACAAATATTTTGATTAGATTTTAACTCCTGACTATAAAAAGCTCTATTTTTCATCCAGAATTAGACAGACAGGAAATGTGCTGTGAAAATCTGCCGCAGAATCTCCACAACAAACATCTGGTGTCATTGTAAGGTTTACGTCCCGCTCCGTCTCGCACGATAGCAGACGAAATCGATCGCGTGTTTTTGTGCATATTTACATTTGTAATTGTGTGACTCTCCTTCAGTGCACGAATTTGCTGGAAAAAAAAAAATCTTTGTTTTTTTGCATGGAAGCATGTTATCATTGCCCATTTTTCACTGGGAGTAAGTGCAACAGTCTGCTTGTTCCACATAATTCGGGAAAAACAACAAACCTTTTTGGAGGCCTGACCATCTGGGGCTTTTGCAATTTATATAAATGCGGCAGAGCAAAACCACTGGTGCTCTGGTGCCAGGACGGCAGAAAGAAGGGTGAGGTTTTACAGGAATATTTTCGCTAAATGGCCCGTGTTGTTTCAGGGCCAGAACTTCAGGGCTGGCAAGTGACTTTTTCTGACTACAAATGCATTCATTTCCCCACATAAACGAATGAGGTTGGTGGTGTGAAAATACAGATGCTTCAATTTATTACCATCCAGGCTGTGGTTTTTGGAAATTATGTTTGGCATATACATTTACATTCATTCATTTGGCAGATGCTTTTATTAGAAGTTCCCTCTCCAGGAATATCAGGTGACGCTGCCACACCTTGCAGGTGTTTGGAAACAGGAATTGACACGAAAACAAGCCTTTTACACAGTTCCGCAGCCTCATGCCTCGTCTTGCTGCGCACTGCGTCTCGCCCGCATCTGCACCTTGCACAATGTAAATAAACACCTACATGTGGATCAGCCTGCTGCTGCATGCAAGCCTTGTCACACCTGCGCCACTGGTTTGCTTCCTCAAAACCTTTTTGGCGTAGCCCATTTTTGGGGTTTACGGTCACACGACTTTTAGCAATTTCTTTGTGAAAACATACCGAGGCTGTATAACACATCAGTAAGCCTCGAATGCTGTGTGCACTGCTGGTCACCACAGGTCAGAAGGATACAGCTACTGCGCTGTAAACACTGAGGTTTATTCATTATCAGTAGCCACTGGTCCAGTGCAGGGTCATGCGGGTGCAGCGCCTCTTCTGGCTGCGAAGAAGTGAAAACGACACCGGAAAATCAGAGTCACAAATATACACAAAGGGGGAATTTAGAGTCACCAATTGGTCTGAAACACATCTTTGGACTGTGGGGGAAACCAGAGCACCCGGAGGAAACCCACACGGTAAACTCAACACAGACTGAACCCTTAGCCTAGAAGCAGGAAGACCACGTCACTCCTACAGTCTGCAATAGCTGTCATGCAGCATTTTAAAATATTCTTAAACAGTCCCAAAACTTTTCAAACCAAGGATTAATATATGATTATAAAAAATGACTATATGTTTGTGTTGATATAATATTTTGTCATTTGGGACAACTGAACTATGATTTTAAAAAAAGAACACAGAAAACGGAGACTATACATGCTTTGTTATCGCTCCTACAGTCTTTGTGTTAGAATTAACATAAACATGGTCCACTAGCGATAAGAAATCTGGACCAACATGTCCATTAGGGATAAGAGTTCTGCTCCAACATATCAAAAAGGCATTTGGCTTTCGTAATGAACATAATTCTACACTGAATAATAGTGGGAAATATAAACGCTCTGGTTACCCTTCCTGCACAGATCAAACAAAGGCCCGCATAGTCCCCATGAAAAACCTCTTAAACCGGAAGGTGTTAGAGTTAAACCCTGCTTAATTCTCACAACAAGAGTCGTGAAAGACACTTAGAAGGGCAAATCTGAGAAAATGAAAGGTTTCCGCAGCGCACAGGGTGCAAATGCTGACAGGGAGCGGGACTGGCATGAGGAAATCTGGCCGAGGGCAAAGTTTTCATCATACCTCATAATTCTTGTTATACTTTGTCTATCGAGTTGAACTGAGCACGAGGAAACGTTTGTCAGATTGTTTTCTTCAGACAATGTCGCATTTAATGACCTCGAAAGATCAGCTGATTTACTCGCAGCATGCTCATGTATTAACACCACGTGTCTTCTTCAGGTTTGCTGCTACCCTGACAGGCCAGAGGAAGGTCAGCCAGCTAAGTTGCTGGGCCAGAGTAAATCGCTGCCATCTACACGACTTGGTGGATTCTTTAATCCAGACTGAGCTTCACGCTCATGCCACTTGAGGCTGACTATAAAGTCTGTGAATGATGCTGTGATTTGCTCTTGACTGTACAGTATTCCAAATATTATTCAGTAGCACCGATACGACTGTACACATTTATTCTCACGTATACTTATAGTCTGACATGTATAATAATACCTCCATGAGCGCTACCTCCTCCAGTCCAATGTTACAAATGTGTCATTATAATTTACAGTTATCCGTGTTTACTTTTTATTATTAAAGGTATAACTAATCTATGTTGTATTATGTTGCGCATGCTCAACTTTCAAGCTCCATTAATGCAATACATTGGTATTCATACTCATACTGTACACATATATACACATATGCAGCACAAAATCATTCCTTATGTCTTTTACTATATTATACCATTATCCAAAAGTATAACACCATGTACAGCTCTGCAGAACCAAAAAAAGCAATAGCACTCAGTGGTGTTACATGGACACGTTAGGTTTACCTGTCCAAGTTCCTTCCATCGCCTAGTGATGCCTGAGTCCATAGATGGAAAAAGAAGTGAGCTTTTTATGGTGTGTTCTGTTGTAGTAGTGGGCTATGATAAAACTGGGAAGTAGAGAAAATAAAATGCATAAACTCTCTTAAAACATTTCATGAAGATTATTATCAACACCCAGCTATGTGGTTAAACTTTCCTGGAAGATAGTGCTCGCTGAAGTAAGTCTACCTGGATATGGTGGATAGATTTAATTTAAACAGCAACTGTAGAGAGTAGCCAAGCCACAGGCTTTAGGGGACCATGCGGCTGCTATAATCCCAGGGCCTCTCTGTCAGGGCAGGACATCAAAGTTCGGCTATCTCTGCAGAGGAGCGATGGTTAAGTCTCATACTGTACTTTCACCTAGAGCTCTTTGAAATGCCCATTTTAGAAGTCTTTCTGGTTTGAAACAGTCCAGGTAAAGGACAACTGAATTTTGGCAAGGAGAATCTCCATTTTGGTCTGATTGAGATGTAAATGGGAGATGGTAGCATTCATGAAGTTCTTTTTCAGAAGTCAGGAAGGTTTTGTAGAGCTTTAGGTTGCTTTTTTAACAGATTTTGCAACTGAAAATTGGCATCCATGTGATAATTACTGTCAGTTTTTATGCATAATATTCAAACTGGCAACAACAGGCGAAAGATGCAGAGCAACTAGACTATATTCTTTGTGAAGGACAACATTCAGGAGGAGCATAAGGTGACCCGAAACGTTTTTCGTACGAAATTCGTCCTGCCTTTAATAAGGTGGACGTCTGTCAGTTTGGAACCACTGAATTCTTTTCTAAGAAGCTTTAATTTGAATCACAAAGCATCGTGTACTGAGTACTGAGAGTTTTTGAATACTCTGAGGTCTTTGGTGCAGCTCAATGCACCCATGTGTAATAAAATGTTTATTATGTTGAAAATGCATTTTGCTTGTTATTATTAATGACTGGAAAACTGATGATAAATGGAAAAAGCGGCACGATTTAAAGCAGGGTGAACGAGGTGGATTAACACTATGTAGAAGACACAGGAGAAGAGGACAGCTAATTTTGGAGCGTGGAAAAGATGGGCCAGATAGCTTAGGGTTATGAGAAAGGAGGGGGCACTTGGCTTGGGAACAACAGGTGGGAGGGGTTAGATAGCTTAGGGACATGGGAGAGATGGGGCCACATAGCTTGGGAACAATGGATGGGAGGGGCCAGATGGCTTAGGGCCATGGGACAGGTGGGGACGGCTAGTTAGCAAACATGGAATAGAATCGCATGTAGTTATGTAAGTTCATTAGAAAATGTATACCTGTTTCTTTTATAGTTTTATATGAACTTTACTGATTTATTACTGTTGTTGTAAGGAATCAAGTCCAGCGTCTTCAAAAACTTCTGTCCTCTACTTTTGTCATTAGGGTCAAAAAATGTACAATAACTGTCACCCTGACTAACTCCATCCGCCTCAATCCTATCTGTCCTTGTTCAGTCTCGTATTTTGTGTTCTAATGAGAGCTATAGCTCCATTTCCAAAATGCATTTTTAAGGCTCAACCTTCAGATACACTTAACACAAACACAATTTTAAGCTGTTTTCATCCGCTAACATTATTGTGATGTCATTAGAAAACTGATGATTTTTTTACATTACTGCCACCAATTTCAAGTCCCCTTTTCTCTTATTCTATTCCGGCTCGTAATGCTTTTGGTGTAGAAGCTAAAAAAAGGTGCGGAGCACCTTCTTACTCCTTGCCAGTTGGAAACAGTTCAGTTCCTTCTTAATCTGTTCTAACCCTCCTGACTAGTGTACATGTTCTCCATTGAGATAATCTGTTGTTCTCACTCCCCCATTTTCTGGGCATCTTCCACATTTGAACACAAGTGACAAAATCAGAGGCTTGGATGTAGTTGAACAAACACAGCTTTTTTAGCATTCTCTGGCATTTACAGTTATCCTTCTGACAACACTGACAACGTTCCCCATCTTTTCCTTTTCATCTCTCGGTGAATGGCTGCGGTCTGTGCTGAGTGACCCCAAGCACGACCTTGCTGGCCTCGGAAATGAAAGAAATTGTGCCACAGTTTGGACTGGAATGTGAGCAGATCTTTACCAAACTGCTGGCAACTGTGTGGAATTGGAGATTTGGTGGCACATTTGTGCACAAAACTGAAGAGTGGCTTCAGTGCTCATCTCTTATCATCGGTTCTGGTTCATAAGGAAAGTCTTCCAAAGTGCGTCGGATGTTGAAATCTGTGCTCTGCAGATCTTCTGGATATCCTTTCTATCACTGCTTGATCTTCCCTGCTTCAGTTATCATCTGCCTTAATAATAATAATAATAATAATAATAATAATGATAATTAAAAATGGCAGCACGGTGGGTACAGTTCACAGCACCGGCACTGCACATTATGACATGGGTTTAAATCTGGCTTTAGAGTTTGCATGTTCACCATGTGTTTGCGGACAAAAAAGACTTCTTTTCATACATTTTGAGGAAATAGCCCGTGAATGACAGTGTCTGTGTGTCATGTTGCTTTGCTGTATCAGCGAGTGAAGGATTGTTCACTGGAGTGTATTTCTGCAAGTCATCTTGCGTCATGTCTATTAAATACTAGTTAATAATCACCGTTTGTCGCTTTGGAAAAAAACCCCAGCAAAATGAGTAGATGTACAGCAGAAGGAAAAGTTTCAACTTTCCAGCTTCTGCTGCTTCTCTGGCAGTACATGTCAAAAAGTGTTTCAGGTAAGAGGAAGTGAGGTTTCAAGAATGAGATCAATGACAGCGTGGCATGAAAAAAAATCTCAGTATGCAGTACTTTAGTATGCGGAAATGTTAGTTTAATTTCTAACCGTGCAGAAAGAATATATCGGATAACACATAAAAAATGCAAGTCCTCAAAACGGCCAAATGAGTTTAGGAATTTAGCCTGCAGCTGCATATAACAAATCTCTACTTTTCTGGAAAGTCATTACACATAAAGAAGGTCATGCATGTTTCTGATCAACGCCCCTAAATCTGTTTATGCTATATTCCATAAGAAAACCAGCAAACCACACTGGTTTTTTTTTCTGCTCACAGCTTACATTTTACGTTGACTTAATAAACCGAGTAAATATTCCCAGATCTGAAGTTTCTTTATCACAAACACCACAAACATCTCGCCTCTAATTAGAATAGATAAATTTATGAGTTAAAGCCGGAATGAAAGAAAAACTTGTTTAGGTTTTTCTTTAGCCTTTTTTGGGTTGAGTTTAATTCTGATTTAGCTGAAATATTCAAAACGCCTCACGTACAGCCAAACCTAAATGCGTTTATATTTCCCAAGAAATGGTATTTCAAAATGACCCTGAATTTAATGGTGCCAGAATGTATGAAGACCTGTATCTCCCAGAAAGTAAACTGGAAGGGTGTTCCTTCTTATGCTGCTATTTTTATTAGACAGAAGCACAGCAGTCATTTGAATTATGCAGAATCTTTCCCCAAATCTCAGTTCCAATTCACTGTGCCTTAAATAAAGGACAGAGGTGCTTTGTGGATGTAGAAACGAAAGGAAATGATCCCGTCTGCCTTCCGAGCACTTTCAGAGCACTAGGCGACATGTCTGGGTTTAAACTTTGTGGAGGCAGACACGCTCCACCGTCATGAATCCTTCATGAAATGGTGGTGAATGCAGAAGAGTCAAACAAGCCCGTACGCACGGCAGCGGGCAGCACGCGTACACGTCTGCTCATAAGTGTCCGGAAAGCTCTGCAGACAGTCGGTGGAAATGAGTTCCGATGGCTGCTGCTACAGGTTCATTAAATGGCTGCTGCTCTGCATGAGCTCAATAGGTGAAACCGAGTGAAACCAAACCCGGACGCCTTTGTTAACACAGGTCTGCAGAATGTATCTCTCAAAGGGCTGGGGAAATAACCAGGCCAGAGAAAAAGCATATCCTCCATAATGATGAAGAGGTTATTGTGTGATCTTTACAATGAACGCGCACGGCGGTCTTCTGTACACCACTAATCTTGTCGATATCAAAGTTCAAACTGGTCTCTCCTACCTGCCACAGATACACATGACAGATGAGAGAGGCGTATCTGAGTGCAGGAGGGACAACCAAAGTGTCGCCGCCACTTAGGCTTCCACGAAAGCTTGTTTTATCGACTTCAGACAGAATAATAACCATTAAAGTCATGTTTGAATTCATACGGATTAATAAGCCTTAAAAGGCCTTAAAAGAACATTCCAACGTAACACTTTTTAAAACCATACCAGGGATGTAGCGTAAATATTTTTAAAGACACAGGATCATTTATGCAATAGTACCAGGGAATTATTCTGGAAAAAAGTGCTCTGGAAGGTATACTTGTGTTTAGACAGCTGCATAATTTTTCCTGGAGTAATTCAAGGATTTCGATTAAAGAAGGTAGGTGCAAGGACTCGAACCCAGGTGTTTTGCGTGTGAGGTGTACTAGACTACCCACCGAGCATGTTGGGAAACACCAGCTGTATGTATTGGGTGACACCTTCATCTGGCTACAAGATGTCACTTCAGTACAGCTTTGGGGTCATGGCTCGGCCTCAAATCCCACAGCAGCCAGAAGGGTCATGATACATGAGCTCCCTGTTACATCACTACATCAATACGTTGTTGTATTGTTGTGTAGTATGGCCAACAGTTGGCGTGATGGTCACAGGCTGCAGCTTCTGGACTCTGAGACTGCAAGACCTCCTCCTGCTGCCATACACTTAAGCAAAGTACTTACCATAAAGTTACTATTGGTAAAAATGAGCCATGCTGTGTATAAATGGGTGAATCAGTGTTCTGGAGGACGGCATCAGCTGAATGAATAAATGTATTTCATCCATGAGTCGATCTGGAAAACAGTGTAAATAAGTTGTGCACAACGTATTCAAATCACGACGTTGACACACAGAACATGTGTCAGAGGTGCTTCATTAATCTCGGAAGAAAAATCATGTTCCCTAAAGGTATGATGTGAACAGAAATGCCAACAGATACCAGAGGACCGAAGCTTGAAACATCTCCGTGAAAAGCACGAACGTGAAACAGTACCTCAGTCAGGGAACCATGTCTGCGAACAATGGCGTTGCGTCATTTCCTCTTTTTTGGGGCAACAGTGGAGAACCGCCAGCTTCCAGGAAACATCGCTGGGGGTGCGCAGCGGCGGGAGAAATAGGACAGGCTCATTGTGTGAGAACAATGGGGGAAGGCGCCGAGTGCCGCAGACGGCCCGATGCCTCGCTGACCCATATCCATAATTATGAGGGCCAAAGAGGCGTGCTGAGCGGAACCCTTGCATGTTGTCGTCTCATTACAGATTAGAGTCTTTTTTGTTTTTGTTGGCCGATCAGACACCCTTCAACAGGATTCACGGCACCCTTGCAGTATTCCAGAAAAATCACAATGTTATTTGTTTCATGAAACACATTTGGTTAAACAAATCCCAAACTTCCTTCTTTTCACTGCTTAATGCACGTCAAGATAGTTTTTGGGTGTATCCTTACATACCATTTAGCAGAGATATTAGGGAACTTGCGCATTACTTATTGATACTTTGTAAAATCCAAGGTTTACATACACATGGTAGCTATGTGTGTTTTTTATGTAATACTGAATAGTGAAAGATGTTCCATTGCAGTCTGGCTGAGGAACTTGTTGATGTGTTTATTTGTTTCATGTGATAAAACATGATTTGGGCGAATGTGAGATGACAGGTTAATTTGGCTGACATGGAAAAAAAAGCCTGCGTTGTAAATCTGATCTTCTTACGGCGTTTGTGCCCTGAACTGTGTCTTTGTACGCTGCGTCTAGACAAATTGCAAACGTTTAGCCGAGCGATGGCTATTTTTGTTCAAATGCCAGTGTTTCCTGAACGGAGCAAGTTTTTTAGAAGTATGTTAATGAGGAGTTTTCCAGAGGAAGGGGGTGGGCAATGAGGCATATAGAAACTGCCCAAAGATGAGCACAAGAATAGAGACACTAAACAACTTTCTCCCCCATAGACACGACATGTTTGAAGGTGGCATGGAGGATCACAGACGAACACAAAACATTAAAAATTCACATATCATTAACTGAAATAATATATTATTGAAATTCTAGATGGATAATCACCTCCATAAACATAATGTGTGAATTTTTTGAGGAACAGCATGAACTTTTAAAGTGTGTGGAGAAAATCTGAATATAATTCGGCTATTCCATAAAAAGAAAGATGGCTGGATTCTGAATTACTTGCTCCACATACAGTACTGTGCAAAAGTCTTAGACACTGGTGGGAAAAATGCTATAAAGCGAGGACGGTTCCAAAAATAATGCCATGGATACTTATTAATCAATAAACCTTCTAAAAAGTGCAGTAGACAAAAAAAACCTCAGTCAGATCAATATTTGGTGGGACCACCCTTTGCCTTTAAAACACCATCAATTCTCTTATGCAAACTTGCATTCAGTTTAAGGTAGAGGTTGGTAGGTTCTTCCAAACATTTTGAGGAACTGGCCACAGTTCTTCTGCACACTTTGACTGTCTCTGCATGTCCTCCCAGACTGACTGGATCATGTTGAGATCAGGGCTCTGTGGGGACCAGACCATCTGTTGCAGGATTCCTTCTTTTTGCTCAACATAGTTGTGTATGACTGAGATTGGGTGTTTGAGGTCATTCTCAGGCTGCAGAATGAATTTGGGACCAACCAGAAACCTCCCTGATGGTAGATAAGAATCTACCTGTACTTCTCAACACACATTCAAGTTGAATGCCTAACACTTTTGCACAGTACTGTATATACAACATAACAAGTTAGTAATAAACAAATGAATCAAAACACAGGAAGGTGTGCGAGGCTGAACTGATGGTCGAATCGAATTGCCCAAAAACAAATATATCCCACATTTTAAGACAATTACGGTGATGCTTCCCTGGAAAGGAAAAACATGATTTCTAGGACATACATGATTTGTCATAATACTGGAAAGCAAACTCAGACGTCAAGCTGTGGAGAACATTTGTGTCGAACAGACAGCTATCATAGTTATCAGTATGTACAGTATTTGCGGCAGGATCCAGGATGGCATCAGCGCGACGACTGCTGCTATATGACCACAAAAATGCATCTAAAATAATTTTTCAGCTTTTCCCAATTGGTCATAGACTGAGTGAACTCACCAAGTAACCAGTTGCTCATGTTGACACTATCTACGCTCTATCGCACGATCTATACGCTTTATCTCCAACTATAAGAACTTTCCCGTTGCGTCAATGCGTTTACAGGTCTCACACGCACATTTTGCACAACTCTACATGTCAACTCAACTCAACTCTCACGTGTCAGCGACGCGGCACAGATATTATCATGAACATACCCATCGTGAGGGCATCATCGCGACAACACCCTTTGCAGACACACCTCAGTCACCCAGCAAGTCAACACACATCACCTGTGCAAACACAGTCAAGCAACATGGTTAACTCTGCTATTATATATGTGTTAATGTATAAATGTGACACAAAGAGTTAGGGAGCGGTACAGAAGAAGAAAGAGTACAGAGGGGAAGAGGTAGAGGAAGACAGAAGAGGAAGAAGAAACAGATGCCTGTCAACTGAGATAAGAGCGACCGTGGCTGATGGCGTCAGTAACCATGGTATGAATGTGCAGCATCACATGCCAGATTTAGGAGTTCACACACACACATACACACACACACACACACACACACACACACACACACACACACACACACACAAAATGCAGCAATTTAATGATTGAAAAACACCCAGGTGTGGTATTATACCTTTTAACCACCTTCATTCCTGATCATTTTCACAAGTCCTACACTTATGTATGGAATTTATCATTTAAATGACACCACTTGTGTGTGTTTGTATTTATGTGTGTGTGTGTGTGTGTGTGTGTGTGTGTGTGTGTGTGTGTGTGTGTGTGTAATCTGCCAGGGTCACATACGTACACTCTGCGTGTGAAGTCACTACTCTCACTTCTCAAAGCCTTGTCAGAAACCAAATTTTGAAAATTTCAAGATACTAAGCGGCCTTTTTGGAGTCAAATGAACTAAAGGTTGGAAAAACTTGATGAGACAAACCTGCGTGTCAAATTTCAAGTCTGTGGTTTGAAAAACAAACACGCGCATGTGCTGTGCTGTCAAAATAGTTCTCCACCATCTTCTGTGAATGCCCTAACCTTTTAATAGTATCTCATATGGATGGGATTTTCACCTCTGCTGTGAAATAGAAAGCTAACAGTTGGCCAGAGACACAGCAGGCCTTCGCTTCATCCCTCCAGCATGTTCACAGCTTATGGGTCATGGCCCGGCCTGTGCGGTTTAAAACACAGAGCCATTGCTCTTTGACTTTTGGACCGGGAAATGATTTTGGGAGGGAGTCAGTTTGAAGTTTGCAGTTTCGTCTCAATCCACACGGGTGATGCAACAGCTGGAAACATGGAAAGCTGTCGCTCAGCACCGTAATGACTTGCCTTCCACATTTTATCCTCAGTTTGTGGTGGAGCTTCACCCTAAGAGGACCTCTTGCACTCTGGGGGGGGGGGGGGGGGGGGGGGGACGGGGCCCGNGGGGGGGTGGGGGGGGGGGGGGGGGGGGGGGGGGGGGGGGGGGGGGGGGGGGGGGGGTGCAGGCTCCTCTTAGCAAACCACTGACCTTCCTCCCCCCCACAAGCAGTGTGTCGCGTCCTCGACTCTTTCATCACTGTCGTAAAGGTAAAAAGCCTCATAGAAACGGATCAGGAAACAACCGCCCCACAAATACAAGCCTCTCATGAATATTTCAGTGCGATGGGCTGCAGCATTCCATCACGGCGGCTGTGCGAACACACAAATCGGCCCGAGGCGCAAACATGTAAACAATATAATAAAATTGGGAAAAAAAGTTTTCATTGCTCTACCGGAGGAGTGTGGCGGCTTTTCTCAAGGAAAACCTTTTTTAGACTAAGGTAATCCAGGAGAGTCTGCTTTGTACGCTGCTTTCGAAAATGACGTAAAAATGGATTCGTGCAAGACTTAAATAACACTTTCCTAATGCTGTAACCTCTAATGCAGTAATGTTTTCAAGTGAGCGCGTCGAAACCGGCTGGGTACAGAATGCAAAGTGGTCATTATTTCCCATCGCTTTCACCATGTCAGCGGGAGGTTTATTCACTGGCTGTTAAAAAGGGGTTACTCAGTCTGTGCCTATTTGCCATTACAGCAGCACTTTACCGTAGTCTATACAGACCCAGAATGATGGGAAATAAATGCAAAATAACACTGGACAAAGCTCAGCAGGATGAAGTTATCCGAGTTTTGGTTTGGTTTGAGACTGGATGTAATATAAAACATCTAATAAACAATATGTAATACAATAATTATTATACTGATTATTAATATTGAATAAACACATGCACCATTAACACTACAGTATGATCCAGCGAGTACAGTACTGTGCAGAAGTCTTAGGCACTGGTGGGAAAAATGCTATAAAGCGAGGACGGTTCCAAAAATAATGCCATGGATACTTATTAATCAATAAACCTTCTAAAAAGTGCAGTAGACAAAAAAACCTCCATCAGATCAATATTTGGTGGGACCACCCTTTGCCTTTAAAACACCATCAATTCTCTTATGCAAACTTGCATGCAGTTTAAAGTAGAGGTTGGTAGGTTCTTTCAAACATTTTGAGGAACTGGCCACAGTTGACTGTCTCTGCATGTCCTCCCAGACTGACTTGTTCATGTTGAGATGAGGGCTCTGTGGGGACCAGACCATCTGTTGCAGGATTCCTTCTTTTTGCTCAGGATAGTTGTGTATGACTGAGATTGGGTGTCTGAGGTCATTCTCAGGCTGCAGAATGAATTTGGGACCAACCAGAAACCTCCCTGATGGTAGATGAGAATCTACCTGTACTTCTCAACAGACACTGAAGTTGCATGACTAACACTTTTGCACAGTACTGTACATGTAATGTGACGTACACACGTTATGTACCATGGAGGGCTTGTAAGCTGTGTCTGCTGTCAAAACACTGAAGCCTCCATTAAAGATAAAGAGGGTTTGTGTATTTATATCAAACCCAATATATTAAAGTCAACACCATATAAATCTGTTTGGAAATTGGAAGCATTAATTGTGATATATTCTACCATGGAAAATAAATCATGCGTTTAAGCATCCATGAAGGTTATTCATAAATATCTGTGTCACTGTTGTTAGCAATTGTTTAAAATGTGCAATATTTTTAACAGTAGACTGTAAAATATAACATTTTGATGCATTTAAAATAAAACTGATATGCTTGGAATTAGGGCATGTTGATGAAAATAGGACAAAAACATGTTTTCAGCAAACGGGGAGGATCAGACTATAACACAAATATTGAGTTTGTCTTATCAGCTATGACAGAAATACGATACGTGGAAAAAAATGCAAAAACTGTCCGTTGCAGTTTCTGCTGACTCGGATGTGCTAAGCAGAGAGGCTGGTCTTTCCGTTTCGGAGGAAAATTGTTGAGAGCGAAATATTATACCAAACCCTGCCCACTCCCCACCCAGTGACATACGGCACATATACAGCCCCACCAGTCTCCCCACTTCCACGTCTTCCACCACCTCACTTCCACCTCTCCTCCCACCCAAAGCCGTTCCAAGATGGGGTCAAGAACAACATTCAACTGCAGGTACGAGGCCTCCTGGCAACTCTGAAGCAAAATAGAAGCACATGTTTGCAGTACAGTATTTATAACTGTTGAAAATAAGTGCATCTCGCTAAATGTTTAATATTCAACCTTTTCAAAATGCTAAAAAGCAAATCACATTTACACTGGAGCTGAGTGGAGTGGGTATCATTTCACCTAGAAATGAAGGCCTGGACAAGTGAGGATTTTAGTGAATCACCGCAGCAAACATATACAAAAAAAGAGAATCTAGAAATTCCAAATAAACACCTAATTTATTGTAGTTATTTTCTGTCTAGATGGCCTTTTTAATTTTATTCTTGGAACAGCAGAAAAGTCTGGGGAAAGATACCACCAACAGGGAAAAACAGGGTTGAATTTATTATATTAGATTTACAGAAATTTTGTTTTCTATTGGCTGACTTTTGACACAGGTGACTTTGAAATATTGCATTTACAATAAATAAATTAATTCTATGCTTGGAGCTCAGGCTGCTGTGCCTACTGATGGCAAAGGTGCGATTCCTGAGTGGGAAACCCTGGTAGTTACTGTGTTATTGAATTTCTCTCCTACATCCCCTGGGCAAAAAAGAATCATTTCTCACGTCTCTTATGTGTAAAGAGGTCAGCCCCATCGCTGCACAGGCCTCCTGGGACGTCATCCACCGCAACACGTCATTGTGTCTCATTCGGTCCTTTATTTCATACGATATAGAAATGGCCGGATTCAGTGGCAGCGTGGCGTCAGTTCACTGTAGTTCCCTGGCAGCTGATCACTTCCCACTTGGTCCTCTAGGCCATGAATCTGATAACAAAATTTCACATAATATTGACTGAAGCACAAAGGTAAAGGGAAAACTTAAAGGACTGAGAGCAGTGTGCCTTCTTTTCTTATGTATAACCAGCTGACTTACTGCCAAGTTCAGAAAGATGTAGCAGGTAAGGAGGATGTAGGAAAGGTAAACAGTAACAGCACATTATATAATCATCAAACTGGTTTACCATTAAAGTGGTTGCATTTATTACACAAGCATTGTTAGTGCTGTCGGACACAGTTAGTGATGCACGCTGCTTGTAGTAAAGTGGGGAAGAAAAAACAAAATACAGTATGCATCGACAAACTTTATTACCCTTACTTCACTAAAGGGTACAGTGCCGCGTGTGTGGGTGTGCGTCATATAATTTCTTGTTAGCGTTTATATTTTCATTTGCTCACCTACAACGGCTACTGGCTCCTGTGGTCAAACACACGGATGGCAACACAGGCACCAGCTATGGCGATGTGTGCACAGTAATGAGACATTGTATATCACTATTACCTTTAGAACTTGTTGCATTTTGTACGTGTGTGTGTGTGTGTGTCTGTGAGTGTTTGTGAGCGAGAGAATGAGCATCAGCATGTGTGGGCTGAGTTGTAAATAGTAATAAATTATATATATCATCACATTTTATAATCTTCCAGTTTGTGCGTGTTTGAGGGAGACGGTGCTCGTGTGTGTGTGTGTGTGTGTGTGTGTGTGTGTGTGTGTGTGTGTGTGTGTTCTGATTTGTGTGCGGACTGAATGAAGGCTGGGATTAACATGAACAGGAAAATTTGGTGGAAGTTTTTACATTTTTGAATTTGGATCTATCAGACTCACCCAACCAAAATATGATACACTGCATGTGTTACAGAATGTAAGAAGGACACTAAAAATAAGTTGCACCCGGCATTACAATGCTTTTATTTAACTTTCAGAACTGTACGTGTGAACAGTTTTTCTGTTTCTGAGGGATTAATTAAAAATGTGTTGACAAACAGTTTCTGCTAAGAAGGGACAATGTTCATGTAATATTAACTTCTGTAATGGTCAACGGTTACTGCAGTGGAGAGAGAAATGAGGACAGAACAATTAAGAACCACATGACTGCTTTTAAACTCAAGTTTTACTGTCATGTGAAACAACAGAATTATGAATGTTACCATCCGGGTGATTTAATCTGGCACATGTGTAAGTAAACATAAAGGCAACCACATCACCAAGTATGCTGGTGACACCACAGTTGTGGCCTCATCTCCAACAATGTTGTTGGCATACAGAGGGGAAGTGGAGCAGCTTGTAGCCTGGTGCAAGGACAACAATCTGCCTCTCGTTTTTAACAAGACTAAGGAGATGATCGTTGACTTCAGAAGGACTCGAGCTGCTCCCTTTCCTCTGTGTGTGGTGCTTCAGCAGTGGAGCCGCTGCACAGCTTCGTGTTCCTGATAGTGCGCATCACTAAGGACCCGTGATACTACCCACCTGGTGAAAAATGCACAACACCATCTCCCCTTCTTGAGGAGGCTGAAAAGAGCTGGACCTCCCCTTCCCATCCTCACCAGCTTCTACAGATGTGCAATAGAGAGCATCCTGACCTCCTGCATCTCGGTCTGACATTGGAACCGCACCGCCTCCGACTGGGAAGCTCTGCAGCGGGTAGTGAAGACTGACCGCACTGCCCACCATCCGGACCACTAACAACAAGCAGTGAGTCAGGAGAGCTCACAGCATCACCATGGAACCCTCCCACCCTCCCTAAAATCTGTTGTCACCGCTGCCATCTGGTAGATGCTATCACAGCCTGAGAGCCAAAACCACCAGGCTCAGGAAACAGGTCCTCCCACAGTCGGCCCCATGAACACCACCACCACTGACCATGACTATTTGCACGTCTACAGCATATTTATATTGTGTTGCCCCTGACATTACACATATATTTATACACTAATGGCTATCTATCGTTTTATCATTTAAATCTTTACATGTATTTTTTATTAAAATTAACCTGTATCTATGTTCTTTCTACGCATTCTGTGCACCGTGGACCCGAGGAACTTCATTTTGTTCTCCTATACCTGCTGTTTAAGGGCCTACGACAGTAAACAATCTGTGGATCTTGACTGTCATATAGATTACCCTCTGAAATGTTGGATCAGATCAACCTTTACACAAACCGTAAATCTACTCAGGTAATATCTTTTGCAGTTTCAAAATACGTTTAAGTCTGTTATATGGCTTTGGTGTCCATTAGTCTTACTTAACTGAGTGACACTGTGACAATAGTGTAGCTGAAACTTGAACGAAGAAGCTGAGAATCATGTGGGTGATACAGGGTGAGTTACATTCTTTACATTCATGTATGAGACGGTAAGGCCTGTCACTAGGTTAGCAGTGTAAGTTCTGCACTCCTTTACCACCTCCCACTGGGCAAAATACTCCCACAGTGTAAGGAGATATAAACAAGCTAAAGCATGTATTTCTTGATATGATCCATTTTTGCCAACCTCATAATATAGAAGTTTCCAACTTTCACCACAATACAAGACCATTTTATCAATACTGACAGAAATAAAATGAAGACTTCTTTTACATTTAACCAAAAAATATGCTATTTAGCAGTGCTTTAGGGAAATTTTGCCCTCATTCGGGGGGGTTTTTTTCCTTCTGTCTAAACTTGGAGCTTCCACAGCCACTGAGCGACTACTTATGTGAACAGCATCTTTTGCTTAAAAAATATTTGCTAACATAATAAGTCGCCTTGAATTTGTCAATTTTGACTTTCGGTGTGGTGAAATAAAACATCAGCAAGGATAAAATTTTGACATGTCATCCGCGATAAAGTGAAAACGAGAGAACTGGTCCAAGATCCGAATGCTTTTGCGAGACTCTGTCTGTGAGGATTCGTGTGATATGATTATATACTTGCGGCTAATTTAATAATAAATAGCAGAAGACATAGGTAGGTAAATACAATATTTATAGAGCGCCACACTAACACTCTTTCTAAAGGGAGAAGATGACCTAAAAATATCTGTGTTGTGTCTTGAAATCGTCATTGGCTGCTGGGCCCAGTGACTCATTGACCTTAAGTTATTTGAACAAGGACAAAACTGGTGGAAACCTTGTAGAACATAGCAGCAGGTATCTGTGTTGGGCAGGGGAAACTCAGGGGTCATCTCTTATTCCAGACTGGGGCTTGAGGTTTATGCAGCACAGCAGCTGATCACCTTAGATGAGCTCCCATGGCCTTAAAAGAGGCTTTATTGGCTTTCCCAGTGCCAGGCAGAGCAGATTATGCGGCCTGGTGTGTGTGTGTGTGTGTGTGGGGGGATGTTGGAGGTAATACAGACTCGGCTAAAATGTACAATACAGTGACAGATGCTACAAATGCGGGTGAGGTTACTTTTGCCTTTAGAAAAGTAATCATACCCCTGTTGCGTATTCCTGTAAACACTGATGAAAAAGGCAGGACGATATCTCATTCCCAGGGTTGCAGATACTGTGGTAACTTATTTTCACTTACCCGTATACCAGTGTACAAAGTACTGTATGAGGTTAAATGCATAAAAATTACCGACATTATGTACCGAATGCAAAAAAAAAAAAAAAAAAAATCAACTGAAATGGAACGCTTTCTGAGAAAATGTTTAGAAACATCATCATTAGGGAATAAAATGTTTCTTCCTGATTTATTTTGTCAACATATATAAATAGCGCATCTGTGAACCAAAAGGAATTTATCCTGTCAGTTTGACTTTGGCACACTGTCACCAGCTACCGATGACAATTTCACAGACAGCTTGTGTCGAATTGGTCTTAATATAGCCGTGTTCGTGTTGCCACCAAGGGAGCACCTGGCAGAGGCTGGATGTTTTTAATGAATGCAAAATTAGGCTGTAACCCAAATGGTTTCGACTCATATGTCCAGCGTCAGCCAACGTGTCCTTTATTCCAATATTAGAACAGTGTTAATATGTTTGTTACGGCAAAAAGCGTTTACTGTGTCTAGGAAACAAGCAGATCATTACAAAACAGCACAACTTAACATTTTTTAAATGTTTGTTTTAAACATTTTATTCTTCCATTTGGTAGGTCTCAAATGTCTTATTTCTTTCCCTGTTCTCTCTGCTTTGGCTGAAATGATATTTAATGAAAATGACTATTTAATGAAATCTGCACGACAGTTTAAGGAAACTTGAAACCGAACAAGTGGTGGCAACTATGCTGCAGCAGCACACCTCGGTGGTCTGCTAAGCACGCAGTCCAAAATCCAGGACGAAATGGACGCACTGACCAAAGCTTCTCACTGAGCAGCGCAGATGTTCAATCACTGGAGAAGCCCAAAACGTGACTGTCACAGTGGTGTCTCCTTGTCCAAGTGGGAGTAGGCTCCTCTAAGCAAGTAGATGACAGCATCTTCCACTCCAGTGTGGTCTTTGCAGGCAAAAGGGTCTGAGGTCTGTCAACAACTTCTACAGTGTTCATGATGTGTGAAGTCAGAAGAACTAACTGAAAGCGATTTAAATCTGATGGTTGCCCGTTCTTAGTAAATGTGCAATGCAAGGTGTTCCACATCACTCATACACGTTCAAGGGCTGTGCTAAGATTAAACATATGATTGAAAACTCAGCATAAGTGCTTCGCACATCTCAAACACCTTCCCATGGACCACATCAGGCACCGCAACATTTCTCTGGCAGTTTCCTCACCTGCTCATCGATCAGCTGGAATTTTTAAATCGTACGTCTGAAATGCCAGCTTCTTTTAGCATCTTTCTTAACTTCTAACCCTTCTAACAGAAAGACTGCGATCATGCACAGTCTATTGGACCATTTTTTTAGTGTATCCATGTTAAAAAAGAACTTTTGAAATTGCATAACTGCAAAGTGTTTTTTAGCAGTAACATTATTGTGACATCAGAGCCACCTACAACTTTGACCTGAAAGTGATGCACGTACATGTCAGATTTTCGATGCAAGCAGCAGACCATGTTCCTCACGCCATTAATGATATCTGGGATGTTTCATAAGCTTAATCTCCTCCAGCTTCGAAATAAGCCTTCCTTCACCTGCCATACGTCTTTTATGGGGCTCATGTGAGACAAACAGATTCATTTCAACATCCTATATTTGTGCAGACTTCTACATTTACTTTTAACTTTATGGTCAATGGAAAAGGGGCCAATTGAGCAAAAGGGATCAGGGTGGTAAAACAGATTAAACAATTGCACAATTCTGTAGGAAACCTGTCGTGATACAGTCATTGTACAGCAGGGCAAACTGTCGGGTCGATACAGACAAGTATTCGAAAAAACTAATCTTCCTTGTACTCTGAGTCATGTATTTCACTTCTACACTCCATAAACCAGGGATTATGCCAGGATTTACCACACACATCTATTCTTTGTAACTGATACTTTATAAAATTAAATTTCTGCCTAACATGTAAAGCTTGGATTAGAACTCCATTACAGCAGGGCTGCACTGTCATGGCATCAGCTACACTTATTTTATCTAAAATTCTGTTCAGTGTAGATCAAAACAGAGATTGAAGTTCTTTTAAAACAGCTTTCAACCGCATGAGCCCCCCCCCCCCCCCCCCCCAAAAAAAAAAAAAATTTTTTTTTTTTGGGGGGGGGGGGGGGGGGGGGTTGGGGGCTGCAGCAGACAGCAAGACTGCAAGGCGNCCCCCCCCCCCCTCACCAAAAATACAACAAGTTGTTTTTTTATGGCTGGGATTTACATTTTAATTTCCCGCCGTCAGGAAGTTCCGTGGTTTGGTGAGAGATAAATGTGAAGGTCTCGTCCCCGGAGGTGAGCGATGTTTTCACACACCATTCACCTCGGTGGTTGTGCTCACCTCATCAACAGTAAAGTCACATCCCATATGAAGTCTCCTGCTGGGGGCCACCGGCATCGTGACAGAATGCGAATGAGAGGCGAAAGCATTCCTTCCTGTGCAGTTAACACCATCAGCAGACTTGGACCGGCTGCAACGCTTCTGGAGGAAGGTGTGAGAATAAAGGGAGATCAAGCAGGAGATGTTTAAGCGAGAAAGACTATTGTTCACCTTCCGTATCATCGTTTTGCTGGAAGCAGTTTATTATTACTCTTTCATCCCATTGCTGTCTCCTCAGGACCACATTAAATCCATTAAAATTCATCATGAACACACACACACACACACACACACACACACACACACACACAAACTTTCTTAAACATTAAAACTAAAGTTTCCAATCTTGCTGCCCTCATACTTAAAATTCTCTGCATTTTATGAAAAAGTATAATATAAAGAATTCAACATGTACAGTTCATGTTTATTAATATTCCACTGTTTGTCCGCCGACACTTTTAACTGACATAATTTTCAGTTTTATTTGTTACATTTCATTGAGATATTTTACTGCAACAGTTCAAAGGACTATTGTGGTGTCAGAAACTTCTACTTATTTTATTATCTAAAAAATATTGATTGCAAGGTTTTCTCACCCGTCACCAAGCTGTCGAAAAATATTCCTGATACCTATGCAATTCAAGATGTACAAATAAAATGTCATGTTATGCAGACTTGGAGGACTGTAGTATTTCCTCAAGTTCAAGACATCCATGTATCACCACCCAGAGACTTTTATTTCTAGCATAACATCAATGAATCGATGAACAGTCACGCACCTCATGGACTGACTTTCTGTCTTTTTAGGACAACCAGGGCATCAAATACAGAATAAAAATCAGGAAATATGCAGAAACTTTTGAGGGAAAAGTAATTTCAATTCCTTCGGCTAAGAAATAACTTACGCTTGATATTCCGAGGCACATCTGTGCAAAGGTCACATAAATGTGGCTCCCCACAGCTACAGAAATTGCCAAAAAAATTTATTTTCAAACACGTTAGATGGGACAAGAAAAACCGAGAAATCGACACAAGAATTTTATTGCTTTTATACTATGAGATACACATATTTTTTCCCAGAAAAAATTATTTTGATTATAAAAATACATCTGTATAAGACATAGTCTCTTTAGTTTGCTCTTGGCCCCAGAAAAGTGTCCATTATGCAAGCAGAAGCTTTATTCTAGTGAGGTTGTAATGAAATCTATTGTTTATTTCTGTGTTAGAAGTTTGGCCTCTTTCGGCCTACTGGGATCACAAAACCCAAACATTTTTTAACATTCTTCAACATTATTTTAAACATTTCAAACATTTTTGAACATTTTAAAAAAATTATTAAACTTGATATCCTATTCAGACCGCATTACTCTTTAGTATTTTTACACTTAATAAATGATTTTGTGCAAATGTTTCAACCATGAATTAATGAATTATTATGATTTTATTATGTGTGTGTGTGTATATATATATATATATATATATATATATATATATCAATGTTCCAAATATACAAGAAGTGTTCCATGTGCTGTTGGATTCCCAAGAGAGTATGGGAAGGGTCTTCGGTCTTCAGTCCTCCATGCCACATCTACGTGGAAGGGTCCTATTCCTGGCTAGCGGGGGAGACTTCTAGAAAGCAGAGAAACTACACACACCTGTTGGGAGGTCACGACCCCCTGATGGATTACTGGGTGGACATGAAAAGATGCGGTGACAATGGAGCAAATGCAGCCTTTGAATGTCTGTCATCTCTAGAAACGTAGCTCTTGTGTAATACTTACATTGTGAGTTGCTAAGTGATGCTGCAGAAAGCATAATTCCATAATGAATAATACTTAACATTGCTGACGGGAGGGTTCAAGTGCGTGATGGTTGCTGTCTAGTCTACCCTATGTTTCTGGGTTGTCCTCTTGACTGCTGTCTCTTAAGAATTTTTGACGCTGAGCGAATGAGTGACTAATAGCAGCTGGTGCTGCTCACAAAATTGCATTTAAAATGTCATTCAAAGCTGTATTATTATTATTTCTGTATACTTTTTAATCCCTTATAGGGCAGCACAGCACTTAGTGCTGCTGCCTCACAATGTTTGGGTTGTTTGTATGTGGATTTGAATCCAGCTCAGTCTGCGTGGAGTTTGCATGTTGACCTCATCTGGGTGGGTTTCCTCCAGGTCCTCTGGTTTCCTCACAGTCCAAAGATGTCAGTTTCAGGTTGTCCTATACTAAATTGTCCATTATGTGTGAATGTGTGGCCATCCAGGGGTTCTTTCACAGCCTTGTTCCTCTGAATTCCTAGATCGCTCCAGACCAGCAAGACCAAGATAAAGCAGTCAATGATAATGGATGAGTAACAAAATGATAAATTACTGCAGCTAACTTTACATTGAAATTTACTTTGTAGACAAGCATTGGTTAAATGAATGAAAAAAAGGACGTACTGTGTGTAATGTGCTTTTTTATATTGTTTTTACTCGTAGCCTTCAGTCAAAACAGTGCAAGTCAACGTTTAAATATTTCTTGCTTTCAAAATGTAAGTGAATAAATACTGAAACATTTATAGACCTTTTTTTCATTTTACAAACGTCAGCAGAAACTGGCCTTCTCGCATTAACCTTGTATTTAAACACAAAACAAAGACAATAGATAACTTTAAAGAATTCATAACTTATGATTAGTTGCTTTAACATTAGAACTTTGTAGCAGAACTGAGGTCGATTAGGAGATGAATTGGGAAAAATGTAACAACCACATTAGCACACAGGCTGGAACCAAATAGATGGGAAATCTATTAAACTAATTCGTAATAATCTAAACAATCTAATTTGGCTGTAGAAATATTATTTGAACTCTTTAAAAGGTACCAATAGACTGCTGATTCACTATAGTCACATTTTGAACATTTAAAATAAGAAATCTGCCCAGAAGCAGACAAGAAACTAGTCACTCAAAAACTAGTTTTGTTTGCATCCGCAGAAAACAGGTGACTTTCATTCAGCACTTAGTGCTTCCTCAACTCAGCAGGTCTGGGAAGCCATGTAATGAAATCAGCACATAACTGGGATTCCTCAGATTGAAGCAGTTATATAAGAGAAGTCAGTGAGGCTTCTTTATGGCTGTTGGTTTTTGTGGTAAGATGGCATGGCAGTGTGTGCTTGTGGTGCTTGTTTTGATGGGCTGTGGGTGCTTTAGCCAAATGACTAAGCAGCACATGGCTTTATGGGGTGCGAGACCACAGGTGCGACCAGTCCATCGTATGCAGCCTTCTTCTCAAGTGAGGCCAGTAGCTGATGCTTCAGGTTTCATGTTTTCAGGTCAATGGCCTGCAAGTCCA